>CM022885.1:14982036-15022282 GCA_012654025.1 Pachypsylla venusta
TTATTTTAGTGTTAATTCTATTCTATAATAGTGATGAATATTATGTTTAATTTTATTAGGTAGAAATCCTAAGTTCGGAATTTTATAATTATCAGTTTGAAAAATGTTGTATTTTACATTTTAAATCAGAAGTCCTGTCATAGAATTTTCCCCCACTTTTTCATTTTATTCTTTCTTACGATGAGGTAACATGGAGAAAATAGTTATAGGTTCAAAGGTATAGGCAGTTATATAAGGTTATTACAATTAGATTTAAATAGAATTCACATATACCACTATCAACAATGAACCCTAAATAATCGAAACAGCTAGTTAACTATAAAGCAGATATAACAAAAACACAATCTAATTATTATATAAATCAGAAATTTGTGTTTACCTATGTATGTTTGAGGGGTTGTCTGTCCCACTACCACAGCCCAAACCATAACAGAGGAGAATGAATGGGAATGGACCTCCTATCCCACTCCCAAAAAGTTTAGGCCTCGAGGAAATTTATAAGAAATAAGAAATGTCAAACCGTTTTGGAATCACGTACAAAATTTCAATTTATTGAAAAATTTCAGCAAGTCACCTTACGATATCTTAAAATTTAAAGCGAAAACCGACAACATATCAACTCAGAGCTACAAAGTTTTAGGTGGCCATTTATTCCTTAATTTAGGAAATATTTTGCAAAGTTATAACCAGCCATTCCAGAGATACGAGGAATACGGGATAGGCCCAAATTATATTTAGTATATACTAACCACCCAGAATGGCAATTCCCCTAAGGCCTGTTGCGAAACATATAAACGATGAATAAATGTTTTTAAAGGATATAATTGTTCTTATCTCAAAATTAGTTTAAAAGCAGGGCATTTCACTGAGGGCAATGTGCGTATAGTTTAATAATTGTACAACTCACATCACCTCACCTCTGTTATGTCCTTAGTATGTGTAGTATTGACATGAGGGCAATTTGCGCATAGTTTAATAATTGTACAACTCACCTCACCTCTGTTATGTACACATCATCTCACCTCTGTTATGTCCTGAGTATGTGTAGTATTGACTTGAGGGTAATGTGTGTATAGCTTAATAATTGTACAACTCACATCACCTCACCTCTGTTATGTCCTGAGCATGTGTAGTATTGACATTTCCTATTTGAATACAAGAATACTTTAAATTTAATATCTCTCTCTATCCCTAAAATAACTTTCGACGAACAATAACAATATAATCATCTACGAGTATAATTTTATTATATTAGTGTGTGTTAAATTTTTTTTTTTTTTCTTTTTTTTTAATGTAGTGGAATATTGCGATATACAGGGTGAATCAGAATGAGGTCACAGGCATAGGTGGAAGAACTCGGCATTTGCAACACAAAATACTTTCAGAGCCGTATTCACATTGTTTTCAAGATGGTAGCCATTTAGTAAATTTCGACTTTTACCCATTGAATCGCCTTTAACTTTTTCGGTATAAAAATAAAGTTTAGACCAGCGAAAACAATCGTAAATACTGATCCTCATATATATCTATATATATAAAAGAGAATATATATATATTCAAGTTACGAAAGTTTGTGTCTGATACCGTTTTTTAATTGTTCGACACGAAAACCTGCTTTTCTTTTTTATTCCTCGGGACCTTCCACTGAAATTTGCCCCTAAATTGTTTTTAACCCACATATAAGCATGCACTAGGTAATTCATATTCGTACTCTGAGCTACTAAATAACACCAAAATCGTCTTGTTATTCTCGTATTTTGTGGAGCTATGACCACATAATTACCAAAAATGAAAATATTTTTGAATCAACTCAAAACATTATAGCTACATAATGTATGGCATTGAACATGTGATCACAATATCCACGTTTTGTGGTAGTTATCCAAACATATCTTCTCAAAAATGGGGAATAATGAGACGATTTTGGTGTTATTTAGCACATTAGAGTACGAATATGTTATATTAATTCATGCAAATTATGTCAGACCAAAACTTTCGCAGATTGAATTAAAATTAGTATTTACAAAAAATTTCCACTTAAACCAAAAAACGTTGCAAGCGATGTTGAAGGAAATTAAAAAATCCGCCATTTTGAAAACGAATCGATAACTGCATACACTCATCAGAGTATTTTGCATCACCAATAAAACTGCGGAGCTCAATCGATGTGGCTTTTCCTCTCAAATCAAATAAATATGTTTTGATGGATTCATGTTGTAGAAACAGATTGAGACAATTTTAAGGTGAAAATTTAAAATCTGATAATTAATCAGAAATTAGACATTTAAATTCATTTTAAAGGATTTTATTTTGAAAAATATGAATGGTTTCATTTAAATTTCCAAAGTGGGCATTCGTTTCACGGCCTTACGTCTCTTGAAAATTGCATTTTTAAAAACTAGACGTATTTTTTCTACATTCATATTTGTATGTGATGGTAATTTTAATCTGATATATCAACGCGTTCGAAAGTTAAGGTGGGGGACCTTACAATCACTACGAGTTCTTGTATCATAAATTTTTTTGTGGGCCATTGCAACCTTTTATGTGTTTACATCCGTAAAGGTCCTTGACATTAACACAAATTAATCTTGTGATAATGCACACTTTAGGTTACAGACACTTTGTCTACATGACCACACAATTTAATCTTGTGATAACACACAACATACGAGTATTTATTACACGATTTAGGTTACAAACTTTTTGTCTGCTTGACCTAGTGGTGTACTAGGAAAGTTAGTTTTTTTTTTAACCATATGTTTAATAAGGTTAGTCTGAATTTCAATTTTTAGTAACAAATTTGGTTCCGAACTTCTATTTTTTATAGTCTGTCCTATTTTTTCTAATGTTCTCCTAAAACTTCTTTTTGGGAGCTTAATCAATACGAGATCTGTTCCAAAAGTCTAGGTGGGATGGATTTCAGTGAACCAAATTTACTACCTTGAGGTTTTGAAATGCCTTCGAGAAATATCAAGCGAACTCGTCCTGAACTTTGGGCAAGCGATCAGTGGTTCCTCTATCATGACAATATCCCTGTAATTTTGCCTATAGCAAATACTCAGCGCTCAAAATTCGAGAATTTTTGGCTAAAACTCAATCACTGTGCTTCCCCAACTTCCCTCAAATGTGACTTTTTCCTGTTCCCCAAACTTAAAAAAAAAAAGATTTACTACTTTACTACCATTAAAGAAATTAAAAAGTTCCAGCACTATTTTGAGAAGTGGCAGCATCGCTGGGACAAGTGTATAGGTAGGGTAGGAAAGTATTGTGAAGGGAGTCCAAAGCCCTAAGCTTTACTTTTATTAAATAAATAAAGTTCGGGAACTTTTTGAACAGACCTTATATTGTCTATTTTAAAGTAGAAACAAATTAAAATAACAAACTAATCATTTGAATAAAAGACACTCGACTACATTTTTAGGAAATAAAAAATGTCATCTAACTTATTTCTCATAGAAAGAAAATGAAGTTTAATAGTATTGAGAAAAAAACTGAAACTCAAGCTCGGGTGATACCAAAATTGCTATGTGAATCGAAAGAAATAATTGATTTTGACCAATCCAACCAACCTCGTAACTTAATATTTTCCAAAAGTTCCTCGTTTCATCGCTCTCCAAGTCCCTTAACATTTGTAGCACCCACATCTTCTGGGTCCAAAGAGAATGAAAATTTACCTGAATTTAAAACCTCTACACTTTTACAATTACCCGAGCTATTTCGATCACGATCAAAATCGTTAGATGATGGGAAAAGGCCAACAACATTGAAAAGACCACAATTAGATTGTGAATCAACTTATAAAATTTACGATTCAATATTAAAAAAAGGTATGTTTTACTACCGTGTAAATGTAATCAGTAGCCTATATGTGTAATAACAAACTAATAATGTCTGAAAATTCGGATTTCTGAAAAATTCAAGGTAACAGGCTACTGACTCCTCAAACCCACGGAAAGTTGGCGATTTAATATCACTCTCTTTTTTTTCACGGGGTGAACTGTTATTTATCATCTTAAAAAAAATCTTATAATTCCGTTTCGCATGAGGAATATTTTTATCTATTGTAACTAGAATTTAGCTTTAATGGTATTCCTATCTGTTTTGTGATTTGTCACTGTGAGCCTATAAAGCTTTAAAATTTGAAATAAATCCTCAGAAAATAATATTATTTTTGCGTAAGATAATGCTCATCGAACAATAATTATAAAATTGAGAAATGTAATCTTTATCTGGCTATATGCTATCAATATTGTTTCAACAACTTCAAATCCTTATTTCTACATTTCTACAGCATTTATCTGGTTCGAAGCACAAGAGATTTCTATCAATAGTATCTTTTTAACAAAGCCAAACAATTTTTTCTTCATTACAGGTGCATTACTACGTCGTAGCTCATTAGATCCAGACAGGAGACGGTTATCTCTTGGCACAGTAAACTCGCCTTATCGTGGAAGCTCAGAACTATTGGATCTTCACCATGCTGTTAATGCCGCAGTACTGTTCAGAGATTCACGAGGATTGCCCGTAGCAACGTCTTTCTTAGATAAAATAGATTTTTCTGATCTTGAAGAAGATGGAGGAAATCAAATTTTTGTAAAGTTTTTCAAGTTTCATAAATGTTACGATCTTATACCAACCAGTGCCAAACTTGTAGTTTTTGATACGCAGTTACTAGTCAAAAAGGCTTTCTTTGCTTTAGTTTATAATGGTAGGTACTATTCGTCAATTTTGATGAGTTAGTTTAATGTTTTATTTGGTATATGTTAAAGTTTAATGTTTTATTTGGTATATGTTAAAGTAATGTTTTATTTGGCATATGTTAAAGTTTAATGTTCTATTTGGTATATAGTCTGGGGGCATAGGGTACGAAATCAGGTCCCGTGTGCATTTTGATGATACAAATGTGGAAGGGGTGTCAAAATCTTCGTATGGATCTCTCGAAAATGAAAATCCATGGTGGAACCCTCAAATTTTGTCGAGAGACCCACAATTCAAGATGGTGTCCAAGATGGCCGCCCGGGATTAGAAAATCTTTAAATTACCGCTAAGAGTCGTGTGTGGTGCCTAAGTATATGTTTTTTGAGTCGTAAAATTCGAATTTTTGGTCCCATCCGTCGCTCAACCCTCAGCGACCCTGAAAATTCAAAATGGCGACCGAAATTGCGACCTAAAAGGGGAATCATTAATAACTAGTCCTGGGTAACAAACAATGAGTCAATTTCCACGTTTCCTGAGCCCTAGATTCTAAAAATACCATCCAGATACTCGCTCGCCTCATAATTGACCCGGAAAACCAAGATGGCGGCCAAAGTGGGCTCCCCGAAAAAAATATTTTTTTTAAACCACCCCATCAAGTCGTGTGGGGTGTCTAAGTATATGTTTTCTGGGTCGTAAAATTCGAATTTTTGGTCCAATCGGTCTTTAAAATGGGATCATTAATAACTAGTCCTGGGTAACAAACAGAGAGTCAATTTCCACGTTTTCTGAGCCTTAGATTTAATTAATACCATCCAGATACTCGTTCGCCCAAAAAACCAAGATGGTGGCCAAAGCGGGCTCCTTGATTTTTTTTGTGCACAGAAATGTGCCAGTGCAATATGACACGATTGAAGAAGACGAAATATCAAGTGACGACGAGACAGAAGTCATATATATAAAAAAAAATCACTATTAAATTAAATAAACATCTAATACTTCCAGCATGACAACGGCCACACCTGCAGGGCGCCAATGAAAGCAAGCAGAGCCTATTTGTTACAGTTATAACTGTGATATATTGTTTTTTTTTTTTTTTTTTTTTTTTTTTTTTTTTTTTTTCATTTTACCGGCCATTTTGGCTGCCATATTATATTTTTGGGGAGGGGGGTATCGGTGTGTTGAGAGACCTATATGACCAAAAATTCGAGTTCTACGACCCAAAAGACATATTCTCAGACACTTCGCACGACTTGATAGGGTGATTTAAAAAAAAAAATCGGGGAGGCCACTTTAGCCGCCATTTTGTTTTCCAGGTCAACTATAAGGCAAAAGAGAATCTGGATTGTATATTTGGAATCTACGGTTCAAAAAACCGATTGGACCAAAAAATCGTATTTTACGACCCAGAAAACATGTACTTAGACACCCCACACGACTTGATTGAGGTGGTTTAAAAAAAATCAGGGAGCCCGCTTTGGCCGCCATCTTGGTTTTTCGGGTCAAATATGAAGCGAACGAGTATCTGGATGATATTATTTAAATCTAAGGCTCAGAAAACGTGGAAATTGACTCTCTGTTTGTTACCCAGGACTAGTTATTAATGATCCCCTTTCAGGTCGCCATTTCGGCCGCCATTTTTGAATTATCAGGGTCGCTGAACGTTGAGCGACCGATTTGACCAAAAATTCGAATTTTACGACCCAATAAACATAATATGCCGCTTTATTGCGGCTACATGAGCCGTTCTTCCCCATTGTTTTCTTCTTCTCTATTACCAGATGTTTGAATTCTGCGACCCAAGAAACGTGAAATTTTCAATGATTTACTTTCAAATTTTGGATCAAATAATTTTGTGTTGGACCATTTTTGCAACCATTTTTAATTTCAGGGGCAAGTATTTACTCCATATTTTTATAATTTACTTGAAAACATAGTACCTAATTGACTGTTTATTCGATACTTATAGCTAGTTTTGCTCTTTTTCCCGTTTAGAGTATCATTTCACCGGCTATTTTGACCGCCATATTATGCTATATATATATATATATAGTACCTGCGCATTGAAAGACCGATTGGATCAAAAATTTGAATTTTACGACCCAGAAAATATATACTTAGACACCCCACACGACTTGATGGGGTGGTTTAAAAAAATATTTTTTTTCAGGTCGCAATTTCGGTCGCCTAACCCCGGTCGTCCATCTTGGACGCCATCTTGAATTGTGGGTCTCTCGACAAAATTTGAGGGTTCCTCCATGGATTTTCATTTAGAGATCCATACGAAGGGGTGTCAAATCCATACGGAGATGGATTTGACACCCCTTCCACACTTGTATCTTGTATCATCAATCTGCACACGGGATGCCCAATGCCCCCAGACTAATATGTTAAAGTTTAATGTTTTATTTGGGAGTAGGGGTTAATATCAAATTATTTAGACACCTATTGCCTTTTTCTGGATAAAATAGAACTTTTTGAGGAACTCTACTTGGATGATTTTTTTTTTTTTTTTTTTTTTTTTTTTTTTTTTTTTTTTTTTTGAAATGGTTGATAATTGATAACTAATGTATAGTTTGAATCGCTGGAGTTGTGACAGCGTAGTTGGCAAAAAAAAGTTTGTGGATGACGGTAGAAATACGTTTTGCCATGTATTGAAAAGTATAAGCGAAAAAGTTGCCTCTCTTCAGTAGCGTAGCCAGGGGGGGCGACAGGGGCGGTCCGGTGCTCAGTGACACTTGTGATTTTACGACCAAGTGATTTACGGTGACTCCGAAGTCACCTACAGTCAATCCGAGCGGGTGACTCATGTGTGGCCGAAGAGTGTCACCCCTTCGGCATGACTAGTTTGGGATGACACTCGGGTCAAAATTAGCCAACAATATAAAAAAAAATGTTACCTGGGGTGCCACCCCTGAGGAGGACACCGCTGGTAGTGTTACCTATAAGGGGACTTCCGGGTAGGGGTGACACCACTGGCACCTCCCGGGGTAACTTGCGGTGACTGAAGAGTCAGAATTAACCACCTATATGAAGTTACCTGGGGTGGCATCCCTGAGTCCTCGAGGAGTGACACCCCGGGTTACATCCTGTCACTCAAGGGTGTTACAAAAAATACACCCCCCCAAAAAAGGCCCATACTCCCCTAATTGAAAAACTACTGTACCGCTGTACCCCTATAATATTGCTTTGATCTCTACCGTGCTGAAACAAAGCATCTAAAGCGGCGAAGTTAGAAGAGGGGGAAGCAAAATGGTGGGTTTTCCGTTCGTCGCGACCGCGACACCACTGCTTTCTATGTATTTAAATGAAGGACAGACCGAAGCAGGCGACTGGGTCGCACGACCCTGTCGCTTCGAGAGCAGTACGGTCACTCCAGTCAGACGACTCATTCCTTGTGTTTGTGGTTCGTTATTTTTACTATCTTTCTTATTAATTTCGGTAGAAAACTGAAAATGTCATTTTGTTCTGATGAGTTACCTTTGAAGGAAAAATAAGCAGTACTTAGACAGTATTGAAGGATATTTTGAAATAATTCTTTCTCTAAGGATGTGTGATGCTGTATTTGGTCCCATTTTTTCATTATTTGATCGATGGCGAAAGATGTAGGAATTTTCGTGAATAGAGAAATGACATCAAGGGAAATGAGCTCATTTTCTGGTAGGATGGTTTTAGATTTTATAAAGTTTTTGAACTCAAATGAATTTNAAAACGAGTGCGTATGAAGTGGACCCAAGATATTAACACATAAATCATGCGCACATATTACTATATCACACGACCCGAAACAGACTCAACAGCTTTCCGCCAAGAACTACACCAACATTTGTTGTAGAATACCCCAATCTTACGGTTACTGAACAAAGAATTGCAGATCAAAGACGAACTATTGTCAACAACAAAATTTTAACCGATGAAACTAGAGAAAATAAAGAGAGAAGTGAGCGAAAAGTTGGAAAGAGAAGGAGTTGCGTCATTTGAAACAAACCAAACAACACAATGGCAGAAACTAAAAGTGACAACATACGATTTATTGACACTCAAGAAGTTACAGAAAATATCGAAACGAGAATAGAATCAACCAATGACAGAATAAATGCCAACGATGAGATAACTCTACAACTCAAGGACTTGTTGTGTACAACTGTAATTAAATACAAAGGAATGGATCCAACTAAAAGCCCGCACAAAGCAGAAAACTTCAATCAAGTTTGCCAAAACTGTTGATACGTTAAACATACGAAATACCTGAGTTCCTTTACATTCAAACATTTACTAATCTACACGACCTGGTGTATTAACAACAGCTACTGTGAATCAAATTGCCAGCGTGGAAGAATGGACTAATTAATAAAGTTGAAATAAAAACAGCTGGGATAGCAAGACCTATAGAATATGCAAATGGAAATATGGGTAATAAGTTGATGAAAAAGGTAAACAAAATATTTGAAAAATATAAAATCCACACACCAAGAGATAGCCCCAATACTGTACCACAAGACTTCTTAGACACCTTGAAACAAAAGTTATCTGTGTTCAGTTCCAGACTAAAGAGGTATACGAAATGCGATAGGAGAAAACAAGAAAAGGATGTAAAGAGCAACTTATCATAGACTCAGTCCCTAATACTCAGAGAAATCAAGAAGAAAACCAAAAAATTATCTTGTTTTTTCGTGGATTACTAGAAATCTTATGACAGCGGACACCATCAATGGTTAATTAAGATTAAGGTCCTGCAACTATACAAAGTCCACCCCTATTGGAATGTCTTCACCAAATGATGCAATCCTGGAACACCCCCATACACCTAACAACAAAACAAACTTCTATAACCAGGGAGATTCCTTGAGTCCATTGTGGTTTTGCCTAGCATTAAATCCGCTTTCCAAAATGTTCAATAGAACGAAAATAGAATACACCTTGAACAACCAAGTAAAACACACCATCTCACACCAGTTATAAATGGATGACTTGAAACTATACGGAGTATCCCATGATCAACTGAAAGAATTAGTCGGAATAGAGGAACAGTTCTCCAGAGACATATGTATGTAGTTTGGGCTTGACAAATACAAGGTGATAAATATCGATAAAGGACCAAACCGGCGAAATTCAACTAGCAGGAGGAGTTTTACAATGGAAAAATATACGGAAAGCCAAAACAGATGGAACCTATACGTTTGTAACGTTTGTTAATTTTTTTGAATTTTCCCACCAAATTTACCAAATACGATTCAACTATGCGACAGGTTTGTCACAGTTACATTTGATTGTTCACAGTGGGGCTGTTGGATTAGGGACAAAATGAGGCATTTATCGTATTTCGGTACTTGATGACTTTTTTGCTTCCAAAAATCATTTTATCTAGTGTAAATTTAAGTTGCCCCTTGCGTGCTGCATACTTTCGAGAATTTCTAGGAAGGCGTAGGAAGGGGGAGGGGGCAGCTGCCCCCTCCCCCTTCCTACGCCCATGAGTACGGTTGCTTCAATCAGACGACTCATTCCTTGTTTACTTGTGTTTCTTATTAATTTCGGTAGAAAACTGAAAATGTCATTTTGTTCTGATGAAGATGAGATGTTGGTTAGTTGAAACCCACCCCTATTTCATGTCAGACTGGACTCCTATAAAGATATTATTGTGAGAATTTTCCTTCTTTCAAACTTAGATGTTTTGTTATTAGTATTTGAAAACAGCCCTCTTCTGGTCGTGACGTGTAAATTCTGTCGATCTTCATCCGTTTTTTTTTTTTTGGAAGGAAACATGATATGTTAAGAACGTCTTCGTCTTCCTCCCCCTCCAATAATAATCTCACTATCAATCTTTTTTTAGCCGCACTGAAAACGTCGGACATATACACTTTGCACTTTTCATTCGATCAAAACAAACTGTCGCGGGTGTCTGTCGCGCATATCGGTCGCTAGGAACGGAATGCTACCTTTAGATTTCTTAAAATTCATTGTTGAATGGGATTCATTGAATCCCTAGCAAACCTGACTTTAGCTTTACAACTTTTTTAACAGTATGCGTGTCTGTAGCGTCTTGCGAAAGCTTCACTCTTCAGTAAACTAAAAAAAAACATGCTAAGTTTAACTTGCGCAGCCTTCAACACGCATTTTAATTTTTTTGGAACCCAACCCAATACTACTCCCAACACGTTCTACCCAACCAACTTTGTGGTGTCAGTTCTATAGAACAACCACTTCAATACTATTATGTCAGCGAAGCAAAGCCTAACTTACACCTAACTATACCACATATGGATTACTGTTGGAATGGTTAAAAAAACCCTTTATTACTCCCGACACGTCCTATTCATCAAAATTGGTACAATATTCGTTCAAACTTTTTGTATTAGAAATGAACATATTTGTAGAAGAATATTTGCTAGGGACATATATGTTGTATATCACGAAAGTTTGGTCGCAATAACTTAAGCGGTTCTAAAAATATTGACGAAAAACGATTTTTCAATATAGCGGTCTCGCATGGCCCCGCCTACAAAATATATGACTTAAAGTTCTCAAAAGCTGTTAAGCGTCAAAGCATCTCACAAAAGTTTGGTCGCAATAATTAAAGCGATTCATAATATATTGAGGAAAAGTTCCAAGATAGCAGCGGGCTCACAAGGGCCCCGCCCATAAAATACATGTTTTTTTTTTTTTTTTTTTTTTTTTTTTTTTTTTTTTTTTTTTTTTNTTTTTTTTTTTTTTTGGCCGGAAACCATTTCAGGCATAGGCCCAATAACTTGCGAAAATTTCATAGCAATCTGATATGCGGTTTAGGAATGCATAAACATATATACACACACAAACATTCATTTATATATATACTAGCAGGATACGCCCGCTTCGCTTGGCGCTTTAGGGGCATGGCCGTTTATAGTTTCAACCCCAAAAGTAGCCTATGTCCTTTCCTAAAGTTTAGTCTATCTCCATACCAAATTTCATCAAAATCGGTTCAGTAGTTTAAGCGTGAAAGCGTAACATACAGACAGACAGAGAGACAGACAGAGTTACTTTCGCATTTATAATATTAGTATAGATAGTATAGATGGATGAATAAAAATTAATACTTGACGGGGAGGGGGGGGTGACACCAAGAAGATCCGCCCCGGGTGTCACCCGGCCTGGCTACGCCACTGCCTCTCTTCCTGCCCTTATTAGTAAATTTCTCTTATGTATCAAATCTCGTGTAACCAAGGAAATAGCATCACTATTGTCAAGGTTGGACTTGATTTGGAACGTCAGCCATTCACTGTGTTTGTTTTCATTTGGAACTCAAATTCAGAACCAACAGTGATAAGACGGCCTAAAATGTTAAGGACTGAAAGGATAGTGAAAATTCAATTAATTTAAAGACAGTTATTTTCAAATATACCACGATGAGGAGCCAAGAACATTTTTGTATCTTAATAACGTGATTTTCGAAACGAAAGACATATGATTGATGTATTGTTATTTCCTAGATATCTCTCGTCTTTGGTTCAAAGCACAGAGATAATATCTCTGTTTACAAATTAGAAGAGGGACAACGTTGTTGTTACTTTTGAATTAATTCATGGCAGGTCGTAGCTGGAGTTATGAGCGTGAAATCTAAATATCTGAACTCTTCAAATAAGAATTACGATAATCACTGATCAGAAATATATGACAATAAAGGAGTCAATGCACTGACTAAATGATTTGTATTTTTCAGGAATCAGGGCTGCTCCATTATGGGACAGTGTCCATCAACAATATGTAGGAATGTTAACTATAACAGATTTTATCAAAATTCTACAAATGTACTATTCTTCACCTACAATCACTATGGAAGAGCTTGAAGAACACAAAATAGAAACTTGGAGAGGTACGTTACACGATAGATACGTTCGTTCATAAAGTCAATCCCTATCATAACATTCAACGGCTCACTCAACCTAGATTTTTTTATTTTGTATTCTGTCATAATGTGAGGTCCAGTTTGTTTATTATAATATCTGGGGCGATTTTTCGATTTTTGGGGTAGCGAAACTCGGGTTTTTATTGTGGCCATATCGAATGATACATTATATCATCCGAAAGCTTATTTTAAAAGCAGAAAATAAGCTAAACAGACAACACTTTTATCACTTACCACTACTACGTAGGAAACCCAACTTTTGAGTAGCCTCCATTTTTCGGTAAAAGATAAATTCGTTTCTTTCCGCTAAAAAAAACTTTTTACATAAATATTGTTTGATAAAAAAAATCAAAAGTGATTTATCCCATTTAAGAATATAAAGCGACCGCCCCTCCAACTTAAAAAGTTACCACATTTTCTCATAAATTGTTAAAATAAGTAACATCTGTACAATGAATTTTCGTTTTTTTTTCTTTCCGTTTTTGTATCTACACTGTGTGCAAAGTTTTTACGTTTAGCCATGAACTACATTGATTATTATCAGTCAGCCAGTATACCAACTAGGCTTTGTATTTTATGAGTATAGAATGAAAGAGAAAAGTGTAAAATCCCATTATTTTCCGCTTAATACAAGATTTTTTTTGTTTTTCAAATCAACCGTTCTTGCAATAATTTCATCGCCCTGAGTGATCTAAAAACTATTCTTCCACTTTAATTTCAGATGTTCTAAAAGAAGAAATCAAACCATTTGTTAGCATTGGACCAGACAAATCTCTATTTGATGCAATTAAAAGTTTGATTGATAGCAAAATCCATAGACTTCCTGTGATAGATGAAATGGGCAATGTGCTTTATATTCTAACACACAAAAGAATATTGCGATTTCTGTTCCTCTATGTAAGACAGCATTGTTAACTTCATTTCAGAAAATTTGCGACCCATAATACTGCTTTTATAAATATCTCGGTAGAAATGATCGAAAAATCGCACAAAAATATCTTTACTTTTTGTACCTATAATTATTGTTATTTAGTGGAAACTAACTTCCACAGTAAAAAATAGATCATACTTGAGATGGTGCGAAGTTACTTGTGGGTTCATTATTTTACAATGTAAAATAACGCAGAAAACAACCCCTTAATATTTTTATGTTTGTGTAACTGATGTAATTATACTGCAGTGATTGACATGGTTCTGGGGGCCCATGCCAATTATTAACCTCCAAGAACAGATGTATAAGGACAATTAAAAACATCAGCAGAAAACAACAACTTATTTAGAGTTGCCATTTCATACATCTGGCTACCATCGGACACGATGATGCCAATTGATGATGATGATTATTTTTGTTCTACGTGATCCCAAAACGTGCCATTGCATTCTCATGTTGGAGAAATGGACTACAAAACAGTCGAATTAAAGAAATACTTTTTGCCATTCCATTCTCATATTGAAGAAATTGACTACAAAACAGTCGAATTAAGAAATACTTTTCCATTCTCATATTGCCATTCCATTCTCATATTGGAAAAATTGACTACAAAACAGTCGAATTAAGAAATACTTTTTGCCATTCCATTCTCATATTGGAGAAATTGACTACAAAACAGTCGAATTAAGAAATACTTTTTGCCATTCCATTCTCATATTGGAGAAATTGACTACAAAACAGTCGAATTAAAGAAATACTTTTTGCCATTCCATTCTCATATTGGAGAAATTGACTACAAAACAATCGAATTAAGAAATACTTTTTGCCATTCCATTCTCATATTGGAGAAATTGACTACAAAACAGTCGAATTAAGAAATACTTTTGGGTAAAAATACTTTTCACATTTTTTTTTTTTACTCAGCGTCTCTTTAACTATTGGTTATTGAAAACGGGTGTTTTACCCTCCATTCTCTGGAAACTTGCAAACCAGCTAACCACATTGACCTCACCTAGCCTGGGTTCACGAGGGCGCCAACATACTTGGTGACCCACCAAGTAAAACCTTGCTGGATGTTGCTTAACTTCAGTGATTTCACCGGAACTAGCATATTCAACGTACCATAGAACTTTAACATTACCTCTTAGATTCACCCAATATTCATGGCCCCATTAGAAATACTGTTATATTTGGGTCATGATCTTTAGTTGGATGTAAAATAAGGATAAATTGTATTGAGCTAATGCTTCTCATAATGAAGTTTTCCCCCCATGTGAATCATGGGGAAATTCTGTATCAACGTATGCTTGCATTCGAACAGCTTCCAGGTTATGAGTCCGCCACTCTACAACTTGAGCCAATCAGGATGTATTTTAATTCAAAGTCTATTTAAAATTTACTGGTAAGTTTGATGTAATGGGTCTGGTTCTCGTTCTCCTTCCTTAATCATTTGTTTTATATTAATGATCTTCTTTTCCAGATTACTGATTTACCAAAGCCCAGTTTTTTGAATAAAAAACTACGCGACCTAAATATAGGAACTTATGAGAACGTCGAAACTGTGGCTGAAGAAACTTCAATTATTCATGCCTTGAGAATTTTTCTAGAAAGACGAGTTAGTGCCTTACCAATGACTGATAGTGAAGGACACTTGGTTGACATTTTTGCCAAGTTTGACGTAATTGTAAGTATGTAAATACTCACCTGGACAGAATTATCTTGATGTTATTCCACAATAATTAAAGGTATAAATAGTGGCGGATTTAAACTTTCGTTGCACCTAGGCAATTTAGAGCTTGCCGCCTCTTTTTTGACAAGGAATGCGATTTTGATAGTTTCATTCGTTAGTGCTTGCTTATTCAGTAATTTTGTCAATTATATTGCCGACATAATAATAGCTCTTTTGCCTGGCGCAATCATGTCTATCCGCACGCGTTTCACACTTCAACATCAAGATGCTCAAGCGCGTATATTTGAAAGTTTTACAGCAGTTGGTGTTTGCTATGTATAATACAAACTGTACAGTATCTTTCTGATTTTTTAATCATGTAAAAAGTGAGAAGAATGTTTAAACATAGACACTATTTAATCATTGCAGCTAAATCCAAAAAAAAAAAAAAAAAAAAAAAAAAAAAATCCATATTTTGCCGCCCTAGCACATGACTGATAGTGAAGGACATTACCCATTAATACCCATTACAAATGATCCCCGAGATAACTTCAAATGAAAAATTCAGCGAAAAGGAATCTCGAAGCTATTAGATTTTTCATTAAGAGCGCTTGATCTTTGATATTGAAAGAAACAGTTTAAGCGATATTACTCTTGTTGTTGTTTTTTATTTATTATTCGATTACATTATTACAACCCTCCCCCTCCCCTTTCATTGAATATCACCGCCATGCGAAATGATGAAGGCTTCAATTTTTTTTCTTTCTTTTTTACAGAATTTAGCTGCTGAAAAAACCTATACAAACTTGGACGTGACTTTAAAAGAAGCCAACGAACATAAAACTGATTGGTTCGAAGGTGTTGAAAAATGTCTTCTAGACGAAACATTGTTTACTGTGATGGAAAGAATTGTGAGAGCCGAGGTATGATTTCTACTTGGTAATTTTATCAGTGTTTTTCTCACGATGAGCAGCGACGTTGTAATAATATCAATGAACTAGTGGATCGTAATTTAGATTTAATCTCAAAATGGTATCGGTGGAAACAAATTTTACTAAATAAAAGGTTTAATCAGTCAGCTTCAATGGCACGTTGAATTTACCCATTAGATCACTGGCGTTAAGCTACGACCAGCGAGGTTTTACCAAGAGATTGACCACATAGGTTTAGGCCGTCGTGGTTAATGTGGGTTGCAGGTTTGTAAGTTTCCAGCGAATGGAGGATAAACCCCCGTTAAAGAGACGTTCAGCCAACAAAAGTTCAGGCTCTAAATTCCATTCAATGGGAATTCATGTTTATCAATTGTATACGTAATTCGACCATTGTGTTAATCGATTGTTAATAATACTATTTTTCCGATAGTATTTTACTCAGGGGTTCGATCCCCTCGCGGCGCTCACCTTTTAAACAAGAGTTCAATAGCAAGTAGGAGAGTTTTTGAGTCTTTCATTGGTGCCTCTAATAAATCTCCAAGCAATTTTATTTTAGTGTACGTTTCAATAATGTATTACAAAAAGGATGGTTTCTCATAAACCTGAAAGTGCCCAAAATTGAGACACACTAGAAAAAAATCGCCTTTCTCCAAATTTATTGCTATCTCAAAATATTGAACTCCACTCTTTTTTTAGTAAGAGATAAACTTATATGAAATACCTACTTGATTTGCTGTCGGCATTACATCTTTGTTGATATATCCACTCAAATAAAAATTTAAAATATAATTATAAGTAAACATTCGTCCTCACGATGACCGGTTCTACGCACCAGGACGACCTGGAACGCATACCATCACCGTTCCAGCCTAGGGTCATCAATATCTTTTCGGTAAACTCATATCAATGTTTCTACAAAAAACTCTAGAAAAAACGCTACTACTGCTAAATCCCACTGGATGAGCATTGAGCATCCAGTGGGACTAACTTGGTCTTCTAATTTGAGAACTTTCAAGAAAAAAAGACCTTGAAAGAAGATTATTCGAAAACTCTCGCTTTCTGTTTCAGGTACATCGGTTAGTCGTGGTTGATGAAGAAGATCATGTGCTAGGAGTTTTGTCCTTATCCGATATATTAGTTTATCTAGTATTAAAACCATGTGATGAGGAATCTTTAGAAACAGAAGTTTTGGAGGAGTATGATAATGAGTGTGTGATTCAGGCTGAAACGCCATGCTCTGATGATAAAGTTTTTGAGGAAGATGAGGAAAGTGTTAATGAATTTGTATCCAACTCATTTGTGTCCGGAGAAGTCCCTCTCTCAGTTTGACACGTTTATATTGTGATTTATTTGAATTGTGTTTGAATTCATGAGTTTTACAAATATTGTAAATTATTTGCGAATCACATAAACTTGGAATTTTGCACATACCTTTGTAAGACTTTTCAGATAATCTTCTCTCAGCTCCACCTCACTAAAACCATCTAAATTTTATTAGATACTTTTGCCAACTCAGTCTCTACTTTAGTTTAGCAGTACAAAATTTTGGAATAACCTCTTTGATTGCCCCTGTAACCTGAAACTTGTGAATGAAACCTGAAGTCAATTTGACAAGTGTATTTTATGACAAAACATCGCTTCTCATTTCTTCATGACAGAAACGTGCTATAAAGACTTTTTTTTTTTACTTCCGCTCAAATTCTATCTAGATTGGTGATGAATGTTTTGAATGTTCTGAACACTTTTTTTTACAGAAATCAATTTTGTACTTTCTTATTACAGAGATTTGCAATCCGGAAGAGTACAATCATGTTAGTCAAATATTTTCTTCAAACATGTCAAATATTTTTTCGTTAAACAAAACAGATTTTTCATTTGTTGTTTGTTTTTTAGTGAAGTTTCTTAAATGTGAATTTTGGCAGACCAAATAATCTACATATAGGAATCTGACTAAAACAATTGTGGATAGGATTGATACCGTTCTTACGAAATGTTTTTTATGGCAGCTCTGAAGGTGCCGCCCATTTATACCAATGAAATCTTAAAAACTTCAAAATTGATTGAACGTGACGATAGAAAACTACAGTTTGATGGCTCTACAATTGACCTTTTTATTTTTTTGTGGTGGGGGGGGGAGTGAGGTCATACATTCTAAATTTAAATTTTATACAACTTAATAAGCAATATTTTTATGATCGTCATCTTGTCAAACTGATATTCTGGAATTGTAACATCGCTTAAAAATTTAAGAATGTATTTTTAGAAATTAAGATTTTTTATATTTATTTTATGCGGATCATTTCTGATCTCATAAAATATCGATCCATGTAATGTAATTAGATTTTTATTTAAAATATAAATTATGTTGAATATACGAACATTTTGAAAGCTAAAATTCTAAAATATTGAGAATGTGTATTATTTAACTCGTCCATCCGCAAAACGTCGTATGCGTCCCTTGGCTGTGAAATTCCTTTTGGCCCAATAATCAGTCTGTTTTTGGTTTGTTATTTTCAATAAGAAACTTTTTTTTTCTTTGCAAGTATCGAAAAATCTGCCACAGCTTGAATTATTTTCTTTATATAATACATTCTAGATTTCTAAACAATTAAAATATATACAAAAGTAATTTTTCTGAGCCCATCGAAAATTAGGCTTCTAAGAATCCCCAACCCTGGATAATATCAAGATATAGTGCATCTTGTACTTTTGCTGAGGGTTTTAGGTATGATTGAAGATTTCATTCCTATTATATAAGTGTGTCTCGCTTCCGCTTGACATCTAATTTATTCCAAATTTCAAGTTTTTACGTGGTAACCATTGTAGAGCTACGTTGGTTATTATCAGTGAGTCAATATAGCAACTGGTTTTTTTGTTTTATGGGTATAGATTTAAGGGGTAGTCCTTTTGCATATAATATAATAATAAGGTTTCAATCGGTCACACTTTTTTTAAGTAGATGGATTATACAAAAAGCCCGCGACAAACTCGTGCATTTACAACTATCTGACGGCACTCCATATCGAAAAGTTGGGAGCCACACTCATAGCGGCTAGATTTTTTTCGACGTTGATTGTTTGCAGAGATAGAAAATGTCATGTATTTGATGTGCTCAAAATCCAGATTTGATTTCCGGCAATGACATTTTGTTCTCTCGAAATCTGTCATCTTGAGAATTTTAAATAAAAGGATGGGTACAATACTTTCATTTCATATTATCAATAAGGTTATTCTTATTAGTATTATGTGTGGTCAAGTGTTAAATTATATTAGTTTAAAATATCGAATTTGAACATCCTATAGATTTGATACCCTCAAAATCTAACTTGAATTCGAGGAAACCGATTTAAAATTAATTTCTTTAATCTTGGTCGTCGAAAAATGCAAAATTCCGCTGTCAAATTAAATCTCTGTAAAATTGCTCTGAACGTATTAGAACTCTTCGGTTACCAGAAAGAATAAATGCTAATAATACAACTGTTTTACAGGCGAGGTAGAAGCAAACAATAATGCACGCGTGCCATGAAAATAGAACACTGTAATCAAACGAGAATGAATGAAAAAACATATACATAATTATTATGTATGTAAACTCCCTCATACTTTTATGAATACATTGGTTTTGAATGGCACGGGTTTCTAAGTTTTTTTACCTTTCAGATTGATACGTCAAACAGATGTTTTAATACATGTTTCATGATTAAATGTATATTTAATCCCCACTTTTTTCTTTTGTTCGTAATAATCCGCTGCAATGTGAGGATGACATTGAAGATTTTATTATTTCAAAAAAGAAACACTTCACATCTCAATTAATTTTTATATTTAATATTAAAACACAGACTAGATACTTGGTTAACTTAGAGTAATTGATAAATTAAAAAATATATATAAAACAAAGATTAAGACTAGTTAGATTTGACAGAAAAAAACACATCTTGACATGAAAATATAAAATTATACTAAATGCTATCAGAAAGACAAGAGTATCTATATGTAAACGATTTTAAGTGTAAAGGAGATATCTAATGGAGTCATCATTTCAAGAAGAAAGTAGAGATTGGTTCGAAATGTTTTGGCCCCTCACACGATATTTCAGAAAAACAGTATGGCCAAAAGGTCAACCGACATAAGCAAAATTAATTTATTGTATTAATCTGAAGAAGAAAAATGAAAAATCAGTCATAACTACATACCAGAAGAAGTAGATGATATGCCATCTTTAAATATTTAAAATAATAATTCTATACCTAGTACTGAATATTCTGGACCCCTTCATAAAAAATCAGTAGAGCATTAATTTTTTTAAAAAAAACTCGGGAGTAGTGTTGATGGGTCGAGCCGTGACACCTAACAAATTTGTCTCAAAAGCTCATCTCAGTTTCACACCAAAAAGGTAATTCTGATTATTCACAATTCATTTCGTTAAAGAGTTTTTCATACTATTATTATTTTACTCATTCTCATTCATTGAAAAAAAATGTACTAAGAACGTTGTCACAATGATAAAACAATCCAGATAGCATTCAAAATAACAGATAATAATTAACTAAAGAAAAGTATCCAGCTGCCGGAAAGTTATTTCACTCGTGATTTTACTGAATATTTTTCACTAACACTCAAATATACAACATTCATCATTTTATTCAGTCTAGTTTGTATCTATCTATAACTGTAAATATTTCATTTTCACACATTCCTAAAATTAATTAAAGTAAAATAAACAGACTATTCACAATGATCACAAAACAACAGAAAGAAATACAAAAACACAATGAACGTAGACTTATAAAAAATAAATATGATAAAGTCTGCAGGAAAAAAATGAAAACTGATTTTTGACTAGAAATTTATAAAATTAGCGCGGAAAGTGAAAAAAATATACACATATAAGTTAACACAATAGAAACCATAAAATTCAGTTTCAAATAGTCCACCAAGAGATTTTTTTTTTAAAAAAAAGCCAATAAATTATGAAATAAACGGCTCAGAGTCTACAATCTCTAAACAGTCTCTACAATGTACAATTGCAGACTTACATTATTTTATAGTCTTAAATGGACTAAAATAGCTTATATTCATATGACTAAACACCAATAAAGTTCAATAAATATGGAAAACAATATTTTAAAAGCTATAAAAATAGCTATCTACAAAATATTTACAAAGACAAATTTATAATTAACAAATTATGGACAAATATTTCTTTTAACACCAAACTTGTTAGATCTAGGTCTGTTATCTAAAACATACTAACTGACTAGTTATGGGAACTATATTATTATTTTCTTTTTGTTGTAATTTGACCTTTCAAAATTTAGAGTAAAGCAGGTATTTACATCAAATATTTATATAACAGAATATTAAACAGGCTACATTTCCAAGGGCTAATATTTAGGGCCAGAAAGAGAAAAACTGAGTGAACAAAATATTAAAACAATTTTCTCTTTAGGCTTACTGATGTAGTGTTTCCATAATGTCCAATATCACTTTCACCTTTTCAGTTGATTTTTTGTTTTTTATTTGCTTGATTCAGGACCACACTTCTAATAGATCTCTTATTACTGATGACTGTATCATTTGTCTTCAAATGTTTCATCAATCGTTTAGATCCTGATTCTTTTACTGAAGAATTCGTTTTGAAATTTTGGTTTTGAGATTTGTCAATTTTTTTTTCTAAATATAATTCTTCCTGTTTTTTACCATTCACGTGTAAAAGATCGTTAGTTGTTACTTTATTATTGCTTCCTATTCTATCTAACACATTTTTTCTAGTGGCTAGTTTTACCTTATCTGTCATTTTATTTTTCTTAAAAAAATTTTTCTTTGATAAATTAATTCTATTGTTTTGTCTAGTTTTCATTGAGCTTTTGATGGTCTCACTAGTATTATTTTTCACATTTTCGGACACTTTAATAGACGGTACATTTTTGTTACACTTTTTCTTCTTTTTAGGTACACAAATTTTGGGATTTTCGACTTCTATCTTATCAAAATTAATGGCACCAATTTTACAAAAATTTCTCTTCTTCCCACAATTTGACATTTTTTTGTAAGTGTCACATTCGCCAGAGTCTATATCTTCTACCAGCAGTTTGTTTGTAATTATCACGGTGGGTTCTAAAGGATGCGGAAATTTAGTAGTTTTATTTGAACCAGAATGATCTCCATTTTTCTTCCCGTAACATTTGGGATTTTTGTTATTTTTATTTACTTTGATTTTATCTTCTGAAATATTGTTCAACTTGAGTATTTTGTCACTCATCATTTTGTCAACTTTTTCTACCACCATTATCATAGTATCCGTTATGTGGGGACCTTTCTTTTTTAAAATAATATCGTAGACAATTCTAAATTTTTTCCAGAATGTTGAATCTAAGTTATGAATTTGTTCGACTGAAAAATGTTTGCTAGCATTATTCGATACAAGACTTGGATTTGTTTCCATTATTCTATTTAAGGCATTGATTGCCTCAAACATGAAAAGTTGGCTCGAAGGATGTTTCAAAACAATCAATGATGTGAAAAATAAAACGTCAATATTTTTAAAATAATGCTTATCTAAATTTACACACAAGTGTGGGAAGTTGCTTAATTGCATATGACTATGTACTGAAATCCTCCGTAGATCAGTTTTGTTCACACATGATTTAGCACTTTTTATCTGAAGACTGATGTCAAGACATGGATTCTTGGAAACATTGGAATTTTGCATCGTAACGTCTGTTTGAGTTTCTTGTGCCAATTTACAAACTTGATTTTGATTGCTCACAGAATTTATTGTCGAATGCGGAGAAAATGTGGCCAGATGGGGAGTAGTGGTGGTTGTGGTAATGACGTTTGTAGGTTTATTGACAGTCGGAACATAATTGATAAAGCTCAAACTATTCACAGAACTATTTTTGATATTATAGTGAACAACTTGCGTCCTTTTAACTCCAGGTTCTACTTTAATGATGGGTTTAACAGTCAAATTATTCTTTGTCCATAACTTCTGGACGTTTTTGATTTTCTTAAAGATTAAATGTTTATCGTTCGTCACAAAAACAACCTGGTTATCCTGAGCGGCAGACAGCGGCATGGCCAAGTGATGTATTTGCAAGGGGTTACTTGAAGTGTTATCCTTAGTTTGATTAGTTACAATAGGAAACACAGATGTAGTGATTTCCTTATCGTTTGACTCAAAGTCACAATTGTAATCTGAACTGCTACTGTTGGCTTCGTACATTAATTTGCCGGAACATTTAACATTCTTCTTACACTTAGCAGAAGTATTCAGGGGAGGATTAGAACGCCTCCTAGGTGCCGGTTTATTTTTCAACTCCGGGGCATTCTTTATTTTTTCGGAATAAGAATGTAATATTTTGTAAATCTTTTCTGTTGTTTTTTCATCTTCTTGTGCTTTTTGTAGAGGTTTGATAGCGGAATTGGCGGTGGTTGAAATGGAATTGGAAATAGTAGGCGCAGGTTGAAAACTTGTGTTTATTTGTTTTGTAACTTTGTTTGGAATGGGTTGTTTTAAACCTGAACTTTTTTCTGTAGCAGTCATTTTAACATCGGAAGTATAAATCAAATTAGTATAGGTAGCAATTTTTGCAGGCTGGAGAAGAATGTTACCCAAAGCAACAGCTGAGACATTTTTAGTTGCCTCTTGATTATTGGAAAGAGAAGTATCAATTCCTTCGACATGTGGCACTTTGTCTTTCAATTGAGAAATTTTTGTAACCTTTTCTAGAATGGACTCGAACTCTCGAACTTGTTCCATTGCAGTAGAACTAATAGGAGGCGTCTGACTAGAAGAGGATTCACTTGCAGTTGTTGACAAAACCTTTTTACTGACGGGAGGGTAACTCTTTTGATCTTTATCCACAGAAAGTGAAAACAAATTATTTTGCACATCCGATACAGGAAACTGTTTGTTTGTAGGAGGAAAACTAACGATTATGTTTTTCGAACCGACAATTAAAGGATTTTTAGAAGCACGATAAACAATGTTCAGCGGTTTTGATGATGCGTCTTCTTGTTTATTATCGGCGCTTTCGCTATTTTTTCGTCTCATTTTTGAAGCATCGGTTAATTTAATATTTTTATTTTGTGCGGGTTCAAATTGTACCAATTTTGGAAGGTTAATAGATGACGCTTCAAGAAATGAATCTGCTTTTGGTGGGTCTGATTGGGAACCTATGTGGTTTACTTTTTTATCTTTAATTAGCTCTTTCCCATGTTGCTGATAAGAAATGTTTGCATTACTTGCGACCACATCAGTTGGCGGAGCTTTCACGTAAAATAGTTTGAAAATATTTTTATCTTTCACTAGATATTTCACGTTGCAATTTGGTTTAATAGATGGTTTATTTTTTTCGAGATTACATTTAGAGTCGAGTATTGTAGATGAACTAGGCAAATTACTGTATGATGAAATTTCACTCGCATTTTCGTCCGCCAGAGTAAAATATTTAATGTTAATTTTGTTGCAGGGTAATTTATTTTCATTTGAGGAAACAAAACTGTTGGCGTTGCATAGAATGTTCGAATTATCATTTTTAACAGTGTCATTGGTACACTGTACATTCTTTGAATCACGCAAAAGTCTAATATCTGATAAATTTTGAAATGAGGTTGATAAACTAGATGTGTTCCTTATATTTGTTAATTTTATATTTGCTCCGGATTTTTCTGGGGTGAGCATCATAACATTGTTAATATTATTCACATTGGTAGTGTTAATAGACGTAGTTGTTGTTGTGGTGGTCATAACTGTTGCTGAAGTAATATTGCCGATCAACAATCTTGTCGTGTTGTCTAATAATGGAACTGACACATTGTTATTTGCAATGTTATTTGATGATGTGAAAACACTACTGCCATTTTCAATTGGTTCTAAATTATTCTGGAAAACAAATATAGCATCATCTAAATTGTTCAATTGTTTGGTATTGAGTTCATTCTCACTTAAATTGCTCATTGTGCGATCATAAATAATAGGTTCGGTTTTGAGCACAGTCACAGACTCATACTGAGAATTTTCATATATTTCAGAAGGACTGTCACATTCCGAATCGTCAATCTGATTCTTGGCATCATTGTAAAAGTTAGTTAGGTTCATTACAGTTTTAGACTTATTTAGATTTAGCTCTCCATTCTTTTTACCATCTTCCTCCTTTTTTACAAAGGACTCCATTTTATCTTCTCTTTCTTCTTCTTTTGTATGAATGAGCTGTTTTTTATTTTCATAAAATAGATTATCATCAGAAAATAGTTTTATTTCGTCAGATCTTTCATTTATTTTACTGTTGTCTTCAGTAGATATGTTCACATTCAGATTAAAATAATTTGAGAGAACTTCGTTGTTTTTACTAAGGTACTCTGCATAACCATAGCCCACGTCGTTGTTATTGGATATGTTTGCCACGTCAATATTATATGTAGATGAATTAGTAGGGGTACGATCTACGTTTGATAAAGAATTATTAGTACGTTGAATAGTTTTTGTTTTCCCTACTTGCCCTAGGTTGGAAGAGCTTTCAACAACAGAGTTGTTTGTGTTTGCACTTGAAGATTTATTTGTTTTTTGTGGTATCATTTCCAGAACATTTACAGTCAATATTGTTTTCTTTGGTTGAAACCAATCGAAATAATCCCTTTTGGCTATACCAGGAATGTCTTCTATAATTCTGGAAATGCAGGGGCTACTGTGCTCAGTCAAGGAGTTGGTCACTTTGCTATCACCTTGTCCACTATTCAAAGTTTCTAATAGCCGCTCTTTATTATTAATATCTTCTAAAATTAATGAACTTTTGGTCGGGTAAGAATTTTTTGAACGATTGCTGAGTTTTGTAGTTTTTTCCTCTTTACATGTTTCTCGTTGTTGCAGAGTTTTACAAAACCTATGAACTTCATTCTTATCACTTTTGTTACAAATTAAACAAGTACAGTATTTGATCACATTTTCTTTGAATTTGTATTTTAAAGATGACATCGATTTGACCAACATATTTTTTCTAAACATCTTTTTCAATTTTCTTTGATTTGTCAGCTTTGATAGTTCATCATTTATTTTATTTTCAATACAAATGGCTCTAGTATATAAAAAACTTGGGCTATTTCCACTTATTTGGGAATAGTTGTAACTGGATTTCAAGTTTTCCAATTTAATTGGATTTGGTAAAATATCCGTAAACATTGCTCGTTCATCAAAAGAAACAGTCTTCAGTTTTTTCTTAGGCCGATCCAGAATAAAATTGCACCTCTTTCCGATCTGGCAATGTTCATTTAATAAAAATCTTGATCTCACCCGAGGATGTCTATGCTTGTTGTTGAGCTGCAGAAAGCGAACTTCATTACACAGACTTTCAAAGAGGAACATCTTTTCTTCTAAATAATGATGAATGATATGATCCAACAACTTGCGTCTAACAAATGTGCAGAAAGTAACTGAACTTTTCAGTTTTTCAGCTGTCTTTGACTTTAAAAGCGCATTAATGTTTGTGTGTCTCCACTGTTTCAGTATAACCTATAAAAAATCGATAAAGGGTGTTGATGAATAAAACACAAAACCTTGAGCTACGAATTATATTATAATTATTACTATGCCCTGCGTTTGAGAACAAAATATTAAGAGATTATCAAACATGGAAGGACATTAATTGTCTCGAGGAATTACTAAAAAAAATCACAAGAGGTAGGTAAAACATATTTGACAAATTACAGAAAAAAAGTCACATTTCGTAAATTTTACAGGAGAAAGAAAAAGCAACTAAACAGATTACCTATACCATCTTTTTATTTTCCTATATTTATTTATAGATTTACTGAGAAAGAAAAAAACAACTAAACAGAGTACCTACCTTTTATTTCCCTATATTTATTTATAGATTTACTTTGCTACATTTTCTATATTGCTATTTTTTTCAAAGCCGAAGGAAAGGGCATGCGTTCATGTCCAATCTGTATATAAAAAACACAGATTTCTCGCTTATATGTTTCGTCGGGTGCTCTAGAGGCATGGCCGTTCTGGGTTGTTAGTATTTTCTAAACATTATTTAGCCTGATCCCGGTTTCGAACTCTGTCAAAGCTCGTCATATTTTAAAACTATGTCCTAAATTAAGGACTAAACGGTCATCTAAATCTGAATCTAAATCTTCGGCCCCAGGGCCATGAAACTATTTCATATCAACTATTTCCACAATTCAAACCTGAATCTGTGGAAAACTGTTGGTGAGAGGAACACCGCTACTACAACTGGGATTCATCACTAGAATTTCACTGAACTTACCTCACTCGTTTTAAGAATGAACTTTTCAATGATTTTTGTATGTGCTTCATTGACAAGATCATCAAGTCGAATGAAAGGTGTAGTTCCTTTATCTTTAAATATTTCATTTGAAGTCATCGTTTTGAAATTTAGTTTATCATGAGGATTGCTTATTGTTTGACATATCATACACGTCCCATAGGATCTCCATTTGCCATTATTCTTGTAGTGTTTTTTCAATATCTTCCAAAGTTTCCAATCGGAAGTGAACTTCATAATCCACCTGTAATATAAAACACAATACTCCTATTTTAAATCATTCACCAGAGAGTGTCAATTCAATATGACGAGGTATAACTCCTGGCTAACTTAAAATTATTTCTGAACATATATTTCTGGCAAGGTATAAAACAAGGATCATGTATTATGTAATGGCACAATAGCATAATTACGATATATATCACGAGTATGACAAATATACATTACATTTTGATAGGTTTTCAATGGTCATACCGTGTTGTCGCAGATATGGTAAACATTGAAAAATCTGTACATATTATTATTCCATAACGTGTTATCCTGTTTTAAGAAAACATTTCTTAACCATACAATCAACCTTGAGTCGCGTCCAAAAATAAATTTCCCATACAGGATATATTCCAAAATCAAATTCTTATAACACAAACTAAAAAACTCTGACATTGAAAAAGAACGACATGTAATTTGTAGCTGGAAGTGATGGTTTAAACTCCAAGATGTCCTAGGGCGAGGACTCAACCATCGTGAGGAAAATCCCATTAATAATAGATTTTCCAATACTTGTAATGTTGTGATGGTTTCCTTCATGAGTTATTTATTATTTGGTCAGAGGAAAAGACATCGAAGTAATAATAATAATAGAGGTATAAAATACAAGATACTTATGACAATGCAAATGAGTCAATATACTATTGTAACTCTTTCACCAAGGAAGCCATTTCTTTTCCTACTGAACCAAATGATTCAAATATAAATGCGTATTTTATTTACCACTCATCTGTGAAATTCTTCAAAAATATGCGAAACAAAATGGCCCAATAATTATTCATATACTTCCCTAGTCCGTTTTTTTTGTTTTTTTAAATGTTAAAAGTCACTGGCGGATCTATAAAAATATTTTGGGGGGGGGGGCCTGATTTTTTTTCTTCTCTATATGTACTCTGTTATGTATACCTATACAGGGTTTGCACTTTCGAGTTGTCCCATAGGATTTTACACGGAAATTTCATATCCTCCCAGTATGTCACAAAATAGAAATGATAGTGATTTTTGATGTAATTTTTAACGCGAATACCAATAAAGCCATTATCACGAAAATCGGACCAACGGTTTTGGACTTGAAACCGATCTGGTGGACTATGGTTCCTTCATAGAATAATGGATAATACTTTTGATAATTTGGGGAAAAATGTAGGCAGAAACCTACTTTTTTGAAACTGTATTTTACTCAAATATCAGAAACTGCATTGCCTGAAATAACAGTGACGTAATATAAAGGACATGGGTTCGAGTCATGGAAATGCTTGGATTTATTTAGTGGATATTACTCATATATCTCCTGCTTTTTGATTGATGAAATCTTGTTTAAAAATCAAAGTTAATCGAAATAGTCTTGCTTGCTTGTCAAGTAATACTGTTTGTCTCTTGAGGTCGAGCTCGGAATTTCGATTCCGGCCGGAGGTGGATTTTCCTCAAAGGGTGGAATTTATTTTCAGATCGAGTGTTTTTTTACTTTCCTTATCCTATAAAAGGAAAGTATTGAAACTGAAATTTTCGATGTCGAGTTTTCAATGCCAAAACACGTTTTGGGGTCCCCAGAGCCCACATCTCGACTTTCAACAAGATAGATATCTCAAGAACGGTAATTGCTAGAGACTTGACATTTTATATGTACGTCAAGTTTATGCTCGGAACGAACGTCGAAGTTTGGTTGGAATCGAATTTACTGTTAGCGGTTTTCGAAAATCTTGGGTGCAATCTAATATATATATATACTGGCTTTTTACAGCTTATTAACGGTTTTCATTAATCCTGTCTAAAATAAAATGGTAAGGTTCAGAGACTTGAAATATGGTAGGTATGTCAAATTTGGGGTTTGGTGCCTATTCATATTAACTTTATGCATTTACCGTTAGGGGTTTTAGCGGTTTTCAGCTGCTTTTTGGTTGTTCCTGTCTAAAAAGAGAACGTTAAGTAATACAGCTAAAATATCAATGCATGGAATGCAAAATGACACGTTTGCTTTAAATTGAATCAACTCCTGGCAGTTTTTAGCGGTTTTCGGCCGCTTTTTGGCGGTTCCTTCGCAAAATGGCAAGTTCTAGAGCTTAAAATTTGGTACCTATTTATATCAATAAAGCATGGAATGAAAAATGACACTTATGGTTTAAATCAAATTCACTCTTAATAGTTTTTTGCCGCTTTTTAGCGGTTTTAACGAGTCTGGCATAAAAAGAAAACGGAAATAGCTAGAGACTTGACTTTATTTTTATTATGCCAATTTTATGTATTGTACAAGCTCGATTTTTTATTATAGGAAAGGAAAGTCGTGTGATGTTCACACTAGATTTTTCCTATATCTTCTTCTCTCTTCGTTTGTGGACGCCAATAATTACAATATTTTAACTCCCTCTATCGGGCGGGAACCGATCTCAACTTCAAGACACAAGTATCCTTACTTGACTAGCAAGCAAGACTGTTTCTATTCACTTTAATTAAACAAGATTTCATCAAACAAAAAGCAGGAAATATATACGAGTAATATCCACTAAAAAATCCATGCAATTAGATGACTTGAACGCACGCCTTTTGTATTACTAGTTACTAGGTATATGTACGTCACTGTTATTTTAGGCAACACAGTTTCTGATAATTGAGGAAATTACAGTTTCAAAAAAATAGGTTTATACACACATTTTTCCGCAAATTATCAAAAGTATTAACCATTATCCTATGAAGAAAACTTAGTCCTTATATTGGTTCTAGGTCCAGAACCGTAGGTCCGATTTTCGTGATAATGGTTTCATTGGAATCCTCGTTAAAAATTACATCAAATGTCACTATCACTTCTATTTTGTGACATACTGGGCTAGAAGTCGAAATTTCTATGTAAAATCCTATGGGACAACTAGAAAGTGCGAATCCTGTATACATAATATTACTATGTATTGGGAAACAACGGTTATGAAGATGTTATAATAATGAAAGTTATTAAAAAAAATGATATATTTACTTGCAGTTATAGATTATTGGAGTAATTATTATTATTTCTAGGTACCTAAAACCTAAGTCATAGGTAATATTCAATTGTAATCCATAAAATTTTAACGTCACTTTGGGGAGGCCCCTTGGGCCCCCTTTGTAAATCCGCCAATGTTAAACTTTATTAAAGGAAGGTAAAAGCGCCTCAATTGAATAGTATATATTAATAACATGGTAAAATTAATTTCACTTTTTTTCAGAAGGAACTATTTTCCCTTCGAAAAAGAGAGTATCGTGATTATCGTTTTTTTTTTTTTTTTTTTTTTTTTTTTTTTTTTTTTTTTTTTNTTTTTTTCTTTCTTTAGTCATTAAAATTTTCAAGACACAGATGTATGAACAGATACCCTAAATAATAAACAAATGAATGGTTCAATTGTGATAGTTTCTGACAGTCACACTTCAATTTTAATTTAGAGATATAAATTAACTGAGAATTCTGTTCATTGGTAATTTATCAAGACTCTCTTTACGACAACTTAGGAATTAGCGAAGGAATTAAAGCTTTGTATTTTTCCTTTATCATTAACCCTGTAACTAGCTAGCAAAACGCTATAATAATTTAATTCATAATAATAATAAGAATAAGATCTCCGCTTAAATAATAATTATATATTCTATCAATCAAATTGTAACTAAATTAACAATTAGTAGAATTAAATAATACTACGTACCGATTTACCTTCACTGAGTGCAGCTTTTGAGAGAGCAAATTCGTAATCCAAATGGCCAATTAATCATTTCTGGAGCTGTATAATCGGTTGTACCGATTATAAATAAGTGAAGTACAGTGAAGGAAGATTTTATTTTATATTAGATCGAAAGAGTTAGAAGTTTAATAATGAAAAACGTAAAACATTGAAGAAAATAGGAAGGTCTGAAATCTGAAGAGAACCAGCAGTCTGTTTTGTAGCTGCTAGCTGCAACTTTTCCTTCCCCTTCCACTAGGATAATGTTAGTGTTACAATTATCCGCTAAAGCGTTCTTTAGCTCCTAAATGAACAAATCATATTCAAGTCACATATAACTATCGATTATACAACACTAGCTGTATTCCCGTGCTTCGCTACGGTTACAAAATTCAACAACAATTTCGAGATCACGAAATTAAATCTTCTCAATTTTAAATTTTAGTGGAACCGACCCCTAGAGTGAACACAGCTCCTATTTAGAAAATTCAATATTTTACTCAAAAATATTAATTTTTGCACAGCGGAACACCGTATAAAATTTCAGCTTTCTCGCTCATCCCGAAGTGATACTTCTTAAATATGGGTTTTTGGTGGAACCGACCCGCAGAGTGAGCACCGCTCCTACTTAGAAAATTCAATATTTTATTCAAGGATATGACTTCTTGTACTTCGGAACACCTTTGTATCAAATTTCAGCTTTCTCGCTCATCCCGAAGTGGTACTTCTCAATTCCGATATTTTGGTGGTGATTACCGTCCATAAATCGGGGAGAAACCGGAAATTTTCAAATTTTATATTTGTTATGGGGTCCTTATATATTATTTTTGGGGGAGGTCTATTCTCGTTAATTTTTAGTTATCTTTTTTAGTTTCCCCAGAAAAAAATGCAAAAAGACTCGCTAAATAGCGTCATTTTTGGCGGTAACTTGCTCCCACTTGAACTTTAAATTTTTCCTTTCTTATTACGCACCTACAAACTAAAAGGAACCTTTGTGCCAAGTTTCAAGTCCCTACGTTTAGCCATCGTGGAGCTACGTCGATTATCAGTCAGTCAGTATACCAACTGGGCTTTGCATTTTATAAGTATAGATATATGGTGGCAAAAAAATATTGATACTATTTTTTTTTTCATCCGAAGCATTTTCAATCAGGATCCTTAAATATTTATGTGTGTCAAGTACTCAAATTAATTAGGGAAAAAACTGCCGCTGCTGAGGATTGAACCTATGCCCTCCTGTTTACCAGGCGAGCACTTATTTACTACGGGGCATTTTCTAGCACCTAACCCTCGGAGCTATATTTTATGTGGTCAAATACTTAATTAATAGGGGAAAAACTGCCGCTGGTGAGGATTGAACCTATGCCCTCCTGTTTACCAGGCGAATACTTATTTAATACGAGGCATTTTCTACCACCTAAGCCTCAGAGATATATTTTTATGTGGTCAAATACCTACTCAAATTAATTAGGGGAAAAATGCCTCCGCTGAGGATTGAAGCTATGCTTTTCTGTTTATTTATTTATTTATTTTTTTAGACGAATTGACGGGTGGCAAACCCATTTTTACAATGTTAAAATATATATCACAAAAACATTTAAACTAATAGTTCAATCCACTGATGTAAACAAATAGATAAAGTACTCATGCCAGCATACAGGGAGAAGAGCGGGACCAGTTTGAAAAATGGCGGCCATCTTTAATTAGGCAAAAAGATGTGAACAATACATGTTCTTATGGAGAAATCGCAATTTTTGAAAAGAATAACTTTACAACCACTTTATGGATATTCATGATTTTTTTGTTTTTTTTTTTATNGAATAGTTTTTCGAAAAATTTTCAGCAAACATGTTTGCTATTACAACGGGGTCACTGGAAATACGACCTTCAAGTTCCATTATCTCTGGAATGCCAGTTTTTTCTTTTTTGGAAGCAATAAAATCAAACAGCCTTTTAGGTTCTAAATTTATATTATTTTCAATGTCCCTGATGTATGCCGAGTAGTCCCGAGATGAGATAGCCATAAAATTCTAAGCCTGTGAGAGTACAAAGATTTTATAATAGGAAGGGCATCGAACCTCTAAAAATCTATGCTTGAAACAGAGAATGGAAAGTCATTAGCAAATTGCAGTTTCTACACCTTCGCCTGAGAGATGAGAACTCCTCATACAGTTGAGGACAGCCCAAAGATCTCTTACATTGAATATGTTTTTTCTTCTTCTCAAAAATAAGCTTTTATCAGAGGAATTATTTATCAGAGGAACGCTGGTTTTCTATGCTACAGAGGTTCTCAAATTTTTATCTAGACATCCATGTGTGACGTATCAAATTAACGCTCTCAAGTACAACTCAGCTAAACTGGCTGAAATTGAAGTAATGAAAAATATTTTTTTTGAGTGGGAATCTTTGATGTAGAAACATTAATGTTTTTTAGGGTTGGACAGGTCTGCCTTTGACCTACACATATTTCCGATTGAGGAAGGGTGAATTGCTAGGTATGACCGTCAAAATGTTTCTTAACCTCTCAGGTTGAGGAGACAAACACAAATGTACAAATGTATTACGTTTTTACGGCTATGCCTCTAAAAAAATCATATCCTTAATTGCTTTCCGGAGGTGAATCTTACAAAGATATAATATCTCAGAGTTTTAGTACTGGATCAGAAGTAATAGGTAAGTACATCATGAAGCAATATTCAATAGATAAATAATTTTATCTGTTTTGATTTACTTTTTTTCAAAACAAAAAAAGCTGAATATACAATATACCTAGTCTATTTATTAGAGATCTAAATGTAATTTATCCGCCGAAGGAGGGAGCAAGCCAGCTTCATTTGATGATGGTTCTAAGCCTGTGAGAGTACAAAGATTTTATAATAGGAAGGGCATCGAACCTCTAAAAATCTATGCTTGAAACAGAGAATGGAAAGTCATTAGCAAATTGCAGTTTCTACGCATGCATACTATGAAATGCAAGCGAGGGTTACAGAAAAGGGCACAGCTAAAGAGAGGGTCAGAGTCCTACACTGGGGAGATTAGTTGTGACTTTATTTTCAAAAAAATGGTCGTAAAACGTTTCCTAACCTTTCTAATTAAGTTAAAATTGGTTTAAAAAATTAAAAGAGAGCCGCAACAAATCTCCCCAGTGTCGGATCCTAGCGGGTCAGAAGATGTCTGTTCTTTTGGCTGAGCTTCTTCCAGGTCTGATTCGAAAATGTTTGGTCCATCCGTGTAATTTACGATAACAAATTTCATATTTTTGCTTCAATGATGTTTTGATATTTTTTGATTTCAGGTTTGGAAGTATTTCTCAATGACTTCTTCACCAAATCTTCGTTTTGTGTTTGCCATTAGGAAAACTAGAATATTGGAGGTGTTCTTATGTAGTTCCATTGCTTTTTTTTTTATAAAAATTGGCTTTAATTTTTTCTAGTCACCCTTTTTAATTTTATGATTAAATTTAATACTTTACATTCTGGTTTCAATAAAGATGTAACAAGATACACATTTTTTCTACTCTATTATCTGTTACCTCTGTGGTATTTATTTTTATTGGTTCTGGAACCGAGGAGGAGTATATGGCGTCCTTTGAATTTTTTTAACCAATTATAAAAGTTAGGAAACGCTTTTACGGCCATGCCTCTGTTGCGTATGTAAAAAACTTTCAAACAGATTCATGACGGCCAGTAAAAAAAGCGAATTAAAAAAAATAAAATCGAAAAGGACGCCATTTACTCCTCCCCGGTTCCCCACCCCTTTTCTATTGAATATATTTAAATTTAACCGAAATCGCGAGGGAACGCATCGAAAAAGGCAATCTTGAATCTTGATCTTGAACAATAAACTGAATAAACTTTGAACTTTAGCTACTAATTCACAGTAATTCCGTTTTTAATTTTTTTAATGGATACTTCCAATTGTAACCTATAATATTTGATAAGAAATTACATTAATTTATTCATAAAAGACGTTAATTTTCAAACTCACAAATTGAAACATAGGCCTATGCGTTCACTGATAAATAATTATGAAATAACTAGGTTCTAATCGTTGTGCTATAACATGCTTTATCGTAATGTTTTTATAAAATAATCTTTACTTCAAATCATACGTATATTGAATTAGCGAATAACATGAATCAAGATATTCTAAATCATTCCGAGGCAAGTTTGTAATCAATCTTCTCGTTTCGCTTAAATATTACTTTCAATGTATGTGTCCATTCCACAAAATCAAATTTCTCGTTGCTCTTCTTTTTGGTTTATTTTAACTGTAATGTGTATTTCTTTGAATTATTATGTTATTTGTAGGTATCATATCATTACAAGGTATTTCTATAAATTTCAATCCAATATCTCTAAGCTACATAACTACTACCTCTTGTTGCCAATCGCCATCACCTTAGTTACTGAAGGTCCCGCAAGGGGGTAGTAATTTCGAAAAATAATTTGGTCAAATTTTCTACTTGAACAGGATCAAATATTCAACCATTTACCATGTTGAATAGATCAATTCCCATCAGACTCGCATGGGAGCGGCCCGAGGACACCACATATGATGGCTTTATTTGGAGCATTCACACTTGCGACAACTGACTAACTGTTGTTTATTGCAATTTAACGGCTGGAGAGGCTATATCTTAGTTATTCTAGTTGCAAAAAAGGTGCCTTCCTACAGCTACTCTAAAGAAATAAAAAAATCAGTTATTAAATAATAATGCGTGGATTGGTCACCATATATTTTGTTTGAAAGGTGCCGTCTGATAATCGAATGATTAAAGATTAACTTAATTTCCATCAAAGCACAATTATTTTTATTTTTGTTTTCAGATGGATCAACAAGATTCGAGCCACAAAAAAATTACCAAGAAGAAATTATCGGAACTAGCGGCAAAATATAAATGTGAGTAGGTAACAGATATAAATATAGAGTATCTGTTTTATTTGTTGAAAAAGAAAAGAACTAGAGTTTACGTCGTAATCGTGATGATGATGATGATGTCGACTCGGATCAGAGCTACCGACTGCCAAGCGTCACTTCATGAACAAGTTAACAAACTAATTTTTACACAACATACCCTTTCAACTGGATAAAAAAAATTGTAAAGAAATAACTAAGTCACTTGGGTGAATTAGAAAATGTAAATCTCTTGGGAGGCATAATTTTCCTACCAAATCTAACAGAAGCAGGAAATACGGAAGGGGTAGACCACCAATGAATAATTACGGCAAATAATAGAGGATGAAGGATAATATATAACATACACAGAAATGAAGATGAAAGCTGAAGATAGGAGTGTAAGGTAGAAGTGTTGGTTTATGCAAACGAGTTGCATAACCCAATCAGGATCCCTACTTCATAAAGGAATAGCCCACACGAAAACCCGAGGTTTATGGAAGCTCGTTTGATATGAAATGATTCCTTAAACCTTAGGTTTTAGTTTGGTCCACTATTTAGGCATCACTTGTATTTGTTCTACTTAAAACGACACTATATAGGGTGTTTCGTTTTAAGTTGAACAGTCAAAGCTCAGAACCTGAAAAATATTTTCACCAAAGTTTCATAATATCAAACCGGACAATAATAAGCGTCGAAGGCGTATTTTTTCCATTCCAATTATAATTTACTGATTTCCATTGAAACTAGGTCATCCTTCAGATTGTGGGAAGTTGCTTGAGGTTGACATCCTCACGTGGGGGGGTCATGATATGTATGATGATAATTAGGACTCATACATCTGTCTACTATCGGATACGATGATGCCCTATTAATTGATTTGAGATTAACAAAACTCAGCTCAAAAATTAATTACATACATAGATATTCACCCTATTGTTAATTAATTTCTAATTAATCTTTTTGTATTTTCCCAGATTTAGAAGAAGAAGAAGTTGTAATCAAGCCAAAACCAACTCCTGTGTATAAAAAACAAGGTTAGTTAGCCATTGCTAGTGGGAGAGCTCTTAATAACACTGGATTGATGTGTTTAGCCCTCGAGTTTTGGAAACCGCAACTCTTTAGCCCATTTCCAGTTGTTGGTTTGTACAAAGTTGGACAGATCGTAAATTTTCCAAGGGACCAGTTCAGATAGCCCAGAAAAAAAAAAATCGAAATCTATATTAACTAAGTTAAGTGCCAACTCGAAATGATTTTTGCTCCAGATTTCATATTGGATGGTTCTTCGTAACAAGTCAATTCGCGTGAATCTGCTGTCAAAGATCAGCTATCGTTCGTTTTGCCAACATTGTTCATATTTTTCTACAATCTTGCTGTTTCGAAATTCTCCTGGTAAAAATATAAACCACTTTGATTTTTTTCTCGACCTAACCAACTTAAATTAACCAAACACTAATCATTTTTTTCTATTTGTTTGAATTTTCGTAGAAAAGAAGGAGACATCCAATTTGTTCCAATTTGGATCCCCTACATATCCACCGAAGGTTAATAAAGTTGGTAAGTTTTTCTATTTGTCTTTTTCTCAGACCGGGCATCTCTCATTCATGGTTGGCAAACTGTTGTACTATCTTCGCAGATAGAAATCAAGCAAGGAACTAGTGCATAACTAACGAATTTATCTAAAAATAACTTAAATCAAGAAGTTTGCGAAAGAAAGAAGCCCGCCAAAATCAGTCAAGAAACAGATTCCTTCATTGGGTGGGTCGAATGACTGTGTGGTACTTAAGAAATGAAGGAGAGATCAAACATATCTTTGATAGAAAAAACACCATCGATATTTTTTATTGACTAGTAAAAGTAAATACAACAAGTGCCAATTTTGAACGTGTACATCTTGTAGACTCCAAATCAGTAAAGAATTGCGTTTTTTTAAAAAAGTCTATTGCTGGATCATTTCCAAAAAGCTATTGCAAAATATATCTTACCGTTTAATAATTTCAAGTTGAACCCCTTTTATTTTAGTATGAAACATAATGTCCCTAAAAATAAGAGAATCATTTCATTTCATTTCATTAAGCTTTAACCCCTTAGGTTTGGGATCCCTACACCTCAGCCTCCTGGGCTTTTTGTGTATTGGGTTAAGCTTATTTCTCTTAAGGTTCAACTGCTCAAACTCACTGAGCAGTCTTCTTACCAGATTGTTTTGGACGAGTTCCTCTCTGGGGTTTAGTGACCCGATGATACTCACTCTCCAATTGAGCAGGGCATTGCAATCAAAGATCACATGAGAGGCTGTTTCCTCTTCCTCCCCACATAGTGTACACAATGGGTTTTCCCTAAAGATTCCCATATTGTGTAGGTGTTTTCTGAGACCACAATGTCCCGTTATTAGTCCAGTGACCAGTCTCATTTGTTTCCNCCATGATTTTTTGGAGTCTTGCAACTTCAGAGGTGTTTTCAACCTCCTGACAGTAGTTCCTCCAATCCATCCTTTTGGCTTTTCGAACCTCTTTGTTGTACTTGGTAAGTGATTGATAATAAGTCTCCCAATTGCCAGTATATTTTGCTTTATTAAACAGTTTTCTTGTTTCTTTCCTAAGTCGGGCGAGTTCTTTAGTCCACCATCTGACTTTTTTTGTGACTCCCTTAACCAAGGGGCAGCTTGCATGGTAGGAGGTTTGTATTGCCTTCTGTAAGCTATCAGAAACAAGTTCAATATCTAGAGTATTACTCACATCCGTCATCTTGTGACTGATTTCCGTTGTGAGATTTTCTCTATATTTCTCCCAATTAGTTTTACGGGGCTTGCGGTATTCAATGATTGTTTTGTCTACGTTGTTGACTTCCAATTCTATGTATTTATGATCCGAGAGAGATGGTTCCCTAGATACATGCCACCCCGTAATTTCATCGGTCAAACTCGGAGATACTATGGTAATGTCGATTACCTCCTTTCTCCGTCCATCAGAACACATAAGTCATTACAAAAAATATATTCCAAAAGGTACTCACCCCTGCTGTTGGTATCTGTGCTCCCCCACATTATATTGTGTGCGTTTGCATCTGTACCCAAGATGAATTGCAGGTTAGATTGCCTGCAAAATGTCACCAATTTCACCATTTCTTGCGACGGATGCGAGGTGGTGGAGTCATATGGGAGGTAAACTGAGGCTAAAACTATTTCCTTGGTTGATATTCCCGTATGGTATTTAAGTCTGATGGCAGTCAAATCTTCATTGTTGAAGTTCATCAGTGTTAGTGGTGTATTATTATGTGGTGTTGATTTGACTATAATACAAGTTCTCACTCTACTGGAGGTTCTATCATAAATTATTTGGCCTCCAGTGTTTCCAAGGCCAGCTACTCTTCCTCCTACTAGCCAGGGTTCTTGGATAAGAACGATGTCAATGTTGCAGGTTATAAAGTGCCTGCATAAGGCTGCGGAGGCCGCCTTACTGTGCTGCAGGTTTATTTGAACTACCCGCAGCACTGTGAGGTTTGTCTTTGCCCCCCCCCCCTGTACCTTAAGAAGAAGTTGGGATAATCCGAGATCGGCTTTGAATCCCATCTCTCTCTCTCAACTTCCTCAAGGCTTTTTTCGGCGTTAACCACAAGAGTTGTGGCGTCAGAGTCTTTCTGACTGTGCAATACCTGCATGTTCTCAACGGATAGTCCGGGGTTTTGAGTGGCTAGAAGAGTTATAATTCTTCTACCTTCCTTTGCCCCCACAACTTCAGTGAGTTCATTAGGCACTCGCACAATCATTTTAGTGGTTTTAAATATATCAAATGCCTCCTGAGTTGTCCCCTCCCCAGAATCCGAGGGGGACGGAGCCATTGTCAAATCCATGGCCGGAGCCATGGCTGAAGCCATGCTGTGGGATTGAGGACAGCTGTCACTGTCCCTGCTACCTGGGTTAGTTTACAGTCCGTACGTTTCCCAGCCATATTGATACCCCCCAAAAATACCACTGCGTGCTATAAAAATTCCCCGCCAA
>CM022885.1:15022382-15041497 GCA_012654025.1 Pachypsylla venusta
TAACACTACAAGGCAGCAGCTGGTTTTTCTGTTAGGGTGGCCTTCCTTAGCCTTTGAGGATTCCTCCCCGTAACTACAAGGCAGCAGTTTCCTCCAGTCAACTTTGGCCTTTATCGATGCATGCACTGTAACGATAAAGTTGATCCTTTCCACCACGTAGAGGTGTTGATCTGAAGTACATCAGGGTAAGATGGGAGATCCTGCCGGACCGATAATACCCACCGCACGTGCAAACAGTGAGTACCACAGACCAGCCGACAACTCACCCAACCCACCCCAGGAAGTTGAACACACCCCAGGAAAGATGCGCCCACCCCGGGCTCAAAGGGAACACACCTAAGGATAGGTAAAATAAGAGAATACTCGTCTTGTTTTTTTTTCTGTGTTTAAATAAGTTTCCGAGATTTGTTGAACTTCATTGAGTATGAGTAAGTATATAGATGAAATTATTTACTGTGGGCTATTATTATTAACCGAGTCGCACCATTCCACTAAAGTTGTTTGCAATTAATTTTTTTCAGAAATGAAGAAGACGCCGAACTTTGAGGTAAGTTTTGATAAGTTCTTCGAGACAATCGTGATCCGCAAACATGACGATAGACATTTATAGATATTTAATAGTAGTTCTGTGAACTGTAGACATCAATCAAATAGTGGGCTGCTATTTGGGGGCGTCTGATACAAAATCTTAATAGCTGTGTATGAACTTAATAAATGTTCATACCAAGTTTTATCCAAATCGGATAAGGCTTCCCAGAGTTATCGTGGAACGAACAGAAAGACAAAGAAAGACGTTTAGAGAAAAATCGAGGTGTTTTTACCTTTATTATTTTCAATACAAAACAACAGCATGGATTAGATTATAAAATCTCCAGAGAACCGTTAAAATAGCAGAAATCCTCGCGTGAAATTCGAAATGAGTTTTGCAGGTAGCAGCTCAATTTATTAATTAAAACCAATTTTCGCACAAATTTGTGTACTTCTTAAAAAAGTCTAGCCTCGGAGAATGCCAACAATATACCCGTTGAAGGTAACGTACAGTATAATTGCTATTAGTAGTCACTGATGTCGGGAATGGGCTCATCCTCTGATAAATATTAATAATAAGATTTTAGTAGTTTCTGTTAAAATCAATTTCGTGTGTAAGGAGACAACATATATGTTATTGTTTTGAACCTTGGAAAATCTTATCTTTATAATTTATGAGAGGAGATTGTCATTACTGGCACTATTATCTTAAATATTATTGAATATAATTTGAAAATGGAAGAAAAAAATCGGTTGAGAAATTGACTGCTGTGACGAGTGTGAAGACTCAGAACACATCATGTTATTTTTTATTTATTTATTTATTAAGGTACAATTAACAATCAAGGTTCTCTTAATATATTACAAATTATACCTGCATGAAATGGTCAGAAATTAAAGTTAAAATCAAAATTTAGTTCTGTTTTGCGACTAAATTTTGTTTCATTTTCATTGAAAAAATCAACTCCAGCAGCTGCGAGTTGATTAGACACAGTAGTAGAAAGGATCAGGAGGGCTAATATTATTAATGCTAAAAGTATTGTTAAAAAGTCTGTTCGAATAAATTCTCAAAGTTAATCCTATGCAAGAAACCATGGAAGGGAAGTCAACCTTATTTTGAAGAACATTAAAAAGGAATTTTGAGGCATGCAGATCGCAACGATATTTAGTAGGAAGCAGATATTATCGTAAGAGTAGAGAAATTTGCCATAAAGAAACCTATCATAGAACAAACCCAGAAATCTACTTTGAACATTTTCGATGCGATTAGAATTGGTAATATTTAACTTACCAGAGATGAGAGAACAGTACTCCAACTTGGAACGAATGAATATAGTGAAGAACATATAGTAGTAGTAGTAGCAGCTTCAGTTTGCTTCATCCTCCCCAATGTCATTGTGTGTGTTGAGCCCCAGGAATGTTGCGACTAGAGTTGGTTTGTTCCATAGGTCAAGTTCTGTTAGAGTAGTTGGATCAGCCGGGCAATTAAACAGGTGGTTGGGTCTACGTACCAGAGCGACCCGTGGAGATCCTTCACGGCCAAAGACCATCAGACAGCTCAGCAACAACCAAACTGCATCCCCCCCAAAACAAGCAAATTTTTACCAGAGGAGCAGCACTTGCCGGTATTGAGAAAAACCCAGGACCTAGTGAAGAACATGATCATAAGCGACATAGAATTAAAATTCCCACATAGCTTAAGAATGATACCAAAACGAGACAGAGCCTTTGAAACCAATTGACAAGTATTAAGAGTAAATAAAAGTTTTGAATCGAGAAGAACACCAAGATCCATTTGCTTATCGACACTAGAAATAACAGAAGAACCTACATAGTAAACAGCTAAATACCAACTCTTTTTCCTTGTAAAAGTAATTGCCTTGGTTGTAGAGATATTGATAGATAGATAATTCTGAGTGAACCAATTTAAGATAATGTTGATTTCCGATTAGTTCTTTAAACAATCCAAATGATAACCAACGGCAATTTTTAGATTATCGGCAAATAACGAAAAATAACTTCTTTAGGACTAAATGGATATCATTGATGAAGATAAGAAGCAATAATGGTCCAAGAGTACTTCCCTGCGGAACACCTGATTTAATTGAAAAAGACGAAGAAAGAGATTTATTTATTTTAACAACAAAAGATCTATCAACCAAAAACTTTCAAACCAATTGATATAAAGAGAAGATAGTCCATAGCACCTGAGTTTATGAAGTAAAAGCTGATGGTGGACAGTATCAAATGCTTTGGATACATCGAAGTAAATCGTATCAACCTGACCGTGATTAACAACAAATGGAGAGACGTATTGAAGAAAATCAGCAAGGTTTGTAACAGTTGATTTTTTACTACGAAAACCATGTTGTGAGGGTGTTAAATATTTGTCAACAAAACAATAGATATGTGTGAAGATAATTTTTTCAAAGATTTTGGAAAATATTGACAGAAGAGATATATGTCTGTAGTTGGATACTTCAAATTTGGATCCTTTTTTGAATATGGGAACGACTGTACATATCTTCCAGCTTTTGGGAAAAATTCCAGATCTAAGACTCGTTAAAAAGGGACGACAAGGGAGATGCAAGAATATGCTTACATCCCTTCACAATGAAAGTAGGAATACCATCGGGACCGAAAGAACAAGAAGAGTGAAGTTTACCTATAGCCTCCAATACGTCATCCTCAGTTATATGAGGAATATTTAAGTATTCATAAATCTCAGGAAGATCATAGAATTGAGACGTATCAAAAGCAGGTAAAGTAGAGGGATCAACATAAACAGACTGGAAGTACTTCCCAAAGCGGTTGGCAATATCAACATCTTTGTGGAGAATGCGTCCATCACTGTCAGGAACAACATCAAAAGGAACCCTTTTTTTTAATTCCACCTAAGCCCTCGTGGGCGGTTGAGAGGGGGCACCTACCGGCTTTCGCCTGAATCCCCCAAAAAGGAACCCTAGGATTAGTGTATTTGCCAACAAAGAGCCAGAACTTATCAGAGCGAGTTATAAAGGACTTTTGAATAGAATATTTATGGATCCGCTCATCATTCCTAAGAGAGATTTTACTTTGATGACGGAAACGAGAGAACTGTTCATAATGATGAGAAGATCCACTTTTCTTATATTTTCGATGACAACGTTCCTTGCACTTCAACAGTTTTATACTGTTTGGAGAAAACCAAGATGGATACTTTAAGCCTTTTTTAGTTGAGTAACGCATTGGAATGAAATTACTCATACCCTGGAGAATAGTACATAGAAGAACCTGAGCAGCACCATTAACATCTGATTGATTAGTGACATCATCAAAGTTGTACTGGGCGAGATATTCATACAACTTTAGATAGTCACCCTTTTCAAAATTTCAACTTTTATCCGGATCAGAATCAGGATGCTTTCTAACAATATTCTGAACATTTAACAATATAGGAGGATGATAGGAATCAGTGTCAACTAAAGGAGTGGGATGAAACAGATTTCAAAGAAATTGGAAATGACAAGGTCAAGGAGATTTTTTCCATCGGGTGCAGTATTAATCTGGTGCAAATTCAAAAAAAAAAACTGCACCAACGATGTTACGAATCACAAGCGTAAATGAGGTAGGATGAGGTTTTATTACGAAAGAAACATTCTAAATATACTCGTATTTCATTAGTTTTGATTTTAAGATTTAAACTTTAATTTCTAAATCACCGATTAATTAATCATTCTTGTTTACTTTTACTAATATACTTTTCCTATAGGTTCAAAAGAATGGCTCGACTGACGATCCAATTAATCTCACTTTCAAGCAGCGCTTAGCTCTATTTGAGAAAAAGTCCAATACAGGTAAGAAATGTTTAGCATAATACTTTCGTGAATGCATAGTTTAGATTTTAAATAGTACATATCAATTAGTGCGGGTCGTTTTAATCAAAAATGTTTCATTATGAAAAAATATTTGACTTTGATGAATTCTTTAGGTTTTGACTTTACAGTAATTTCATCTTTAAGGTAGGACGTAAGCCGAGACGCATGCGTGTTTGTGTGTGGCACACTCGTGTACCGGTATGTCACAGTATGTAGCACAGACACAGATTTGACGCCACACGCCGATGTCCAAGATGTCGTTAAATGAACGTTTAATTGAGCTGGTGCGCAAGTTAGTTGTGCTGTGCGATGTGAATCATGATGATTATAGCAATAAAACGTATAAATATTTTTTGTGGGCCAACATAGCCAAAGAATTAAACCTGCAATCAGGTAACTGTAACCTCACTTTATTTCTCGATTAGGGCTCTCCAAAACCTTTAGAGGATTTTTTTATTTTCGGTATCGGTATCTTCCATATTCAAGGCAAAAATGGCATACGTGTGCCGTGTGCTATGTCCAACATGCGCTGGTAAAAGGTTCGTGTGTTACGTGTCTTGCGCCGCAAAACGAGGCTTGCGTGCGCTGCGCTCTATTATAAATGTCTGTCAATTGTTAATTACCTTACTTCTATGCCATTGACCTTGTGTGATTTTTTTTTATATTATACAGAACAAGATTCCAGGACCATCACAGAAACACCAAGTTGTGACACTCCAGCACTGGAGACACGAAGTTCAGCAATCACCGGTGAGCCACAAGGTGTCCAAACCATCACAAAGCTAAATACTTCGCAGATCATCGCCGAGTCACAAGATACACCGATTATTGTGCAAGTCATCGAATCATTAGAAAAAAACAACTGTACCCCCAACATGGTCTTTCAAGACGATAGTTCTGATAATTCAGAGGTTGAAACCCATTCTGATAAGTCATATGAACACCAACCAGACCTAGAAGAAACCTTGGATATTAGTACCCAGTATAAGTTGTATGAGAACCAACGACACCTTGAAGAATCCCTGAATCTTGGTACCCAGGATAAGTCATATGACAACCAACGAGACCTAGAAGAAGCCTTGGATCTTGGTACCCAGGATAAGTCATATGACAACCAACAAGACCTAGAAAAATCCTTGAATCTTGGTACTCAGGATAATTTATATGACAACCAACGAGACTTAGAAGAAGCCTTGGATCTTGGTACCCAGAATAAGTCATATGACTACCAACGAGACCTAGAAAAATCCTTGGATCTTGGTACCAAGGATAAGTCATATTATAACGGGAGTCATGCTCTATATGATGACCAACGAGACCTAGAAGAATCCTTTGATTTTGGTACCCAGGATCAAGAAGACGATTCAAGAAATATGGATCTTGAAAAATCCTTTGAAGAAGCAATGTAAGTTTTTTTTACGAATTTCAGGATGTCTCGTTCTGGTTCGTTCCAGTCATTATTGAGGTTAACATTAATTTTAAGTACCTACTATAGAGTTTAATTGGGAGTAAAGTACACGGTTGTGCTCTGAAGGGAGTGCTTTTAAAATGTTGGTACCTCCAAACGGCTATCAGGCTATCATCTTTAAACTTGGATGTTATATTGAAGCAGATAAAATGTTTTACTTGACTATAAAAGTTGTTGATTAGAGCTGACTAGTTTCATACTCTCCTGAGGACCTCACTAGCCCATGATTAGCTCTGAAAAATTGTAGTGCCAATTTCGTGTAATTGTAGTGCCAATTTCGTGTAATTGTATTACACGATCAGATAAGATGAGGACAAAGAAATATCCACCCCCACAGAAATAGTCAGTGCCTTTGCAAAGCACTTTCAAAAAGCTTACAACCCGAAAATGATTTTGGTGATGAAATACAACCTAATTTGAACTCTGATTACCTCCATATAAATCAAATATCAGAGGAAAATGTGGAAAGTACAATTAGGGCATATTACCTAAGAATAAACCCCCGGACCAGATGGTATACCCCCCATCATTTTTATTGAGTGTGCAAGTCAATTAAAATATCCATTATGCAAAATTATTAATATCTCACTCAAAGCTGGAATTTTTCCATCTGTCCTAAAAAAGTCAATCGTAACCCCAGTTCCCAAAATGTCGAATGACCACAACATATGTAACCATCGACCAATATCAAATCTAAACTCACTTGCAAAAATGTTTGAGGGAGTACTTTATGCCAAAATTCCATCTTATGTATTTAATCGGGTATCTGAGAAGCAACACGGGTTTTTTAACCGGAAATCTACCGTCAGTAACTTGATTGAATTTATAGACATAGTCGCTAGAGCAATATCGGAAGGAGACCAAGTCCACGTCATTTATACTGACGTGGAAAAATGCTTTGATCGTCTTAATCACGACTTCATATTGGAAAAATTAACCCTAGCAGGCTTTTCCCCTCCCCTAGTAAAACTTTTCTCTAGCTATCTTATGTCTAGAAAGATATTTGTAAAATTTCAAAACTACCAATCCCAAGAAATAATTCCCCCCCCCTCTGGAGTGGCCCAAGGCTCAAAACTTAGTGGCCTCTTGTTCATCTTGGCCTACAATGAAATCCATCACCAGATCAGCCATGCCCACATACTAAGCTATGCCGACGATGTAAAAATGTTCTCTGTCGTTAAAAACACTTATGATTGTGATCTCTTGCAACAAGACTTGCACTCTGCAAGTAACTGGCTGGCAACCATTGACTTAAACTTTCACCCTGATAAATGTTATCTGATGGTTTATACTAATAAAAAATCTCCCCTATATTATAATTATAAAATAAAGAATGTTTCCCTAAATTTTGTTAATGAGTACAAAGACCTAGGAATTATTTTCCAAAATAATTTAAATTTTAATTTACACAGAGAAGAGATTGAGTGTAAAGCATATCGGAGACTCGGGATGATAAAAAGGTACTCTCAACTTGACGAGACCCAGATGTGGTAAAAATTTTATTCCTCTACCTAGTAAGATCTGTACTAGAATATGGTTCATTGAGAGAGTACAGGCTCGCTTTATCAGAAACCTTTTCTGGAAAGAGAATGGATTCTATCCTCTCTTTCCAGAATATATTGAATACAATCTCTTAGCTGAGCAACTGCAGCTGGATACCTTAGAGAATAGGAGACGGGGGGGCACAGGTTAAGTTTCTCACATCTTCAGAGGAGGGCTTAACAGTTCCTATATGTTGGAAAAATTAAATTTGAAGGTCCCCAATATAAGACCAAGACCCACTAGAGGAACCACTTTTGAGACCCCCAATAGAAATCAAACGTTTAAATTTAAATCTCCTCTGGTGTCTGCAATGGCATAATTATTACAATTCCATTGAAGATAAACCTGAGCTCTTTTAGTAATAACCGTATTGTTGTTACTGAATGAGCAAAATGACCGTCAGTTATTGCCTATATGGATGTGCACGTCACTTTATGTGATGTCACATTTCTATAGAGTGTAGACAGGAGAAGAAGAAAAAAAATCAGATCAGGTAAGTACGTCACTCTCCAGCAGGTAGCAGTACAGGTTTTAAACACTTGTTTAAAACAGTGTTTTAAACATGCCAACCCTGTGCAGATCACAATAAAAATATTTATCTTAATGCAGACTTTTTGAACCCAGAACATAATATTCTTGAGTGATCCTTTTGGATCTGTGACCCTCTTTGTTCAGAAAACATCGCAAAAGAACGAGAAGAAGGTAACTGTACACATATTTCGAGCATAGTCTATCTCTCCTATGAAATTCAGTAATTCATATATTGTTAACAAAAATTCATATTTTCTTTGTTTTCTATTTTATGTTCCAGGGAGCAAAAAATAAACCATAGTCACAATAAACAACACGTAAGTTCTTATCTCATTTTAATTTTGAGTTTTTAAATTAAGCCTGAACCGTTTTTCTGTACCTTATATAAACCGAAAATTCGTGTTTATACCTATGTATGTGGTAGAGATTGTCCATTTCAATATCACAGCCCAAACAGGAGATAGTGAAAAATTTATGGGAATGCTCACCTCCAAAATCTTGGTTTAGGTCCCCAGGAAAAATTATCAAAACTAAAAATGTAAAACTGTTCTCGAGTTACTGCCAAATTGGCAATTTATTGACCAAATTAAGTTATTGTCAAATTGTATCGTGACAACATATCAATTCAAAGCTAGTTTTAGGTATCCTTTTGGTTCTTAATTTAAGACATAGCTTGGGGTCAAATAAAAATTAGAAAATACTAACCACCCAGAACGGCCATGCCACTAAGGTCTTTGGGAAAACACATTAGGCACACAAAGCCCTCTTCCCCAATCGCTTCTGTCTTGTAAGAATCGTAACGAAGCACGGGTGAAACAGTTTATTATAAATCATCTGAGCTCGTCAAAACCTCTAAAAGGGAAAGTAAATTTAAAAGTACCTATACGTTTGGATTAATTTTCGTATGTCATTTTACTGCACGTTAGGAGGGACAGTCTAAATTCGTTAACATGATTCGCGGTATATCACGTTGTCCTCTTAGTTATAGCTTCATATTGAATTCTCTTCTAGAAATCAGAACATCCATTAGGAAAGATTGCTTTACATTCCGTAAGCAGTTACAGACTGAATCAAAGAAACCTTTCAAACACCGAAGACGAAGGAATTATTGTTAATGACTTTAGTGAGACAAAAAGCACAAGATCAAGAAAGAATGAGTTCAGGCAGAATATTGATATTATCCAACAACAAATCGCTCAATCATCTTCTGCCTTATCAAAATGTCAGGGCAGCATTGAGTTAAATATCGAGGCACAAGCAATCAACATTTTTTTAAATGCAAAAATGCGTTTTCTTAAAGAAAAACTCCAAAATTTAGAGGTTGAAAGTAGAACCACTGAAGAAAGCAAATTATCAGTTGAAGGTAAGGTGTCCTAAAAAAAAAAAAAAAAAAAAAAAAAAAAAAAAAAAAAAAAAAAAAAAACGCAAAACCCTCTTTACAGTTTTTACGACATCAAAATATAACAGGCATAATAATTATTTACAAGAATCGTTTAATAGATAAATAAAAATTGGTTATTTTGATGTTTTTTTCCAAAGAAAATGTCTATTTTTGTACGATTTAAATTTGGTTAGCTTTCAATAGCATTCAGGTATCATCGTTAGATACTAATACGATAATACGATTTCAACGCGTATTATAGTCTGACGATGATGGCCGGAGTGCTATTGAAAGTTCACCTTTTTTTTATTTAAATTTTAAACTAATCGAAATTATATTTTTAAAAAAATATTGGAATTTTTATTTATCTTTAATTATACAACAAATGTTCAGTGACATTAAAAAATCAGTTGCGATTGTGACTTCAGGTGACAATTTAAAGATGTCTTCCTCCATCACATTTGATCTAGACGTAACAATATAAAATGTCTTTAGTGTTCTAAGACATTTTCAATTGTCGGACGTTTTTATACTTGTTGTTTCAAATACAAAGTTTCTTTTTATTTTAACCCTCTATTCTTATTTCGGATCAATATGTGAGCATTGTTACCTTGTTTTAGGGAATCTCATCATAGATGAAGTCGTCGTAAAAGTAGATTCAAGCATAAACAGCCATTTTGATTATTACCTATTCGCTACAATTGAGGTAGACAATCAAATTTTAAAAACATCAGTAGTACCTTTGGAAAGTGCAAGTTTATCTTATGGTAGTCCTACCAATAGCAGTATGGCATGCTTTACCATCGAAGATAGATTGAAAATATCAAATGTCAGCAGCAACTTTATTGGCAAAATCAACTTTTACTTATCCACAATTAAAGACAATTATTATGAAATCAAGAAAACATGTGAGATGCAGTCGACATCAAGGTATGTGAAATTAATAAGTTCATGGGCGTTCAATCTTAAAGAACAACCATGTCATTACCGAAAGATTATTTTTTGGTATTCAAAATTGCTACCATTATTTTATTCCAAAAATATAGGACCTAGATTTCGTTTTACGGGGGGTAGATACTGAAGGATCAAAAGAAGAAGCATTTCAGTGTATTTCACTGTGATGCTCTAGAGAGATCAAATTTAGTATTTGACGGTTTGACTCCTGTCCTGAATATTATAACAGAAATTTATTTACAAATACGAGTATAGGCAAAAGAATGAGCAACGTAACCGCTTTTACTCTTGGATACAAATAGCAGGCCAAATAACTATCAATCAGATGGTTGAGAGCAGCGAACAACTGGGAGAAGAGCAGAGTACTTCAGTCACCTCCACCAGGAATCACTTCTGCAGCCTTCGCAGAATATGAGTAAAAATATTCCAACTTCGTTCGGAATGGTTGCATATTTTGAATGCAAACTTAAACAAAATCCTGAAATGGAAAACATATGTGACATGTGTATGATTGGGCCACAAGACACACAAAACCTAGTCTGTTGAACTTTCCTATACCATTGGACCTATGGAACAGGCATTTGAAGATTGCTGAGTTTCTTGATCTACCGATTCGACGCATGAGAGAGCATGCTTGAAGAACCGTCATTGATGCCTATCAACATCTGGAAACAAACGAAATACAAACTGTGGGAGTAATTACAAGAAGTTATATCTTATTATTTTCTTATTTCAGTTTCAAACTAGTGGCGTACGCCTACTTTACACTGAAGGATCAAAAGAAGAAGCATTTCAGTGTATTTCACTGTGATGCTCTAGAGAGATCAAATTTAGTATTTGACGGTTTGACTCCTGTCATTTTGAAATTCAATTTTAATACAACGTGTACCAAAAAATTCAAAGACTTTTTGGACGTTGTTGACAGTACCAAAGAATATTATGATTTAAATTGGTGTGTTTTTGACGGAAAATCCTTGAAATGCTATGAGAATCCAAAGACCGAGGATCAAGAGGTAAGATTTGTCAGATTTATGTTATTATATTTGAAGTGTGACAGACGTGACAGTATCTATCCCCAGTGGTATATGAAATATCCAAATCCGTTTTAGCTAACATCAAAAAAGTTATAATGTTTTTTTAAAAATGTCATTAATTGTTTGTGTCGCCTTTCGATGTCTACACCAGATAAGTTTTTGACGTCTTATATTGTAGCTTTTTTATCTTGTATTCGGGATTTATTTGTTTGTCCGCCACCATACCTCGACGTCATTTGATTTCTGTACACCAGGTAAGTATTTGACGTCCTATATTTTACTTTCTCTGCCTACAAGAACACATGCTTGATGGCAATAAAAAACTTTTTACATTAGACTACAACCTATTTGGACCTGCTGTCTCACACATATGGCTACCATCGGACAGGATGATGCCACTATTGAATGAATGAATAAAATTTTATGTCATGCGTTACACCTTTTCTCACTGACGTCAATCAGTTTTGTTCCTTTCAGCACATAATGAGAAGTATGCATAAAACTAAGCAAATGGTTTTACTTAAGCATATGCTCCGATTTTTTGCATACGTTTTTAATTTACTTTTGCCGCGTTTTAGCAGATTTCATCAATTCTCCCTAAAAAAATTTGATGTCTATGTCGGTCAATTCTGTACATGGAACACGCCACAAAACTTGGTTGAAATTGAATCTAATGCCGGCGGTTTACCATTCTCACAAAAAAGAGCGGCAGACGCTTGTGATTTAAATTTTTTTTAAAAAAAGGTTCAAATCGAAGTCGCTGATGTTTTATATAATCTAACTCTTCAGATATTTTGTTCTCAAACAGACGCGGACCATGTGTTTTGGCATTGAAAACTCAAAATTTCAGACCATTGCAACACTTTTTTCATTTGATTATTTTGTGTATTTCAGATTCCAATCAAAGAATTCCTTACATCATACATAAAATCTGTAGGTTCAGATTCTGGGAATCATCGATGGTGTCTATGGTTTGATTATAAGGAGAAAGAAAGTATCCACAAACAATTATTTTATGCTAACACCCACAGTAAAATGAAGGATTGGTGTACAATTTTGCAAACATTCGTTGACATACAAAAAAAGAAAGATGAAAAATGATTGTGAGAATTGACTATTTTTTTCTTAAAAGATTTTTTTTTTAAAAATGTACAATATGTATTTGTGTTGATTTTTCCTCTAAGAAATGTACCAACATTATTTAAAACATTTCTGAACGGAATGTATAAAATATCCTGTTCAAAAGTTGTTTTAAAAGCGAAAAAATATTTCTTTTTTTTTTTGTCGTACATGTACAATATTGGAAACTCTGAGACATAGTACAAAAAAACTTCATGTATTTATTTTATTTCTGAGATCGTTGCAGTTTAGTTGTAGAATATTAAAAGACGATACAAAGTTTGTTGGTGGTTCTTGGAAGAGGTGTAGGTAAGTTGTTGATTGGGTTGTCAATGCAGCATTTACTTATGAAGTTAGTACTCCATTGTCTGCAACTTTGAAGTCCTGAGCAATTCCGTAGGTGACTTCACTCTTCACATCAATTGCATTTAATAGAAGTTTGATTGTGCTTGAGAATACATTTACATACGGAGCTCTTTGAATATCAGCTCATTGAAGAAATATCTGGAGCAACACGGCCGGAATGAGCAGCTCCAACGCAAGAAAAACACAGTGAGTTGTTGTCGGAACGCAGTTCTATGCATCATTACTGGATGTCATCAAATCACAAACCAAGATCATCTGCATCAAGAGTCCAAAGTGATTTCAGTTAAACCCCATTCTGAAATGCTATCTTAACAATATCTGCTCTCCTGTTTGCTTTCATCGCATACTTGTAATAATCTCACTAACGCCCCACAACCTCCTAGGAACATCAAAAAGAATTTATCCAATTCTTATCTTCCCGTGTTAAAAGACAAGTATGAGTGGCAGGACAGGATTGGCAACGAGAACTACAAAACGTCTGACGTAGATTCACACTGACATCACAAACCATGTTATTGAGAACTATTCAATAATAAGAGTACTTCATACTAGCTCCCCACCCGAAGTTGATAATTCCGAGAAATTTCTCCCCAGATACACCAGAACAACTTTATCTCAACTCCGCTTCGGGTTGAGTAACATGTTGCAAACATATAAATCCAAGCTGAACCCTGAAGTGTCCGATCACTGTCCTCTATGTATGCTGGTTGCTCATGATGAGAATCATTTATTCAACGCTCCATCAAACCCAACCAATCTAGAGCCGACAGCATTATTGGCAGATCCTGTTGGAGTGGCCGCCTTCCCTGGCCTGGAGACACAGTGAGAGTCGTCGAGAACGTTAAGAACACAAAAACTGAACAAAAATATTTGATTTACAACCTTTTAAAAAAATAAGTTCAAAGATTAGGAGATATTAGAAATTCTAAAATTTTGAAATGTTTTAAATCTAATTATATCAAAAGAATCCCAACTTAGTTGATTTTAAGAATTTTTAATTCATTTTGTATCGACTACAATTAAATTGATGAGTCACGAGCGCTTTCGTCTGTTACGACATCTTCTAGTCTAGAAGATGTCGTAACGGACGAAAGCGCTCATGACTCATCAATTTAATTGTAGTCGATACAAAATTAATTAGAAATTCTTATATTTCAAAATGACTACAAACATCCTCAATAATATTTCTTATTTTAGTTGATTTTGTAAAATGTCAGTACGTTTAAAATTTAGCTGTTAGAAGACAGAATAATAAACAATATTCAAAGTTTCAAAACTATTGATAAGTTTTGATTTGATCGTGATTTATTGTCAGAGTGTTTGGTCTGTTTTTATACAATAGAAAAATATGGCATATTTCATTAACTTACGTCACTTGACCTGGCTTCCTTTTCCTCCTAACATTGTTTATTTCTGGAGGGGACACGTATTTTGACATGGGGCTTTCGTGCCTAGGGTCGTCGGTTTGAGCCCACAGTAATGACAAACTATTCTTTAAAATATTGATTATTTCTGTCAGTGTGACAATGTTTGTTACGTTAACACAAATACAATACGTTGTTATTATTATTTTTAGTTCTTATTTCCTTGGATACTTCTCTATGCAGTTTAGTATGGCGATCATTTGGATTTTTATATTTTTTTGGAAAAGTCTTAGAAGTGATCCGGACGTGAGGATACGTGTGTAGTCCTAATAGAAAATTTTGATACAAATATTAATAAACTGCATCTTCATTGAGGTACTTACAGATCCACCCTCTTAAATTCCAGAAATAATGTATTATAAGTGTAAAAAGATATAGGTTTATCTTCTCTTTCCCTTCTGGTCATGGACTCTTTTGTTTCTTTGTAAGTATGGAGAATGTATAAACATACATTGTAGTTTTCATAAACATTCCTTGTCATGATGTATATATAAATATAAGAGTATATTATACAAAAGAATACTAGTGACCACAAAAAGATATTTAGAAATTATATATTTTAACAAAAAATTACATAATAAACAATATCGATTTAGATTAAATCCTCAGACCAATGATGACTGCAATGTTCAGAAGTGAGGTAATATTTTGTTTGTGTTGGTCAAACAGGTGGTGAATACCGTATACCAGCACCTCTTCGATGCTTTTTCTCCATGTCGTTTTTCTTATTAATGGAGCATAAACTTTAATTATAAATTATACCTCTAGTAGTAAATCAATCCAAATAAATACTTTCAAATGGGTGGTCAGTTTGAGCTGTCTTGAAAAAAAAAAATCATAAATTCATCAGTCCTCCTACAAAAGTTGTGGCGGGTGTTTGTCTTCCCACTTGGATAAAGGGTTCATAAATTCACCAGTCCTCTTACAAAATCTCAAAGTATACTGAACGAGCAATGGGAGCAAAACATTTATTTTTACGTGACGATTTCCAAGATAAATGTAGACAGATAAACGGTCGTAAGGGGAACAATCCAATTTAAACGTATATCCTACACGTAAAAAAACAAAAACAAAAAAAACGTGACGACAAATTATGAAGTGCTAGTGGGAACGAGGTGTAACGACGATAAAAATGAAATATAAGTGTGTGGATAAAAGTTTTTTTTTTTTTTTTACTTTCCTTATCCTATAAAAAGGAAATTATTGTAATGGGCTGAAATTTTCGATGTCGAGTTTTCAATGCCAAAACACGTTTTGGGGTCCCCAGAGCCCAAATTTCGAGTTTCAGCCATTGGTCCGTGTGTGTGTCTGTCTGTGAACAAGATATCTTAAGAAAAGCAAGTGCTAGAGATTTGAAATTTGATGTTTATGTCAGTTTTATGCCAAGAACGGCAAAATAAGCTTTTGGTGAAAATCGAATATACCATTGGCTGTTTTATGTCGCTTTTTAGCGGTTTTCGCATATCCGGCTTAAAATGAGAACGGTAATAGCTAGAACTATTACAATTTTTTTTTTGTGTACTAAAATATTTTTCTTTTTTGAGAATATAAAATTAATTTTCCACCGAAGTTTGTTTTGCTTTGAAATATTATAATGGTGACGAGGTTAATCGTCTCGTTAAACACAACATTTTTTATTTTATAATGTCTGTTGAACAAAGCGTAACGAGGCAAAGTTTTTTCATGTCGGGTATCATTGGTTCGATACCAATATTTGATCAGAATGAAGATTGGCTTGTCTATAGAGACCCATGAACATTCATGGGTCTCTCGATACCTGAAAGTCGAATAAAGGCTATTTTGGACGCCCCTATTCCACATGACATTACACAGTTGAAGTCTTTCTTAGGTTTTGTTAACTATTATACAAAGTTTTTACCAAATATATCTACAGTTTTAGCGTCTTTGTACTAACTTCTAAGAAAAAACAAGAAATTTGTTTGGTCCAAGAGGCAAAACGAAGGTTTCACTAAAATTAAGCAATTGATAACGTCATTCCAAGTACTGATCCACTACAACCCTGAGTTAGATATAGTGGTATCCTGTGACAGTAGTGCCTATGGGGTAGGCGGCGTTATCAGCCACAGAATGCCAAACGGACAGGAAAGGCCAATAGCTTTTACGTCTAGAACCTTAAATCCACATGAGAAAAATTGCGCTCAGATAGATAAGGAGGCTCTGGCCATAGTTTATACAGTTAAACAATTTAACCAATTCCTGTATGGAAAACATTTTCTTTTAAAAACAGATCATAAACCATTGGTGTCCATATTCCACCCTCAGAAAGGTATTCCTTCTATGGCTGCTAGCCGTTTACAAAGATATGCTATTTTTTTATCCGGTTACAATTTTGACATTGAGTTTTGCAACAGCAAGAGCAATTTAGCTGATATGCTTTCTAGGTTACCTTTGTACCAGGAACCAAACCCAACCGAAATTGCAAATGAACAATCAATGTCATATTTAAACTGTATCGAGAGGGATGTCAGTCTGATTACATATGTTAATATTAGGGAAGAATCTTTAAAAGATAACATTTTAAAACAAGTTATTAATTTAGTGAAAGACGGCAATTGGCCCCATTCACTCAAGGATACTTCTGCTGATTTGAAATGTTTCTACGTTCGTAAAGACGAACTTTACTTAGAAGAGGGTTGTTTGCTGTGGGGACATTGTGTTGTCGTCCCGAAATCACTTCAAACATTAATTTTAAACGATCTTCATTATACCCACTTAGGTATAAGTAAAATGAAGTCTGTCGCAAGAAATTATGTTTGGTGGCCCAGTTTGGATAAAGATATAGAGACTATATCTAAAGGTTGCGAGGATTGCTTACGGGAAGATCGCAATTCACCAAAGGTCCTTCTTAATTCGCCATTCACCAAAGACTTCGTGTCGATTTTTTTGGCCCTATTCGTGGCAAGAATTTCATTGTTATTATCGACGCATACTCAAAATGGGTATACACTCAGTTAATGCAGAATATTTCATCCAGAAAAACTATTAAAGTTTTGAAATGATATTTTTCAACCTGGGAGATACCGCATAAGATTGTTAGTGACAATGGTTCCTCTTTTTGTAGTCATGAAACCGAAAGTTTCCTAGATGGTTTAGGTATCTTACACATCAAGACACCACCTTACCATTCTTCCTCAAATGGAGCTGCCGAAAACATGGTGGGGACAATCAAAAGATTCCTAAATAAATGTAATTTTTCCAATCTAGAAGATGAACTTTTGAAATTCTCCCACAGTTATAACAGCACCCCCCACACATCAACAGGGGTTTCCCCTTCAGAATTACACCTTGGGAGGAAACTCAAGACTACTTTTGATAGATTATTACCTTTGATAGATTATTACCTTTAACCTCTGATATACCTTCAGAAAATTCAGGTAATTTTCCTATGGAGGAAGATTCGAACCCCAACTTAACTGTTGACGATAATAACTTCCCACCTCTCAGTGGTAGTAAGGAAACGGCGGTCCAAGAAAACTCCATTATTATAAGGACAAGGTATGGGAGGGTTGTTAAACCTACCAAGCGCTTTCCTATGATTGATTTTAGGTGGTGTTGATTTTGAGGGGGGAGATGTGATATCTGGCCAGATTAAAGTTTTGAGTTTTATATTTGAAATTCAGAATTTAAACCAACTTATATTTGTCTATTACAATTTTTCTTTTTGTGTACTAAAATATTTTTCTTTTCGGAAAATATAAAATTAATTTTCCACCGAAGTTTGTTTTCCTTTGAAATATTATAGGTTGGAGGCCGCTTTTTGGCGGTTCCGGCTAAAACCAGAATGGAAAGAGCTAGAACTTGAAATTTGGTGCCAATTCATATCAATTTCATATAAGAAATTGAAAAATACAACTTGGGTTGAACTGTAATTGAGATTATGATCCCGAACCTTCTTGACAATCCCGAAGTTTAGAAAAAAATTGGGAACCTTCCAAAAATCAAGTAGAAGTAGGCATGCGGGGATATAGGGGAAGGCACGTGCCCCCCCCCCCAGTTTTTTTAAGCGGGCGGTGTTTCTCAAATTTCATTATACCTAATCACGTAAAATATATATATAAAAAAAATCAAATGAATGGTGATACGCTGTGTCTTTNGGGGGGGGGGCACGGCCCCTAAATAATTCCAAATCCTGAGACTAAATAGAAATACGTAAATAAAAAATTGTAAAAAATTGCAATTTTTTTCGTCGCTTATAAAATCGCTTATCACCCTTATGAAAGGTATTTGTGGTAAACATTGCATTAAAAAGTACTGCCCAGGACTCGAACTCCCGGTCTCTAGATTACGAGTCCCCCCTCCACATTTTCTATTAGGTATATTGTACGATTGTGCCCCCCCCCCCCAANTGCCCCCCCCCCAAAAAAAAACAAGAGGGCTATATCCGCGCATGAGTAGGTAGCTAGGTAGTTACTATAATAAGTAGATAAAATAAAAAATCAAGTTTTTAACTTGAGAGATGTATGAGGAGTCCTTTTGTGGAACACATTTTTTACACTTTGCATTTTTACCGCATTTACACACTAAAAAATGACTCCAAACGGATGAATTATCTGAATCTTTTTTGTGCGATATAAAACCCTCCATTTTAAAGTCAAACCGAACACAAGTTGTTACGTTCAAAAAAGATATTAAGGAGCGCGGTAGCGCTCCGCCCCGCCAAGTCAAAAAAATGCGGTAGCTACCAAGAGTATAATATACGCCACAGCTTACATTGCCGATTTCAGGTACTTCCAGAGGAAAAACTACACACCTCGGGATAAAAATGATTTCCTACGTATGAGGCGAACTCAGAGACGAAGTATATGAAGTTTCAACAAAATCGGTTAAGTCAAATCGGAGATATAGGCTTCTGAAAAGTACACTTTTTTTTCTCATCGTCTGCTTCTACTT
>CM022885.1:15042411-15067653 GCA_012654025.1 Pachypsylla venusta
TGAAAAGGTGATAATATTTGTTGGGCGCGCCCTTTACCCCCCGCGGCTGGCACCCCAGTTGAAATATTAAAAAATCCTTTCTTATTGCACATCTAGAACATAAAGCGAACCTACAAACCAAATTTCAGCCGCCAGAAATGTACCGGTATGGAGAAATAGTGATGAAAAGGTGATTTTCATATATAAACGGGCCCCTTTTTCCCCCGCGGCGGGCGCCCCAATTGGAGTATTTAAAAATCCTTTCTTAGTGCGCATCTAAGACCTAAGTGCGACCTACATGCCAAATTTCAGCCTCCTAGGACGTACCAGTGCGGAGAAATCGCGATGATGTCACATGAGTGTGTTTCTCTTTTATATATATAGATAGATAGATAGATAGATTAAAAATTAAGTTTTTGCAAAACGCTAGTACCTCTTTTTGGATAATTCGCATGAGTCATACGAACAACACGCGGTCATCAGTTCATTCGGTCTACACAAAGAGGAAAAGGATTTAAAAAGGTCTTGCATTTTTTTTATTGCATGGCAGCACATCGACTTTCATGTAACGTTCAAGGTTGATGTATTGGGAGTATTGGAAATTCAATGAAAAAATTGTTTATTTTTATTGTATCACTGTCAATCCCGAAAATCTTGGGATTGGATGGCGAACCCCGGGATCAAAATTTCAGCCATTTTCGGTCGGGATCCCGGGATCGTAATCTCTAAGTGTAAAATATAATTGTATTTCCGCTCTGGGGACTTCAAAACGTGTTTTGGCATTGAAAACTCGACATCGAGAATTTCAGCCCATTACAATAATTTCTTCTTTTCTTTCAGATAAGGAAAGTCGTGCGATGTTCACACCAGGTTTTTTTAAGTTAAATAAGAAGTATAGGCGGCGATTATAAAGGTTTGTTTATTTCAAATCGTGCTTTTCAGATTTTTAGTTTTTATATTTAAATGCACAATGTCAATTTAATAAAAACATATTCAAAATGACCGTCTTATCATTTAATTATTTCTTAGTGTAGGTGCTCCTTGTATGGAAAATTAAAAAAAAAATACAATTAAGAAGTGGCCAATGAGCTCCTTTATTTGAATATTTTGCACAAAAGTACATTCAGCCACTTTTGAAATATTACTAAAAACGCCTTTGTAGTAATTTTGTTGTCTTCTTTTCTCTTTAACATCCCTAATCAAAGTCTTATCAGGAAGGAATATTTTTTTGTATTTATGGTAGGTTTTACTAAACTCTTCTCAAGTTAATTCTCCAGTTGTCATCTATAGCGAAGATCCTGTTTCTCTTAACTTCAGTTAACTTTAACTGGAGGTTGTTGATAATTGTAAAAACAAAACTGCAGTATTAAAGATTTCCTTAATGACCCTATATGCCTGGAATCTTAATTTTCTGCCAGAATTCTTGACCTTCAACCAGTGGCAGATTTACACATTTCCGCCCCTCCCGCCCTTTACAATTTGATACCCTAGTTCACAATCATAATTATTACTTAAATACAATTTTTGTAAATAAAATTGTACTTTTTGATTTGTGCACTCTCGTCCTAATTACATCATCTTTTTACCGTAATTAGTATGATCAATGAGTCAGTTTCTAGATTATTTTTACAACCCAACGATTTAGTTAAGATTAATCAAGAAATAGTTTTTGTGTATATTTCTGATATAATAAAAGATCAATCATGTACCACTGATCATTTTCTGTAATACATAAAAAAATCCAGATTTTGCCGCTCTAGGCTCCAGCCTACTGGTAAGCATTGCCTTCAACTGATCAATTAGAATTCGATCTTCGCATTACTCTGTGATTCCGATCTCTTATTAAAACATGATATGAAATAACTTGAACATTGTCTTGGTGAACCTGATGTATTCGTTAACTGGAGAGTTACTGCAGTAAAGCAACGTTGGGCGTGGTCAGAACTTGGCTGTGAGATTGTTTAAATACACCATTTATCGGCTATATCGGGGTGTACTCGTATATATCACGATTATCACGTAATTGTATAATAAGTTCTTCCAAACTCCTACGACTGTTCCAATCAATTGTTCAATTTATCACCAGCAGAGAGGAACTGTCTGCCTATAGACCTTACAACTAATGCCATAAAGCAAAATAAAAACGTTATTAATTAAAAACTCAAATAGCAGCTGATAATGTTGTACGTCTTGTTTGTAAACAAACCAGAATTTATGTTAATAATTCTTTGAACTGTAGACCTCACTCAAATTTTGGGCACGTCAGAATAGGGCTGAAAAACCAATTAGTTAATTCCATGAACATAAAGAATTTCTTCGAATTCAGACAAGGCGTTCGAGAGTTATCATGGACAATGTTGTACAGAAAGTTTGTGGAGTTAAAATTAGACCTCACTTTGTAAATCATAATAGAGACGGTTTTTTCTATTCTTTTTATAACTAGGTATTGATTTTTTCTTAAATCCGTCTCAAAATTTGGGTCAAGAGTTATAAAATCTTCTTTCCCAATATTATCGTGTGTTCTTGTCAGTATCATAAGAAAGTTGTGTGAACCAAATCCAAAATATATTTTTTTTTGACAATAGAAAATTTATTCACGTTAATTACAACGCGTTACTATGCATTATACCAAAAAGTGTAATCATTAATACTACTACTTTTAGGAAAATAAAGCTATGGATGTTGATCCGTACTATAAAAAACCTTCCAAGTTCTTACAACATTTCATGTTCATACGTCATAATGGAAAATTTAGTAATTCTCTGTTTTGATTGGTTCATTTTCCCCGTTACCTGACTGTCAAACCAATCAGAATGCTTATAAATATTTATCTGCGTACTGGTGTATTGTTTCTCATTTTAGTTCCTAAAATATTTAATAGAGAGTTGTAGTGTAGCGTTTAAAGTACCGAAGAAAATTAAAAATAAGGCTGGGTAGAGAGTAGCCTCAACAATCTAGAAAGTTCGCTCAAATTCTCAATTCAAAACTTTATTCCGTGTTTCTATCTATCAACTGACTAAAGACCTCTTGAGGTGTTCTTGCATTAGTCTTCTGTATTTTTTTTTATTATTTCATTATTTCCATTCCCTTTTTAAGTGTGATATCTTAACCATGGCCGCTATGTCAGTAATTGGAATTGATTTTGGGAATGAATCTTGTTACATCGCTGCAGCTCGTGCAGGAGGTATTGAAACGATTGCAAATGATTACAGTTTAAGAGCAACCCCGTAAGTATTATCTGTCTCTACCCCCTTGCTTATGGAACTTTTCATATAATTTTCATGTTCAAATTTTAAAAATAAATTCAAGTCATGCTGCATGGTGCAAGAGTAGAGGTTATATTGACATCAAGGACCGCTGGATACATTAGTGATCACTGTCATTCTATTTCATTATATATAAGATTAGATGCATCAATCACTTAAGTTATCATTACATCACGATACCATCTAAACGAAACCAAAATTTTTGATGGGCGACACAGAGTAACTAAAAACAGCTCATTAACCTGAAATTATCTGATTGGGTCTAAACCGAATAGTTTTTATAAGAGATAAAAGTTATGTTCCGGAACTGGTGGGAATTTTAACGGTTTAGAAAATTTCCCTTTCTGGGGGGTTCGAACCATTTACTTGCGGTTCAAGAGTAAATTTTCTCAAGAACTTGGACACGGAGATCTACAGTTGAACTTTTTCCTTTTGAGAGAGAATAATCTGGTAATATTTATCTTCTTCAGATAGACCATATGCTCAATCTTTGGTTTTGGCTGCAGGTAATTCAGAGTAGCCAAAAAATGAAACTTTTCTGGAAAATTTAATCTTTGAGCCAGACATGGCCGTAAAAATCTAACCTAACTTTACATTCGCACTTTTCCCTCCAACCAGAGAAGTTAGGTTGCTTTTGCCTATTGCTATTATTTTGAAAATTCAGGCTGCAAATTTTTGGTGTTTAATTAGCTTTTCAAACAAGCCGGTAAAGCGTAAAAATTGTGTTCGCGCATCTAATTATCCTTTATTTGTTTGATTTTGACGAAAATTGGTACAAATATTCCTTGAAGCCATAATTCCAGCCAAAATCTTATAACGTTGGGGATAGCATCCTCAGGTAGGTGCAGGTTAGTTGAGGCCTAAAATGTCAGCTTGAACAAAAAACTAGGAGGCAATTTTTTTATATGAAATTTGTGATAAAATTAGAAAACTACAGTCATAGTCTATTTAATGTGTAGATCTGAGCGCACGGCAGTGCTCCAGGCCAAGTTCCAGAAAGCACCAGTTTATCTTTACAGGAAACAATTCACCGGGTTTTGCACACCGTCAGATATCCGGTTCTTCAAGGGATAGGTCATTTAAATATTGAACATACATTCCGTAGCATAGTACCATACTACGGGATAAACTTCAAAAGTTAATATTAGCCCGGGCAGGAGATAGATAATTTCAAACTTGGCACTTTTGGATACTCACTGACTGATTCACTCATCATCAAAAGTTTCAGGCACTTTTCGTATAAATAGAGGGTCTGAAATTTTGCATGAAGTTAGCAATTGACAGCCAAGTAAAGGGAAAAATCCGAAATTTTGAACAAGTGGTGCTCCAAAACGATGCCGCTTTAGGGCAAACAATACAACGTATTGTAATGTAGTTTTAACTGGTAAAACACTGAAAGATAGATATTTACATATTATTAAATGGGAAAATATTTATATTTCATCTCCACCCCCGATGCTCCAAAACGGTTTCGCTTTAGGGAAGGAGATGTACGAAAACTTGTTTAAACTGCTAGGACGCTGAAATCTTGCATGAAAGAAGATATTTTATATTCAATTAAATAGAAAAATACTCTTTTACTACTAGTGCTCCTAAATGGTTCCGCATTAGGGAGAAAATTTACGAGAGCTAGTTTCATCTGCTAGGTCACTGAAATCTTGTATGAAGATATAATAGATACTTAGATTCAATTGAACGCTCAAAATTCAAACTCTTTAAAACTCAGAATCAGTGATATAACTTCAGAGAAGAAGATACCCACACTATAAAATATTGCTGTTTTTATTTGATTTGTATAAGTGTGCAATAGTCCTAACTAGTGGGCGCAGCACTTGGAATTCCGAAAGAAAAGGCCGCCACAATCAATAATAATAATAAAAAAAAAAATGATTTGTATTAATTTATTAATAATTTGGTTGTGGATCTCGCTTTGATATTTGGGTCCGCTTAACAAAAAAATTTAATTGTTTCCCATATGTAGTGTAATTGAAAAAAAATGAGAAGAAAAGAAAAGAACGGCTAAAGAAAAAGTTACAGAAAATATTGATATCTCACAAAAAATCATCATTCAAAAAAGGCCAAGTTCCAACCACTCTTCCAAAAAATTCCGCCCATAAACGTAGTGATATCTATTATTGAGCGAAGTTTACGTTCATATCTATTATTGAGCCAAGTTTGTTCTTGCTGCTGTTCATACCACACTGAAATATATTATTGCACTTTTTTCTGTCTCAATTCTCTTAAAGCAATACCGTCTTCATACTTGGCCAGTTTGTAAAAAGTTAGATAGTATTTTGCAATTCTCCTCAGAAAAAACTGACCAAGTGTAAAGTCGGTATTGCTTTAAGAGAATGGAGACAGAAAGAAGTGCAATAATATGTTAAGTGTGGGATGAACAGCAGCAAGAATAAACTTGGCCTCAATAATAGATATCAACAATAGATATCATGGGCGGATTTTTTTGGAAGAGTGGTTGGAACTTGGCCTTTTTTCAATGATAATTTTTTAAAAGATATACTTTCTATGTTAATTTTGTCATTTTGCAAGAGGTTAAGCAAACTTAATTGTTAAAAGGGAATCCTAAATATAAATAAAAAATAGGTATCGTGTTGTATTTATCTTTAAAAGTAGATTGATATAAGGTAACCGAAAGGGTTTACTATGTCGGTATGGGTACCACCGTCCTGGTGCGTAGAACCAGATATCGTGAGTAGAATGTATTGAAAAGTAACAGCGACAGCGTTTTCTTTCCTTCTGCTTATATTTAACTATCTCATCCTCGCCTAGTGGTTACCTTCCACCCAAGATTTTTTTTTTCTCATGTGTCTCTGATTCGAACTAAATTATATTTTTTCTGTAAATAAATTAGAGACTACGATCCTTGAGGAAAATGTTTATGGTGTGGGATAAACATCCTCAGAAGTAGAAGAAACTTATTATCACGTACTAATGTTATTTTTCAGATCATGTGTGGCATTTAGTGATAGAAACAGAATTTTGGGAGTTGCAGCCAAAAATCAAACTGTAACAAACATGAAAAACACTATTCATGGATTCAAACGACTTATAGGAAGAGAATTTAAGGATCCCCGTGTTCAAGATGAGTTGAAATTTCTACCTTTCAATGTTGTTGAGAATGCTGATGGATCCATTGGAATAAAGGTATGAATGTTATTTGATACGTCGCTGTTGGCCGCCATTTTTACTTTTTAACTTAATTGCCTCAGCAGCTCAGTTGTTTAAGGCGGTAGATTCGCAGCCAGAAGGCCGTTGGTTCGAATCTAACTCCATCTCCCCCTTCGAAATCACAATAGATCTAAGCAAAGGTATCAGTGATATTTGAAATCAGTCTCAATAGAGACCTGCAACCAGTTTTTTAATATTAATAAAATATTGGCCGTCAGATTAAAATGCCCCTGCTCCAGGTATTCTCACAGAAAGGTCATCTCTCAATGCGCCTAGTCGGACAAGACGTTTATAATACGGTCGGTCAAATAATTATTCGGGTCGGAAGAAAAGAATAAAACAAATTTGCAACAAAATCAGTTAATATTAGACGATCGTCTTTTGGAAATCCGTTAAAAACGTCAATTGAGCCGCTGTCAAATTGAGAACGTTTTGACACAACGTTGACCACTGGGATTTGTTTTTACAGATATAGAAACCGTCACAGTGGATTCCTCGCCTCGTTCCACATTTTTTTTTTGTCAGACGTTGCGCTGGGTGTGTGTGTTGTAGCGGTGTTCCTCGTAAAATCACCGGTTCTCACCCTTTTGAACTCAAGTTTGAAAAATGGTAGAAATTGGTTGATATGAGGTTACCGACACAATGCAAAAAGACAGACATTATTTCTACATAATTCATATCATGAAAAACACCCGGCACAAAAATCTGGACTGTGATGGGGCTATAAATCTATATAAAATAAATTTTGAACCGTTGTAATTTTTTTCTTCGTAATTTATACGATTTAACACTTATTATTACAGGTTTTGTACTTAGGTGAAGAAAAAATATTTTCCCCGGAACAAATAACAGCCATGCTACTAACAAAATTGAGAGAAACTTCTGAGATAGCTCTTGAATGTAACATCAATGACTGTGTCCTATCTGTTCCCTCATTTTATACTAATGCTGAAAGGAAAGCATTGTTAGATGCTGCTAAAATCGCTGGTCTGAGAGTATTGCGGCTTTTCAATGAGACAACTGCTACTGCTTTGACCTACGGAATGTACAAGCAAGACCTTCCCCTTCCCGAAGAAGCTCCTAGAATTGTTGTCTTTGTGGATTGTGGACATTCTAGTCTTCAAATATTTGCAGTTGCATTTCACAAAGAAAAATTGAAGGTACATTTTATAATATTGTATTTATTTTTTACCAAATTTATTGACTTGTCGTTTACTAGGGCCACACATATTGTTAGTTTGGTACGATTTGCCATTATTTTATGTTGTCTCCGTCCTTGCGGTCAATTCCACCGATGTCATCTTATAACTCACTTTGATGTAATATTCTTCGACTTTTGTGTATGAGTATTATTTTGGGAAACATTTAGCTTTGTCTGAAGGTTACTTTTGTTTATTACCAAATAAGTATTTAATTCGCGAAAATCATGGGTGATAAATACGCGGTGTATTTTCTGTTAATTCCTTTATTCGAGGACTTCATCTGGTTTGCAGTATTTTCATTCCTTATAATGAGTTGAGCCGGGTTTTAATTATACTCACTCATTACTCTTTTTCAGCTATTAGGAAGTGCTGCCGATCCGTATCTAGGAGGAAGGAATATTGACCTGATTTTAGCCAAAAAATTTAGTCAAGAATTTAAACAAAAGTATAATATTGAACCAGAAACTAATCCTCGAGCGTTCCTTCGACTACTAACAGAAGTTGAAAAACTCAAGAAACAAATGTCTGCAAACTCTACTAAATTACCTTTAGGAATTGAATGTTTCATGAACGACATCGATGTTAAAGGTATTGCTGCTTTCTCTTCTTCCCTTCCTTTTCTATTTTTAGATGACGTTGTTTTAAAATGTTTATTGTTATTTTTTTTTAACTTAGAACTGGTAATAATACCGCACACTGCAAAGTGTCATTTTAGTTTAGTTTTAGTTTTTAGAAAAATTTTATGTCTTCGATTTTTCTTTTGTCTATTTGTACGACAGGAACTAGATACTCCTAAATAAGTTGTCTGATTTTGATGAAATTTTGTGTGGATGTTTAGGTAGGAATATTATGAAACAAGTCTGGCTTAGATGGTATCATAAATTTGTTGGAGACTCACTCAAGTATGATATTCTCAGATTGAAAAGTAAATGTATCTTTCTTATGTTACAACTTTTGTGGACATCATAGCCTTAGAAGGTTGTATAAACGATCACTCCAATATCAGTAAGCTATTCTTAACAATTACCTCATACATTCATACTTCATGCTATCATTTGCGATATTACATAATAACTCAATTGTCCGCAGAAGGCTGAGTTACTCCCAAATAACCAGACAAAGTAGAAAATTCGAAAAAAAACTGGTGCAAGTTGAATGTGGTGCACTCTCTGCCATGAGGAGACTAATAATTACAACACTGGATAAAGGTTTTTTTCTTCTCAGAACTGATTTGATCGCATAAATTTTCATTGGTTTTGAATCATTTCGGTCATCATTATAATGTAACATAATAATTTAATTATTCGATATCATTTACCTCAAACACTAGATTTCAGTTTCGGCAGAGAAGGATTTAGATCTTCGTGTTGAGTTTTGTTTGGTTTTAGTAGCACAGATTTATTCATCAAGATTCACGGGAACTAATGTAAGGGAATTTTTATTTATAATATTCTGTATTTTCTTTACAGGTGAAATGAACCGTGCTGAGATGGAAGAACTATGTAGTGAAATTTTTGAAAATGTAGAGAAAACAATGAGAAGCTGCATAGCCAAGTCCAACTTAAACATAGACGATATTCACTCTGTTGAAATTATTGGAGGTTCATCTAGAATTCCAGCAATAAAAGCTCTCATTGAAAAAGTTTTTCAAAAAACTCCTAGTACAACTCTTAACCAAGATGAAGCAGTTGCCAGAGGCTGTGCTCTTCAGTGTGCCATGCTGTCACCTGCTGTTCGTGTTAGAGAATTCAACATCACTGATTTGCAAATGTACCCTGTTGTACTGGAGTGGGAACCTTTATCAGATGGAGCTAAAGATGTTGACAATTTTATAACCGTGTTTCCTGAAATGCACCCAGCGCCTTTCTCTCGCGTTATAACTCTCTACCACAGTAAACCCTTCTCAATTCAACTTCACTATGCAGGCGATATTCCATATCCTTCTAAATTCATTGGTACGTAGTGAAATAGACGTAGAATTTATAGATGGTCGGCAAGAGAGATAGCATGTTCAGGGATGACTAACCCATAGTTTCTGAATAATTCAATAAATTTGTTTGTCTCTCAGCAAAATAAGAAAAGAAACTAAATCATAAATCCTATTATTGTTTTAGAACCTTCAGATTGTAATATTATCCTCTCCATAAATTATTAGTCTCATTTCATAATTTTATCCTCGTGACTTCGGGGAAAAAATTATTGCTGTTTTCTCATTTAGAGGGCGAGTACACGCCTTGAATTTTATGCACTGAAGTACCTTCTTTATGTATAATATTCAATAAATGTTACGCTTTAAGGAGGTGTTATTATTATTAATTGTGGCGGCCTTTCCTTTCGGAATTCCAAGTGTTGCGTCCACTAGTTAGGACTATTGCACACCAGTTTTTCCACATGTTTAGTATCTCTCACCCAGCCCTGAAATTGCCGTAACCCCTAATGAAGTTCAGCAACAATTCTACTGGGTTAGAGTGTCCCTATAAGTTCACAACCCGGGAACCCTAGCGTTCTGAAGCGTTGCAGCGACATGTATGGACAGTCAAATATGATGTGCGAAACCGTCTCCTCTTCCTCTCCACACATCCTGCACAATTCTCCTTGCTGGTGTTACAAAAAGTATTCCAATAGGTCAAATGAGAGAAAAAACTCTGTAAAATTGTGCAAAAAAGCTTCCTAATGGACGAACATGCAACCAAGGTTACGATTTTTCATTATTTTTGCAACCGCCTGAGAACGCAATCCAGCGTGTATGACCATCCGTCATTAGTTACAATACAATATGACTCACTCTTTAGGTCGCAGCACCAATACTGGAAAAGTTTGATCATATTTTGATAGATCAAAGTATTTTTTCTATAATATTCTTTTCTTCATATCCTTAGGTAAATATTTCATTAAAGATGTGAAACCAGGACCTGATGATCAGCCTCAAAAAATTAAAGTGAAGACCCGAGTTACCATGGATGGTGTTGTCACTATAGTAAATGCGTCCATAATAGAAAAACAAGAAGCCACACAAGAAGAAACTATGGAGGTTGAAACTGAGGCAAAGAATGGACAAACCCCTGTACCAAATGAATCTGCTGAAAAGGTAGAGAGTAAACCTGAGGAAGCTGAAAAGGACCAGCCGGAGGTAAGTTCTGTAATATTATAATGTAGTAGTTCCAGATAATCTGTTTCAGGTGTCATTGTAGTCCCAAACGTTGACAAAGATTGTTTGTTAGATAGATATAACCTTAATTTTTCATTGATTTTATAACTCTCTCCGTGGCAGATTGTGCATTTTACTTGGCTTGCACCAGGAATGTATTGGGTTCGAGTCAAAAAAATGATTTTTCTTCAAATTTTCTACTTGGTCTGGTTGTGTGTAGGTTATCGTATCCTCAAACATAACTCGACCTCCTTAGGACAATTGAGTAGCTATGGTAATGCGACAATTGGTAGGACTATGAGGTTATTGTTATAAATTAGTGATTGTTATACCTTTTAATGCTATGATGCCCACTGAAAATTGTGACATAATAAATCAAAGATATCCAATTACAATGTGTTATTATGTCACAATTTTAAGTGGGAATCACATATTGTCAAGGTATTATACTAACATTTCCAATATCACTTGTCGTAATTACCATGCCCACCTGATTATCCTCAGTAGGCTGAGTTATCCACAGACTCAACCAGATCAAGTAGAAAATTCGTAAAAGCTTCTTCAAAATTTCCACCCGACCAGGATTTGAACCTGGGACCTTCCTTGTACAAGGCGAGTGTGATGCACACTCTGTCATGAAGACGTCTTTGATTTTAATTAGTTCATAAAAATCTACGGACTTTTGCTTAAAAACAAGACGGATTTCATGTGATGGGGTGTACTCGTAGATTCCTTGTCATTTTATGAACATTTTTATATCCTATTATTTTATAAACAATTTTATATCTAATTTCAGGAGTCCGCCGATAAGAAAAATGACGAAAAGAAAAATGATGAAAAAAAGAAATTTGTTTCAAAAACTATTGATTTAGTCATTGACGTTACCACGCACGGACTTAGTCCCGACATTGTGAACTTCAATACAGAACTAGAAGGAAAAATGATTGCCGAAGACAAATTAGAAAAGGAAAGAGTGGATGCTAGAAACTGTTTAGAGGAGTTTGTGTATGACTTGAGAAATAAAATTAAGTCTGAAGACGAATATGTATTGTATATAAATCAAGAGGATGCATTAAAATTGTCAGATCAGTTAGATGAAATAGAAACTTGGCTTTATGAAGAAGGAGCTGATGTGAATAAAAGCATATACATCAGCAAGCTAGACGATTTAAAAGTATGTTTCATTTGTTCTTTTCTTCGCCCGCTTTTTATGGACATGTCCGGCTTAAAAATAAAAGAATTTCCCCTTTTCTGGTGATCTTTTTTGTGCCTTGAGTCATGCCCTGTTCTGTATCTATCTCCATATCAAATGAGAACTACTGTTCTCAGAATGACTACTTTATTTATTAGAGCAAATTTATTGACTGAACGATCTTGCTTTAGCACCACGATTTTTTAACGACTGTTTGTCTGTTCGTGCCATGATAACTCTCTAACGCTCTGTATGATTACAATGAAACTTGGTATCGAAATGTTTATCTCGTTCATAAAGTTTGCTGATTTTTTAACCATCCGGGGCCTCATAGTGGCATTGTTTCAGACGAGGGCATCTCTTTTATAACTTTCTTGTTCTTGCAAAAGTAAAAAGAGAGAGAAAAAAAACATTATTTCTATCATCGTGATAACGTAAAAAACGTTCTCTAAATTTTTTTACGTTGTCACAAAAATATTTACGTTTCAAGTTGGATTAATAAATTTTTAATTAAGAAAAATGCGTCATTATCTGGGATCAACTGAGGTTAGTTGGGCTAATTGTTATTGTCTGTTAACTGAGCTAATTGAGTCGATTGATTATTACATCTAATCTACAACTTTTTTCTACCCGTTTGAATTTCAGACCCTTGCTGAACAAATTCGTAACCGAAAGAAAGATTATGAAGAAAAAACGTTAGCATTTGAGAACTTATTTTGCTCTATTCAAATAGCACAAAAGAAAATTTCTATGTTTAGAGAAAATTCCGAACGATTTAACCATTTGAATGACACGGAAGTGAAAGATGTGGAAAACAAGGTTTCTGAAACTTTGAAGTGGGCTGAAAATGCTCAGTCATTAATGAATGAGTTTACTGATAAGACAAAAGATGCTCCAGTTCAAACAAAAGATATCAAATCTCAAATGACGGTAATTTTTTCTCATTCTTTTTATACTAAAGCTCAGAAGTGCACAAAGTGGGGTGAGAGAGACTATGGAGGGTCACGAAGTTAAAAAAGGCATTGGTTAAGTTATTGTTCCATCAATAAATAATGAAGAATGAGCCCACACGTCTCAATTTTTTCAGACCTTTCTTTCATGAACAATTATTTTAAATTTCGTCAAGAAGTTCTTAGAACTATTTGAGACTTCTGAAACCTTTTCAATCCATGCCTCCAATCTAGTACGACAAATTACAGACTAGAATTCGAAGTCGCCACCACTAATAGAACATAGATCTCGTATCAATTCTTTTGATCAGGTGTTGGCAATAATTATTATTTTTATGTACGTAGTTAATGTTTAACTTTAAAAAAACATTACCGTTATTTACGACGAGGATTCAATTACTTTTCACTTCCGACTCAAGTTTTGTCAACTCCGTAGACATTTTCAAGGAAACTGACAGGTTGTTGTTATTATTCAGTGTCCGTTGGTAACTGGGAAGTGAAAAGTAAGTGATTCCTCGTCATAAATAACGGTAGTGTTTTTAAAGTTATCAATATAGAATGCCAAAACTGAATGTCTAGTGTAATATTTTTTAAATAATAATGGCACTTAATGTATAACGAAAAATCCCTGGAAAGGGTCTCAAGTCTTTTGTCTCTACTTAATAAAACCTTATTTTCGGGGGAAGGGTGCCCTCTAAAATTTAATTTTCGATTTTGAGGGACGTGGTTAAAAAAATTGAGAACCTCTGCTGTCGTTTTTTTTAAACCAGGGCAGTTTTAGAGCATTCAGATTTGGTTGTTTCCCGTATAACTCATGTAAATTTTGTGTATTTATCTGTATTATTTTTCCCCAGATTCTGAACAATGTTGTCAACCCAGTTTTCTCAAAACAGAAGCCACAACCTGTTGAAGAAAAGATAACCAATGGTGTGGAAGCAAATGGTGATACAACCGAACCAATGGATGAGAGCTCCCCTAAAACAGAAAATGATAGTAATGAGCAACCTACTGAGAAAAAAACCGAGACTTAAAATATTTTTAAGAACAAGAACAACAGCACTGTCAGCGTTTACTATTGTAAATAATATATAAAAATATTTTTCAAAAAAATATCGATTCGAAGAATCCAATGAATTGCACTGGTTGATGGATTGGTCTTTTAAGCCAAAATTCTTTTTTAAAAAGATGGGTAAATTTCTAGAGAAAAAAATGATATGTGAATAAATGATATTTTTGTAACAACCAAGGTTAGCTGTCTGATTTTTATTATAATTTAGTTTTTTTATTATATCGGAGAATCTACTATTTTTTAGTTTCAAATAGGTGTTCCACTGTACAAGGAGGTCCACTATGATGTTAGCTTGTCTGGTACCCTGATATGTTGGTTCCAGAAATCATACAATCAACGAGTCGGTTACGGAGACATGATGATGCAAAATTCCGAACATTCCGGACGAAAATGGCTTTATTTTTATTATTAAAAAAACATTGTTAAAATAATCATTATTTTTTAGTTTTGAATAATTGATCTCATAAAGAACATAATTTGCATTTCAGTTTCTTAACTGGGTTGGGTAGTATTAGGATTGAAATCAGCCAAAAATTAGCAACAAGAAATATGTTTTCAAATAAATTTCTCTGAGCATGTTATTCTTTAATTGACTTTATATTCTATTTTATAAATGTCAGTTTGAAAATCGTTATCATTGATTTAGAAACCATCATAATGGATACTTACCTTCAGTATTTTCTTGAGATTTATATTGAACACCAAATCTCAAATCTGATGGTACCTATGTGTTCAAAAGTTCGCGTCCAAAACTGATGAGATTTTTTCCAAAATCTGGAGATGAAAATTTCTATTTGAATGGCGACGTATTTGCGAGCATGTTTCAGTATTATTTAGTTAGAGGTATTTTTTTTATAATGATGTTTTGCATTGTGTAGCTATCACAACTATAGTTTTATTTGAAAATAAACGCCGCCGGGGTGTGAATTTTTTTATATTCTTTAAAAGCTAATCAATCCTTGCACCAAGCACTTGCCAAAATATTGTCACAATAACTACATTACTTTAGATATCTGGCAGATAACTACATTACTTTAGATATCTGACTTAAATTGCAATGAAAATCTCAAAATTCTCGAGATTTAGTTGTCGTATGTCTACCAACTGTTTTAAATTTCTTTTAAAACAGGTGCAGACCAAACTAATTTCTAATGTTATTTAACCAAAAAGATCTAGTGTGAGCATTGCTACCTATTATAAATTATTTGTACCTACTTCATCCTGATTTGGTTTTCAGAGACCAAATCAGATTACTAAATTTAGGGAAAATTCTTTTGGAACGGATTTGCTTTCTGTACAACGCCTTACTATTATCAGGAATTTTATATTATTTCATCATACCTATATTTTTCCTCATATAAAATAATTATTAGAGAATTTTTCTCATTTAAAAGTTTAGGTTCTTATTGAAATAAACGATTTTCTATGAATTGGACACATTATTGTCTTTTTATTATTTATGTTTTGGTGTTCCTACTAAAATCAACTATTCATTCCACTTCTAGACTCAGGTTTGGAAAAAAATTATGCACTAGTTTGGTAGGTATGAGGTTACTGAAAAGATTTTCATGTTCTTTGACTGGAACTGTGGTGGTATGCGTTCCAGGTCGTCTTGGTGCGCAGAACCGCTAATCGTAAGGACGATTTACGTATTGTCAGCAAAATATCCGGTGGTTGAGGAAGGTCAGCAATGTAAATGTTGAATAGTCACGGAGATAGCAAACTCTACACAAAGCCTCTCTTATGATTTTGGTTGATGGTAGAAAAGATTATTTTTTCACTTGGAATAGGTATTCTCTTTTAAAAAAAAAAATCTCTGTTAAAATCAATGGAATTTGGACATTATTGAAAGTGAGCTTGAAATCTAAAAGAGCTACCAGGAAAAATTTGGCCTCTTAGGTGATAATGATGATTCCATTAAGACGACAAGTTTACATTTCACAGAACCACTAGGTGAAATAAAAATGGTCGTAAATATGTTTCTTAACTCCTGTGGTTGAGTAAAATAACTTCTCTAAATAGGGAAAAAGAATGGCTGGCCTCGCCATAAGTTTTAATTTCTTGGAAGCCATGTGTTTCTTTCATGTTGTGGAACTGGGAGTACCCCCCCTTAAATTTATTTGGTAAAATCTGTTTGATTTTGATTTGTTTCCTATTAAATTTTAACTTCAGAGCAATAATATTAGTTTAATTTAGAAAAACATTAGGTACCTACAGAAAAATACCCTACAGAAATTTAGTGTGAGAGAGGAACAATTCAGGACAAAAATGTAGGGATTTTTAGAATACTATGTTTATTGGCAACACTGTAACCAAAGATTGTGTTAAAAAACATATCAACAAACTCACAAACAGAAATTAAAGAACTAAAGAATGTTATTTTTTATTTATTAATTATTTATTTTCTATGTAAATAATATATTATTTAGTGTAAATAGTTTAACTAAATTAGTTTTAATACAATGCGTACTTAATAATATGAAACGTAAGTTATTTTTTTCCTATCCCATATTTATCTCCAAATTAGAACAGTAGAAAACAGGTTTCTGCTCTAGTTACTTAATCCCTCAGGTCAAGTAAAATTTAGGCTCTGCTACCAATCATGTTATGGTGAGATTGTCCTCATTCCTACTTGTTACTTGTCAATACAACTTCTCGCTTTGGCTGGATATTAGTCAATGATCAATAATTTTAGACATTACTGATTCTATTTTGTGCAGTCAATAACTACCAGACTCGTCAATATGAATAATATGTGGGAAGAATGTTTTTCTCTACAGGAAGGTTAGTTTTGTGTTTATATGGATTTTTATCAATAAATCACAATCCACAGTGATTAAAAACATTTCCAAGTTAACCTTTAATTACATGACTTGTTAATCATGTAGTTTTCAAATAATATTTGTTGAAACCCTAGTGTGAACGAAAGACAGTTGAAAGAGAAAATTACCCTCTTGGTTCCTAATATTGTTAAAATCCCGTTTGTTCAGTTATAAAATAAGTATTTTCCTTGCCCCCCCCCCCCCCCCCCCNCCCCCCGGATGGTACATATATGTGTTGTTCAGCTGACCACTCACGGTGATACGTAAGCTCAAAAATCATTTGAATGATTCATTACTTAGAGTTCTTCACTTGATAAGGTCAGAAAATTAAAGGGGGACTCATCTAGAAGGTCTGATTTATGATCGCACGGAGTGATATCTATGCAATTTTAATTTCTCAAATTTCTTTAAACGTCTGTTAGTAACTATTGAACTTCTTTCCCGATTTTGATGAAACTTGGTATGGAAATTTATCAGTATCATAGAATTTTTCGATTAGTTTATGGACCCTATTGGTCTCATGGTGGCCATTTCAACTGAGTCAGGTCTACAGTTCACAGAACTAGTACACGGAATATTTTAAATGTATTTTTTATCATTGACAATCGGTGTTAAAAGGTCACTAATGTGTATGTCTGTGTGTTTATTTTATTATTCAGATATGAGAACAATATTTCACCATGGTGCTAATCTGCTCTTGTGCGGAACGTCGCAAGAGTCTCGGTTCTTGTGTTTACATAAAGTTTCCGTTTTTACTCTGCAGAATCCTAAAAAGTAAACAATAAACAAAAGTGAGAAGTTAGGAAACCTACAATGTATAGAATTATACATTTTATGAATGGATAGATAATGTTGAACGAAATTACAAATATTTAATATGGGACGGCGGAGTATCATATCTTGTTTCTTCTTAGTGTCATAATCTGCCACTCATGTAGAGCGCGGGTTTAAATCTCAGCAGAATGGAATTCTATTCTAATAAGTATGAGATACGAGTATTTACCACCATAACAAACTTTTACTCCGCTGGTGTAAAATGTAGTGTAACAGTAATTTCACAAAAATAAAACTACTTCTTAACCTCTGGAATTTGAAGCTTCAGGAATTTTGGTTCACCACAAAGATCCCAGTTGAGATTCATTTAAACGAGTTTCCCAGGCAGGCCATCAGTGGTATTATAATTTAACTTCGTTGAGGCAGTTGTTCCCTCTTCTGTTTTTACTAAGGACCGGTACCCCTCATTCCGCAATTTGAGGTTTTTTTATGATTAATATGCAAGTTTAGCGAAGATAAGATTGGGAATATTGAAATGTTTTCCTCATAAATGATACTTATTTAGAAAGATATTATATTTACCAATTACTTCATTTGTTCATGATCTTGCTTATATTCAGAGTATTGAAACCAAGATATTGTAAAAAAAGAACTAAAAAAAACAACTATACAATTATTATTTTTTATTGCTAGAACATATTAGCTGTATTATTGTACTATTTTTGAATTGGTAGATTGGTTAGAAACTTTTTAAAAAAAAGTAAAGCGAAATTTAATTTTTCGATGAAATAACCTGGTATAGATACTTAATACCTCAAAAAAATTAGTTGGTTTATATTTAAATAAACTAGGTACTTAAATATATATTTTTTTTTAAAATAAATAATTAATTTTTGTTCTTGTGTACCTATTTCCTATGGAGATATTGGCCGTTAGTAAACTGCTTTAAACTACTTGAAAAACTTTTAAAAGCGAATTTGAATACCTCTCCTTTACCTTTAAAAATAGGTACTAAAACCAAAATACGGACAACTTTTTTTTTTTGCTTTTACAATTTTTTTTTTTAAACATTTGAAGGATTCGTAACCAGGAGGCTGCTGTTTCGTATCTAAATCCATCTCTCCCTCTTCGAAATACTGGTTACAATAGATACAAACAAAGGTCGTAGTGATAATTGAATCAGTCTTTAGACTTGCAACTAGTTTTATAATAATAGTGATAGCTTTTCTGAAGTCGTTCGATAAATTTACAGAGGGTTTTCTCTTATCATCATTTTATTATAATCTTTCATCTTTATTCTTTTTTCTACACCATTCGGACGGATAAACACGTTTATATTTATTTTCCTTTTTTGACCAATTTGCAAGATATTTTTATATTTTATAACGTATTCCGAGTGCATTTTATTATCCTTTTCAGAAAATGACAGAGTCAGAGAATTCTGTTGAAATGGAAAACTCCCTTGAGACATCCTTACAACATGAAAACGGGAACAATAGTAATGAGGAAAACAACGAAGATGAATCAGAACGATCCGTGCCTGGTATATGTGAAGGAAATTTCAATTCCTGTGAAAACAGACCCCCCCTCTCTTCTCAGGGAAACAACGAAGCTGACAATGAAACCTCATCGAATAATCACAGGAAAATGTTCGAGTGCGATGTTTGCAATATGAAATTTTCAAATGGAGCCAATATGAGGCGACATAAGATGAGACACACGGGGTATAAGCCTTATGAATGTAAAATTTGTCAGAAACGTTTCTTTAGAAAAGATCATCTAGCTGAGCATTTCACAACCCACACTAAAACATTACCATATCATTGTCCAATCTGTAACCGAGGATTTCAAAGGCAAATTGCAATGCGAGCACATTTTCAAAATGAACATGTAGGTCAAAATGACATGATAAAATCTTGTCCTCTTTGTAGTTATAGAGCTGGCTCAATGAAAAATTTGAGATTACATTTTTTGAATAGGTAAGTCTCCTTCTTCATATATTATTATAATTCTACAAAAAAATCAATACTACTTGTTATAATGTAATTGAGGTACTTAAATAAATCAGTTATTATTTTTGTTGATATTTAATATTGCATAAAATGATTTTGTTGCTATTACAGCATTACAAGGACCACTACACTAAATTATCATGGTATTTTTTTGTTCTTGTATTACCGCCCCTGGTTGCTACTCATCACTTTGGAAGTCACAAAGCTGAGTGTACCCAGAACATTTAAACATGGTTCCGAAAAAAATCGGTTCCGCTAGAGATCGACCCGATGATTTCCCGCGTAAAAAGCCAGTGTGATACCCAGGGAGGCTTCCTGTATCTCAAAACTAGTTTGACCCGAATATAGTGTTCATTTTTTATATAAAATATAGCGAAACATTTTTTTACACGCATTCTACACAAAAAAATATCATCAAACGACTTTCCTTATCTATAAAAGAAGAAGAAAGTTTTGAATTGGGCTGAAATTTTTGTTGTCGATTTTCGATGCATAAAATTGTTACATTTAGCCACCAATTTTCAATCAAATTGTTACATGTAGCCACCAATTTTCAATCTCTAGCTCTTATTGTTCTTATTTTAGGCAGAACCTCTAAAAAAGCGGCCTAAAACCCCTAATAAGCTGCCAACAATAGATTAGGCTTCAACCACAAGTTTTGTGAATTCAATGCATGAAATTGATTAATATGAATAGGATCCAAATTTATTTTTGGTAGCTATCACTTTTTTTTTCATGGCACGATATTGACTAAAATACCAAATTTCAAGTATCTAGCACTTACCATTCTTGAGATATCTTGTTCACATAACGACGGACAGACACACACACGGACCAATGGCTGAAACTCAAGATTTGGACAAGGACATTGAAATGACAGCCCATTACAATACTTTCCTCTTAACAAAATAAGAAAAGTAAAAATCCATCTATTCTGATTTACAGTGCTTTAAAATGCGAATTTATGTTTTGATTACATTTTATAATCTGGGAAACTAAATTTTAATAAAATTTATTTTTCAGTCATGGCATAGACTTGGACAACCCGGGTCCAAATATGATGAACAACCCAGCGGTTGCAGCTGCATCCTTGATGAGTGGAGGTGAAATTGGTATCATAGCAACTCAGTCCAACAATATTTTACCTGCCGGTGGATTTAGTGATAGTGGTGATTCCACTGGAAATAGATCGGCAGACAATACTACTCCACCAATGCATTTTCTAACACCTCATGTGGAAATTTCCATGACAGATGGCCCCAGTCATTCTCAACCAAAGGTAAAGTAAAATATGTGTTGTGTTGTGAAAAATATTGCATCTGATATTTTTCACAACATTGGTGAAAAATATCTAATAGCAAGTAATGTATGTATACTCTCATACCTCGTTACTATTCAGTCCAGATACCTAGTCAAACCCGCGTCACTCAAGAACACAGGACACAGGAAAATTAGCCGTCGACATACAAGATCATCACGTTAAAGTCGGTCCCAAGCTCGGGCGCATAATGAGAGGAGAGACATGTGACTGTTCTTACCAAAGCCAACAGACCCGTATCCAGGATTATATTTCGGGGGGGGGGGGGCATANGGGATTATAAGAATAATCAAAACTTTTCAAAAATTTTGGAGGGGGGGGGCTTGAACCCTTAAAACCCCGTCCTGGAAACGGCCATAGAAGCTACCAGTATTCACATCACTAAAAGTACGGCTGGTCTGTAAAACAATATCACCATGAAGAAAACAAAAAGCTTTTAAAAATCATTTAAAAAGTGTATTGTGAATCATTTTTTTAACTCAGATGGGTCGACGATTGTACATTCCTGAATCCCGCACTTTTTTCCTTGACTTTGTTTGCCCTGGTAGCCTTTCGGACATCCCTAACTATTCCTCGAATCCCGCACAGCTGCCTGCCCCACAGATTGTGGTATTAGCTAATCGCGTCCCGAACCGAAAATGCCTGTATGCGAGATATAGAGAGGTAACATCGTCATTAATGAACAGCATAAAGTATGTATCTACGATAAAAATGGAGTGGCTATGGACTTGTTTTATTGTTTTCATTGCGTGATTATCGCAATGTTTTTTGCCATTTAAAAGCCATAGAAAACTATTCATAGTCTATTTATTGTGTAGATCTGAGCGCACAGCAGTGTGCTAGAAAGTTCTAGAAAGCAACAATTTATCTTTACACGAATGTATGTAATGTAGTTTTAACACTACACTACAAGATTTCAGTGTTTATAAAACACTGAAATCTTGCATAAGGTTAGATATTAACATGCAATTAAACACTGAAATCTTGCATAAGGTTAGATATTAACATGCAATTAAGCGAGAAATTATTTATATTCGAACTCTTTCACTCCCGATGCTCCAAAACGGCTCCGCTTTAGGGAAGGAGATGCTCGAGATATAGTTTAAACTGGAAATCTTACACGAATGAAAATATTTACATGCAACCCCCCGTATCTCGAGAATGGCTGAAAATATAAGAAAACGCAAAAATGCGTATTCCTCAGATTTTAGGGGGATTAATTTTAGACTAAAACATTTTTGGCCTCGGGCAGCCGTTTAGGCTGGACACCGACTGGCTTCAAAATCTTAAATGAGAAGGTACATCAAGTGACACCTCTTTTTAAAGAGCTCGTTAATACGAGTTCATTTTATACTTTAATTTTAAAGTTAATACGAGTTCATTTCAGTAAACCGGAACTCTCTAGGATCTACCGTTCACAAATTACAGGGTGGAACATGTGAAAATGGACCCTTTGCGGCCGCACCCAAATGGTAGGTAAAAATGCCCAGAAATAAGTTTTTATGATCCCAAATAAGTAATTTATTAAAAAAGATGGTTGTCCCGCCCACTTTGACAGCAGAAATCGAGCCTTCTTGGACCAAACCTATCCAGCTGTTTTGAAAAATTTGTTTTAAGAAAGCTCGAACTCTGTGGTCGAAGTGGGCGTGTCTTTAAGGCGTCTGGCGAAACTCTCAAATCTTGGTTTTTAAAGGTTGGAATATACAGGGTGGACACAAACCAGTACCCCTCCCCCAAATTCCAAAGTCCTTGAAAAACAAAAAGAGAAATATAAGAATCGCAGCGAAGCACGGGCGAAACAGCTAGTAGATATTATAGTAGTAACTACGTAACTTTTTGGGGGTATTGAGTATCTTTTATCTAATTTTAAGGGTAGGCAGTTTATAAGTTTGATTTAATAATTTCTAAAAGAGAAAGTACGCTTTTTTTCATTCCGTTGGGGTATAGTTCGGATGATCTGAGTTCTCGTGTGTGTTCCGTGTTCGTCTCCTTTATATTTTGAACTTTCTTTAATTATTTATTATTAGCTAGATCTACCCTTCTCTAGTGATCTGATATTCGTTCGTTTATGAATTTGACATTTGAGTGCTTTCCGAAAAAAATTCAAGAATACCAGGCACCGCGGCTGCGCCACAGTTATATATATTTTTTTTAAATTCGTGTAAACCTATTATTAGTAGTATATACTCTAGTGAAAATATTGTCCCTTGAGACTACTATTAATTACAATCTAGATACTTAAATCTAATGAGCAATACATAATACATCTAACCTAAATTACTAAAAAAACAACTTCAACTTACGTGCAGAACATAAGTAGGCTCGACGGACGGGTGGTTCGTGCGGTTTAACCCGTTTCAATCTTCTATACAAATCATCCACCCTGAGAAGATGGATAGCCTCAGGGTTGGTATGATCCTTCAACCTCTTTTTATGGTCTGAGGCTATACGATTTATAGCCTCAATCTTTAAAAGATTCTAAACCAAGGTCACGGTGTAAGTCATCGTTTCTAATGTACCAGGGTGCATTAGCTATGCTCCTTAGTACTTTATTTTGGAATCGTTCTCTCATTGATCTATTAGAGGGACTAGTACAACCCCATAGTTGGATGCCGTAAGTCCATATCGGTTTTAACACCTGATGGTAAAGCAGAAGCTTATTCTAGATGGGTAGCGTAGAGTACCTACCAATTAGCCAGTACATTTTTATATATTTTAAATTTAATTGTTCCTTTTTCTTTTTAACATGTTCTTTCAATTTAAGCTTTGTATCCAGGGTCATCGTCATCCCCAGATATTTGGCCTGATTTGAGTAAGGAATTACCACATTATTGAAGTAAGAGTATATTTCTGTAAGTGAAATCGACATGCACAGATTTACCCTCATTTAGTAAAATAAATAAAAATATTATTAAAAAAATATAGGTTTAGTGTAGGTTTGACTGTGTACAATAGTCTATGGTTGTTTAGGATTATTTGTTGTAGCATTTCTAGTTTTGCAAAACTGAATAGGTTACCTAATAGTATGAGATCATCTAATAGGTTTGGCTTGAGCTGTTATAGTGTGCGTCCCAGGTGGCCCTGGATCGCTTATCATGTAGTTGATTCTGTTACTGGACCCGTAGAGACCAGACCAAGTATAAACATATTGAGTAGTTCCTGAATTGAAATTAAACGGATCAGGTTCTAGAAATTTCACCGTTCTTACTTCAAACACTTCGAATCATATTTCAGCTCAAAGTTGACACATCTTCATTGTTTGCAAGCATAACAACGCCAAACGAAAAGGTAGAAATGAATGGGGATGGAAATAATGATAGTCCAAACTCTCCTCAGTCGGTAGATTCCAATTCAAACACTCCAACTTTACCTAGCGAGGTAAGTCCCATCACCCCATCAGTTTCTCTCATACCCATCAAGCAAGAACCAGATGACGAAAAATCAAATGGTTCTACTTCAAGTGTTCAAACAAGCAATAATATAAATAACCTAATGAAGTCGTCACCGCTGAAAACATTGCTCAGAGAAGATCTGAAAAGAAGGACAGGTTTAAGTTTTAGTTGTACAACTGCGTCTCGCTCATCTTCACCTCCCGATACTAAATGGAATTGCTCAAATTCGAAAAAGAACTTTTCATCCACTCTGAGATGCTTCTTCTGTGGTATTTTATTTCCTGATCAAACACTTTATTTTCTACATAAAGGTTGCCATTGTGAATCAAACCCATGGAGGTGCAATATTTGTGGCGAACAATTATTCAATGTTTATGAATTTAACTGTCATTTGTTGAGTAAAACGCACCAATAGTTTACATCCAGGTTAAATAATATCATCATAGGATTTGCTAGATAGAATGGCCCACTCATTTTTGAACGGCTAGATAGTGATTTGAACCCAATGTTTGATGGGTTAAGCGTATTATTTAGGAATATTCTACTGAAATAATCAATATTTGAAATGTACGTGCACAGGGTCATTCAAAGTGAACGCAGTTTTAACTAGTGGATCAAGATAATCAGGTGATCACGTTAGTGTTGTAGTCATTTAAAGAAGAAAAAAAAAATCTTAATCAAACATTAAAGCCCTTAACACCAGCCATAACATATCAAAATTTTAAGTTTCTACAACAAAATGCTAAAGAGATAAAAATATTTTTCAAAAAACACAATATTGGGCCCCCAAAATTTTCAAAATCGAAAAGGCCTTTACACCAGCCATAACATATCAAATTATTGGGCGGAGCGAAGCGTAGCCTTATACTCCCTACAAACTGCAAACTTTTGTTACCCTACTCCTCCGAAACTACTCAACCGATTTTTACCAA
>CM022885.1:15068808-15085304 GCA_012654025.1 Pachypsylla venusta
TATGCAGAATATGAAGAAAAAAATTTGGTAAAAATCGGTTGAGTAGTTTCGGAGGAGTAGGGTAACAAAAGTTTGCAGTTTGTAGGGAGTATGAGTTCAAATTTTTTGTTGGTCTCAAGTTGGTTATTAAATATTGTTTTTCCACTTTCAACTGTTTTCGTAATTTCCAGAGTTTCGTAAAGAGCTAGCTTATATTGATTTTCTGGTCTGGAGTGAAGCACTTTGACGTTGCAGTCAGAAACTGGTAGATTGTTTTCGAGCATATAAGTGGCAAACCCGTTTTTTTCCGGGTGACTGTTATTTACGGATGCGAAGTGCTCTTTAATTCTGGTGGAAATGGAACGAGATGTTTTACCAATGTAATCGCCATGGTTTGGTACTGTTATTTTATAAATGCCACTTTTGTCGAGTGGTTTTATGGGATCTTTGTGGTTGAATAGGACATTTTTTAAATTATTCGGGTTATCAAAAGCTATTTTGACGTTCTCACTTTGTTTCTCAATTATCTTAGCTGCTTTGTAGGATTGTTTACCCAAAAATATAAGGGATCTCCATGGTGTTGAAGGGGTTTGTTGCTGAACAGTATACAGATATTTTTGGGTGATATATTTTCTCGAGATTTGGTTATACAATTTTGATATGGTTTTAAATGGGTAGCCATTGTTTTTATCAATTTCAAAAATGGTTTGTAGTTAATTTTGAAAGTCATCATTGTTCATAGGGACATCTAGCAATCTATGTATATAGGCTCTGAAGGCCGCCATTTTGTGGTTGTCAATATAAGCTAGCTTTTTACGAAACTCTGGAAATTACGAAAACAGTTGAAAGTGGAAAAACAATATTTAATAACCAACTTGAGACCAACAAAAAATGTGAACTCATCAGATAGTCAATATAGTTTAGTATAGATGTATATATATTAAAAAAAAAAAGTGTTAGCAACACAATCGGATGATCTCGTATGTTTCCGATTATCGGTGGAATCATAGTAACACACACAAAAATAAATCTAATATTTGTACATCTCTTCTTATTTAAACTCCTAATCTTCAGTCAGTCTTCGTTCAACCAAGCTCCGATGATGTGCTCAGGAGAGCACGAAACTAGTCAGCTTTAATCAACATCTTTATTAATTTTACAGTCAAGTGAGGATATTGATTGAAGTGTTAAGAACACTTCAATCAATATCCAGTTTTTCTATAGAAATTTTCTCATTAATACGGTCTGTTGTGAAAGTGTGAGGGTTAGTAATTTTTTTGTTGTTGCTTAAATGGTTCATTATTGAATCCAATCCCCATTTTAAGTCTTATTAAATCATATTCTTACTTCAGACCTTCTAACTCAAAATGGCCGTTTTCTAAAAGACGTCATTTTAAGCTCTGGTAGAAATACGAGATTTGGTTATCTAAGCCTACGGCACTGATAAAACTTAGAAGTTGTTATTTTGATCACTTATGTAGATGAAAAACCTTTTTCGAGCCACCCTTAACGAATTTCTACATCAAAATTAAATTCGGTTTCCGTTATACAGGGTGCAACAAGTTTTAGATTTGAACCACTCTGGCTCCGCCCCTCATTGTATTTTTGAAAAAATAAAAATGTTAATATTCCTTATTTTGTTCACACTTTTATTCTTCAAAAAAATATTTGTACCATTCCATTTAAATTTCCCGAGAAATCGACACCTTGTGTCAAAAAAAGCCACTTCCAAGATTCGAACCTGGATACTGATGTTACCATTCAAATGGCCATGGGCCCTTTTCTATCCCTAGGAACAAACAGAATTAAAAAAATTCCAAGCGGTTCCAAAGTTATGGGCACCGGGCAGGACTTCTGAGACATACTGTATATATATACACACACGTATATAAAAGTGCATTTCGGGATGTATACCGGGGTCAAAAGTGGAGTTCACTAACGTTTACAAATATTTAAAAAAATCTATTTTAAAAAAGCAATAAAAAAAGTAACGATTTAAACATGTTGATTTTTCAGTAACTATTTCGATTTTATTTATAAAATATTGAGTGAAAATGACTTGTTTGCTGGCTTGCTATTGCATGACCTGTAGGTGAAATTGCAATTAACCGCCTGACTAACTTGCGTACTGATTTCATGAACTCGTAAAATTTCTTGGTTAAATTGGACGAAGTGTTAGTTTGATATAAATCAATGTTTGTACATATCCCCATAAGAAAAAATCGCATAGAGTCAAATCAGAAATGTTTGTGACATATTTCACAATAAAAAATATTATTGACATGTGATGTTAACCATTTTCATGAAAGGTTTGACAATAAATGCATTTTGTCTCTTGTGAACTGTTCCATGACAAACTATAAAGTGAAAATAGGTGACAAAAATGTTAAAAAAAAGTGTTGCTAACTGCACTCAATAAATCTCACTCAAAATCTGTGTGCATTCTGAATGATCCTGTACTAAGCTTCCCATGGGCTTGGTACGTCGGTGCCCTAGCATGACGCATTCAAAATATATTTTCCTACAATCGCTAAGTCTGGATAGTCCAATTTAGTGTGGGCATAACAATTATTACAAGTATATCTTCTTTCACCCGCTCTGCATAGATTTTTTTATTCTCATTCACTATAAGGAAACCTTCGGCACACTAATAGCTTTTTTGAGAGTAAAATATTTTAAATATTTTCCATTTCCGTAGAGCTTAACCTTTTTGAAAAATAATAATATAATTTGGTTGTTGCCCTTTTGGAACGGAACCCTACGAAGATTTTTGCATAGTGTCATTTTTATTTAGTCCTTTGCTTGGGTTGTCTTTTTTAATAAGAAGTATCAGAAACCATGATGCATTTTTAGTTCGTTGATTTTATTATTAAATACTGTCATTTGATCATCTATAAACAAGCAATTTTGCAATCCTCGATTTAATAAATTATTTCTCAGGAAATATGTTCTTCCGCCTTACACGTTTCAAATGATAAATTATTTTACGTTCACAAATTTATTTTTATACTTTTTAATAGAGTTGGTGTGGTGTTCTGCGCCGTCTATATCTGTGTCATAAAACATGTGTAGTTTGACGGTTTTAATAGAGTTGGTGTGGTGTTCTGCGCCGTCTATACCTGTGTCATAAAACATGTGTAGTTTGACGGTTTTAATAGAGTTGGTGTGGTGTTCTGCGCCGTCTATATCTGTGTCATAAAACATGTGTAGTTTGTCGGTTTTAATAGAGTTGGTGTGGTGTTCTGCGCCGTCTATATCTGTGCCATAAAACATGTGTAGTTTGTTGGGAGAACCAATCCCAAATAAAGCAGATGAAGAGAGAGCGCTTTTTAAAATATTCAAGAGGAGGCGATCTCGACTCCGTCCAATTAAGTATAGACTTTCTATCGATTGTTTCTTAAGTCGCTTTTTTGTTGCTATTATCAGTCAATTTTTTTACACCAGAAAATGGAAAAAAAATCCTCTGGTAAAAAAATCGCTTAGAAGAGTTTATTTTTGTTGCAATAAATTTTATAATACCTAATAATAGAGGATGACTCAATATTTACCAAAATTTATTAAGAATTTTAGTTCCATACATCACCGTTTGCAAATTAATAATGTCCAAAAAAAAAAACTATGAAAATCCGTCCAAGTGCAAGTTGGATTGATTTTTTTGAGTGCCGTATAGTTGTAAATTTGAACTGATTTTTTTAAAGAGTACCGTACTAAACAAAAAAAAGGTAGAGAATAAACACCTTTAAATTTATTATAAAAAATATATACTCGTATGGTGTATGGTTAATGAAATTGATTGCGCATGCAGTTTTCTTCTAATGCTATGATGGTTTTTATTATTTATAAAAAAATCGGGTCACAGTAAAAGACAATTTGTGAAAAATTCAATTGGCTACCCCTATTCGCTGCTCATATAGCAAACAGGCAACCTTTATGTACGGATTCCCCCAAACTACTTTCAGTAGTTGAATTAATCTTCTAGCTAAGAGCACAGTCTAGAATGAATGATACATAAATTATGATGACTTATTAGTGATAAAAACATTCCAGTTTTTTATATACATATTTATATTTAAGTGCCTTTTAATCGTTTCTTTTAATTATTATATTGTAATAATGTTATCCATATAATTAATACTCATGAAATTGTTTAAGAATTCCCAGTTTAATAGTAAATAAGAACCTAATATTAATATTATGAACAGAATATTTTATTTAATTCATTTTCATGTAGGTAATGTTGTATTATATTCACAAAGCGTCGAAACTTTCCAAAATGGTCTGTTGTCAGTATATTAGTGGTCTGAGACGGCCTCTGTAGATCATAGTTGTTGTTTTAGTGTTCCGCTCAAAATTAACTTTTCTAACCATTTCTATATTCTTATATTATAAAAAAAAATGTTTGAACTAGGTTAACATGAGGTTACCGAATAAGTTTTCATAACTAGAACTGTACTGGTATTCGTTCCAAGTTCTGGTGAGTAGTACAGGCCATCGTAGAACGCCTGGTAATATGGAGCTTGGGTCAATCTCTTCCAAAACATAGATTTTTATCTTTACATTTCAAAAGAAATCCACCTCATCTCCAATTTTTCATCAGAAGGAATTTTTATTCCTTCTGAAGAAAATTTAATATGTTGGGATCAACTTCAGATTTTACTTTTTTAAGAAACTAGAAATCCCAAGTACGACCACTGAAGAACTTGCGTGACGAATAAAATATAACAGTACCTCGTGTCAATTCATTTTCACTTTCTTTCTTGTGTAAATATTGTAAAAATAATGTAAAAAATAAATATATTAATTAATTTTAAAACTTTGCTACACAAATCCCAATTTGTGTGAAAAAAAGAGTGTTGCACTCCTATAACACAGACTGAAGGAGGCAAGTTGGGTCTCGATATTCTAAATTTAATTATTTATGATGGGTTTTATGAAATCTAAATCAACTGAAAATATATTGTTGTTACATCTGTGATTCAACCAAGATTTTAAATTTTCTTTGAATTTGGGACCCAACTCAAATGTAACTTTTTTTAAAAAAAAGTGTAACATAAAGTACTCAGTCATGTTTACACTATTATTTTTTATAATTTATTGATACTGTTTAGCACGTACATGAAAGAGTTACTCAATTTTGTCCAACTTCACCGGTTTGCCTTATTATCTACACTTGTTTCTGTGATTTTTATAACTTAACTTATTCTTAAATATACTTTATCGTCTTCCAATATATGTTTAGCCCTTTATAAAGGTAACAATTTTATTTGAACAAAAGATACAAATCAAAATTATGAAAAAATAAATTCAGAAGAAGAAGAAGAAGAAGAAAAAAAAAAAAAAACATTTCTCCATAAAAATTCTTTGTATTTAGGAATTTCTCTAATTTGTTTCAAGTCTTATATTAAAATATTTTCAAAACGCGTTATTTAAAATAGTCAGAAATTTCTTGAAAACCCTAAAGCCTTTTTTGATTTTATAATTGAAAATTGTCTTATCATTATAATTAATATTTTATTGAATTATTTCAACTCTTTTAATCGAGTCTCTTTTAATTTGAGAAATGTAACATGAAAACTTTTAGTGAAAGAATTGCACGGATAGATCAATCAATATAACACTAGAGATGAAGGTTATTCATATTTTACATTAATTTATCAACAATAAACCTGCGTTAGGATTAGAGATGAAGGTATTCATATTTTACATTAATTTGTCAACAATAAAGCTGCGTTAGGAATAGAGATGAAGGTTATTCATATTTTACATTAATTTATTAACAATAAACCTGCGTTAGGAATAGAGATGAAGGTTATCCATATTTTACATTAATTTATCAACATATTTCTCTTTTGGGATCTTTGTAAAACTCCTCTAAATAACCTTCCGATTCAGTGATGAACTTCTCATTTGAGCTGAAGCTTTTCCCTTATGAGGGAACCATGTAACTTGATTGAAGTGTAGCAGCAATTTGTAATCAAGTATCGAATTTGCCTCAACGATTCCAATCATTCATCGATAATGATATCTTTCGATCATACTGACGATAAATCACGGTAATATCGATAGTAATCAATGAATTAGTTTGAAACATTAAGTGATGTTTTTGAGAGCTACTTGAAGAAGGAGGTAATTATAACTTTTGTCAACAACGCTACCTGTCCTCAAACACAGTTACTTATTGATCTACCAACGTACTTATATTATCTACATAGGTTGTAACTGATTTTGAAAAATTAATACTAATAGAAAAATCAATACGTAACATGATATTTTCCTTTTTATGTATATCACGGACGATAAAGTTTGAGCGGTTTTCCGTTCTGTATTAATTTAAAATATTTCTGTTAATGAATCATTATTTTTTGGGTAAACATACATAGTTGTTGTTGGGTTCTGCATATTATAGCTCGTATTAATTTATATAAGCATAAGACCGATATCTTTCACATTTTTAGATTATAATACAAACAATGAAGCAGATATTTCTAACGTACTAAGTGTCACAATAATCACCTTTGGCACCTCTTGTTTTAGCATTTAAAATGTCTTTGGTTTATTTACTATGAGAAGTCACTTTTTTGATAAAAAAAAAAAAAAAAAAAAAAAAAAAAAAAAAAAACAAGATCCCAGAGAAACAACTAGGCAGGAGAATTGGGTTCCCCGGGATTTCCTTATTTCTCATTTACTTCTTATATCGAATAGGCAACAGGATAATTCTAAAGGTTCCAGAAATATATCTCATAGAATCATTTTTTTGTCTCTTTGTGATTTTTACTCGTAATGTTTCATGATTATATCATGTACCTATTTAATTTTATTTCTTAACTGCAGAAGTTTTTGGAACTCGCCAGGAGAATAAAGATATGACAATAGTATTTACGCTTTTTTGTCTTCTGGAGGGCGTCTATTCTGTATGTAGAAGAGTATGTTATTATTATGGCTAGAATGAGTGGAACGCTCGATTTTCTTTTCTTGCTGTAATGAAACCCATAGGGATTACTTATAAAGTACGGGTATATGTCGAAAATAAGAAATATTATTGAGGATGTTTGTAGTCATATTGAAATATAATTTCTAAAATGATTTTGTATCGACTACAAGTAAATTGATGACTCACGAGCGCTTTCGTCTGTTACGGCATTTGTAGTCGATTGTATCATTTTAGAAATTATAAGTTTATAATGGCTACTGCAGTTGTGCTCCATAAGTAGGAGGGGTCCACTCTGACGCGCCATACCTTGCCTATCACCAACCAGGAAAATAAATAAATTGGTTTTAAATACAATGCTGAGTGCGAGGGTCGATGGTTGGTGCTTCGTTGTGGACGTACAGACGTACACTAACACTTATTCTGAACCACAAAAGTTTTGTCCTGAATTCCCAGTCCTATCTGATAAGGATGGGTACTTCTCTATTATATTTATCTGTATAATTATTTATATTAATTTAAAATGCTATAAGCTTGAATATTTTTTTTTTTTTTGTAAAACTTTCTGTAAACTCAGAGGACTGTACTTAATTCTAAAATCTTTGATTGTCCCCATACCAATCAATGTCACATTGAATGCAATTGTTGATTATAAAGTTGCAATATTTTAGATCTGTGATATTATTTTTATATTCGTACACAACAAAAAATAAAAATTCGTCTACTAATCATTCCAGATTGCCTCTAAAAAGGCAAGGTATTCGGTTGAATTTTAGATTCTAAATCACCAAACATAAGAAAATGAATAGATTTTGAAGTAAAACTGGGGTTACACCATAATTGGAGCAATATTTTGATTTTATTTCCTTAATAGTTTTTATTCACATGCTCAATAAATTGAAGAAAATCAATATTGGTCATGTAAGTTTAACTAAAGGTGCTGCGAAACAACTGCTGATTGTTGGTTGTAAATGCTCAAATCTCTGTTCAATCAGCTGACAACTGTAGAATTACATTTTCTCTAAACTTTTGTTTATTCTTCTTAGGTAAATTTATCTCTTCTAAGTTACTATTTTATTTGATACATCGATGAAAAAATTAATAAATTTTGTCGTTTATTCGGTATTGCAAAGTTTAAAAAATATATTTTACCCATAGAAATTAATTTAAAGTCAATTAGTATTCATTCTGGTTTTTGAGTATGTATCTCATAAGCACGGTCCACATCTATGTTGCAAATGTTGCCCAACATTGCAACACAAGTGTGGATGTGTTGAGAAAATGTCCAACATGTTTCCAAAAATATGGAACAGTTCAGAAAATTTTAGAAACACATTGAAAGTGTGGACCGTGTACCGTGTTAGACAATATCGCAAGGTCCACACTTATGTTGCAAATGTTGTACAACATATGTTGGACAACATTTGCAACATAGGTGTGGACCCTGCTTTTTAGGCTCTAATTTTCCTTAACTTCATTTTTCAATTTTTTTTATATGCTCTGCGTTATACATAAACAATTCTAGAATAAATACTAGTAATAATTGCAGAGTGTTGTAATAAGACATTCATAAATTGTTAAGTAAAATATTAATACGTAAGAAGTTCAGCATGAGTGCAGTATACATTCCCTTACAAAAATCCGAACCTCGGTTATTACTTGGACACGAACCGGTAAATTGTAAGTTTATATTACATCCGTAGTCCCGAACTTTGATTTTTTTGAGTGGTGGAGTGAGTTCACTTCGATTAATTTTTCGACGTCTCTTAACGTTTAAACCGTATATTTCGTACTTTTAAGCAAATCAACAAACATACATACAACATTAATTTTCATATTATTATTAAGAATAAGGGTATTAGTTGTAATCTTAATAGCGGATTCAATTCGTCCATTCCTAATTTCATAGACTTCTTTGGTGACAATAGATAGTTTTCTCCACGTCGTATCTATGATGTACCTAGATGAAATTTGAGGCGGTAGAGTGTAGTGTTATAAAAAATTGTATTGTGAAGAATTTTTATTTAGTGTAAAGATAGAGAAAATAACCTTGAACTTTTGTCGTAGATTTTTTAAAAATAATATACATTATCAATTTACCTACGATCATAATAGTAGCAAATGGCGTATGTAAGAATGGACTCCATAACTGATACGTTACATGGATGTATATAAACCTTTGTCTTCTTTTTAACAAAAAAACCGATTTCAAACCAATTCAAATTAATTATTTTAATTTTACATTCCTAGTGATACCAAGTAAATCTCACGGTTACTACTTCATTCTTTGTTGCTGTTTTTTTTTTTGTTTAAAAAAAAAAAAACTGCTTATAAGCAGATGTTTGGTATAAACGCTCCAGGATACATTCGTTCAAAATATTTAAATGGTAGAATCATTTTTAAATAAATAAACTATTTTTTGTTTACCTCCATGTAGCGTAACTTCTGCTGCAGTCCTAATTGCCATATATTTTCTTCTGTACTTATTTATGAAGTAGATAAAATTTTGACCGGTAGGGTGTAGTTACAATGTGATAGCTCATGTGATACTGTGTTAAATAAGTACGGTTTACCGATCACTAAAGTTTATACAACGTTACTCTTAATCTATGTTATCATTTTTAACGATATAATAATTCAAGGCCCGGTTGCTCTCATCTGTGTCAACTCCTCGGTTCGCAAACATATCTTTTAAAGAAAAATCAACCACGGAACTAGTGCTAAAATTGCAGGTAACTAAATAAAGTCGCGGTGTTTGCGAATTAGAGAAGCCCAGCTCAAACCATAGTGTGTAATTTGGTATAATGGTTTCTTAAAACAAAGTAAGCAGATTATAATACTCATTCTTCATTTTTTGTTAATCATACGAATGTGAGTTAATCATACGAATGTGAGTATAACAAAAAACTTTCGATATTTATAGTTTTGCTATCATATCTATTAATCATCTACGTACGAAATTCACTTTTTGAGCGTTTGGGTGCGCCTTAGATAAGCACATATTTTATTGTTAGAATGACATTGATCTCATGTTTTGTTTATGAACTCATTTTGGGGTCACAATTTTATCAGTCACACCAAAAACTGTGTAAAGACAAGGTAGTTTTTTCCTCTCCTGAAAAAAACTTTGGTTTTAAAAATTACGGATTCATCAATTTATCTGTCTTGAATAAAATGATTGAAGTCATGTATCATGATGCTTTTATTATATCAAATTAGAGTAATTTGGAGTTCTTTACGGTAAAGGTACAGATTTAAACAGTACATTTTGTGATTATTTTTCACCCATTTTTAAAAAAAAAATTAATATTAAAAATAATTTCTAACCACTTAATTTAATAATTTATTGTAATAGTGAAAAAATGTCCGTCCAATAGTAAATATTAACTTTATTGTTTTCTTTTAAAATAATTATAATTTAAGAAAATATTTTTTATGTACGTTAGTTGTAATAAATTAATTTTAATGTTATTTTATTTTTTTTACCAATTTTCACTTGAGAGCATAAAACCAATTCATTAGTCATCAGTGTCTCGTTCCTGCAAAACATGGTTCTTAGTTTATTGGTACAATATGCTTGTTGGTAGATAATTTTTAAATAAACACTTCAAGATGTATGCATATTGATTCCCATTTAAAATAAAAATTGGGGGTAAGAAATAATAAGGTAAGGTGGATTATAATTTTTGGGGAATGAAGTAGTTTTTATTTCGATAATTGAGGATTACACTCTTTCCTAATTGTACTAGTTGCTCTACTTTCCAGATACAGCCTGCCAAGCATTGAATATTTACAGCGGCTACCTTGTCCCCCTTTCCGCGTTTATTTTGTAAACAGAACGTTTATCTCTCATATTTATAGGATCTAGGAAAAATATTTGTAGAGCTAATCTAGTTGTGTTTGTTTATGCTCTTAAGTTTAGCATATTGCTCTTTTTGATGTTCTATTTTGTAAGAAGCATATTACTTTGTAAAGTTAAATAATAATAATTGGCACTTTAGGGTACCTTCATTTTTACAAACACTTACCTTTCACGATTTCTCGCCCCCCCCCCCCCCCCCCCCCCCNATTTCCCCCCCCCCCCCCATAATTTTTATCGGTGATGCCCATGACGACAATACTCAATTGTTCGCATATCTTGAATTGAACACGAAGATTAATGTTGAGTTTTACCAAATTTTATTCTTTCAAGATATCTCCAGTTAAGCCGAATCAGCCTCAAAATCAACTCACGGAAAATTTTGAGAATTTAAAAGCTTACCTGGAGAATTAAGTATATATAAAATATCACCTTCCCGCCTGGTGTTATGTCCATAGCTGGCTAATAAGAAGCCGAGTTTAATAAAATATTATTACCAATATCTGAACATAAAATGATTTTATGAAACCGAGCTTAGTAAAACAGTAATAAAGTTGACTCTAACGGTAACTTAAGTTTAGACTCGATTTGATTAAAGCGGGGTTTGGTGAAACGATCATCAGCTATATTGATAAGTTGGACTCCGTCAGTAATTTTCCCGAGTCTCTGCCTCGTGTAATCTAATTTTAATGACCTCTTGACTTGGACGCTGTTAATGTTTTTTTTTTAAATGTTCGTTTAAGATTCTTTATTAGAATGTTCACTGTTGTTAATTTCTCATGGAATTAATTTTCCATCAATAAAATTTCTGATTACTTCTTAAAATTGTCTTAAAATTGCGTTCTTTTTATGAACGATAACCCTCGAATCCCTCAACCAAACTTTACAAACAATATACTTTTGCAAAGCAATTTTTTTACTCATATTATGTTAAAATGAAACAATAAAACAAACCAATTCTAAATTACATTACAGTTTAATTTATTTTAAATTAATTAGTATTTATTGATCTTGATTCTAGACATGGCTATGTGATACAGCCTACTTGTTAGTCGAGTAATTTATGGGTTTCAGGTGCTCTATAAATATTAAATTGTTGCTTAGCGGCAAATGTCAGGGGTTTTCAATATGAAACTACCACTGGGCTTCTATTATATTATTTTGTACTTGGAAATTTTTATCAACTCATATTCAACAATTTGAGTTTTGTTCATCAAGTGTTCCACTTAAAAAAATTTCAATGTTTTTTAACTTTATGAAATACGGTTTTTTAAATTTATGAAATAAACTTCTATGAACACAATTTTCTCTATAATACAAAGATCAGGATTTAATAATAAATAAAAATCTGAAAGAGATGATGATTTTTTAGGACAAAACCATTGCAATTTTTTCAACAGATGTAAGAGACATCTTTTTTAAAAAAACTACGATGTTAGGTAGACGTCCTGTCGTTCCGCTGCATCAACAACAGCTACTTTGTTGTCCTCATGAAATTGAGTGTATACCCTAATACAGCCAACGACAACTGGTTAACTCCATCCGATTTCTGACAGAGTAGACAACTTCAATAAACTGACGGGAACTGGTGCACTCGTATCCCTAGGATTTTTTAAATTTACATAATTTGAATGTTTATAGTGTGGATATGGGGGTTGGCAGAGAGTTCGTCATTTGGATCTGTCTTAATTTTTTTTTAATAATCCAAATTATATGTAAATTTAATCTATAATTTGAATATACCTAATTAACTTAATCCGAACGTTTGAACCGTGGATTTCATATATTTGGATCAGTCAGAAACACTATTCAATAATTTGGATATGTGATTGTTAAAACGCACAAAATACAAGCAACCACACTAACAAATATTTTGAATAATGAGAAAATACAAACACAATCTTATTTACATAATTATTTTTGTTCTCAACGGAGTTTTGACAGCAATGGAGTGAAGGAATCAACCTTAAAGAAGTTGTCTCTTGCTTGGTGAAACAGACGAAAATAATGTTTTTACTTTCTTTTGTAGGTTTATCACCTTTTTCTTCTTTTTCTTTCTCTCTTTTTCTTTTACCACTTTTTCCACATTCTCGTCATCAGAAAAATCTGCAATACAAAATTGATTATTTATAGTGAAAAATTGTTACAATACTTTGGCCAAATTCAATCATTGTGTAATATTTGCCTTGATTTCAAATGAACATATTTAAAATTTATGAACTTTCCGCTGTTACAATTACTGATAGTAGTTGAAAGATCCTTGAACTTTCTTGAGAGATTCAAGAAAGTATAATTTTGTATTTACTGATTCCCACGTTATAACTTTTGGTCTGTTCATTTTGTTTCCTCAGTCGTCGTCCTCGTGTTTGAAACCAAACAATCTCGCCTTGTAGGGAATTGAGCTCCAACTTTTTTGGTGAAATTTTATTTTAACGATCAGCATAGTGTAGTACTTTACTTTCATCCTCACGGTATCATTTGTATATTTAGTACAAACGATTATGACTTTTGTCACAATATCTACTATTTATTTTATTAAGATTTACACGTAAATTTTATACCCTCTCTTTGTGACTGAATGATATCCGTAGCAGACATACTAGATTTGTGGAAACGCATTTTACTTGTAAATACATTACCCTGGATGGATTTCTTTTTGACAGTCCTGAAACATGAAAAAAAAAAAATAATAATAAAAAAACGTTTAAGCCCCAGCTGGGAAATTATTTAAACAAATCAATGCCATCGTTGCAGGAAACAGTGCCATTTTAATGAGAAAAATAATGAAGAGTGAGAGATTACCGAATGCGAGGAGTAGTGAGGAACATTTTGGTTTTATGCCGGGGAGGGGGACGACAGATGCTATATTCGCACTGAATAGAATGATGGAAAGGTGTCGTGAAATGCAGTGTGATGTTGAATACCTATCATTACCAAAAATTACGCGCCCGAGTTATTCACATTTGGAATACTCGCAGGGGTCAACCCAATCGAAGTGCAATGAAAGGGCCTCACCCTTGAGGAACCTCCTTGTTGATCAAGGTAACCTCCACGCCAGGTAAGTATGATATAAAAAGCGTATGATAGAATACCGAGAGAGGAAGTGTGGAAATGTATAAATATGAAAGGAGTGCCTGCTAAGTATGTCCGATTAGATGAGAGAGTAGACACAAAAATAAGAAGTAGTGTGGGAGTGACTACGGGATTTGAAGTGAAAGTAGGATTGCATCAGGGATCGGTTTTAAGCCCATGGTAATGGATGTGATGACAGAAGAAATAAGAGGAGAAGCCCCGTGGAGCATGTTATTTGCTGATGACATTGTTCTCTGCGAGTTCACTCAGGAGGAGCTGCAATTGAAGTTAGAAAGTTGGAGGAAAGCCCTAGAACAAAGAGGATTAAGAATAAGCAGAACAAAGACCGAGTATTTTACAACCCAACAGGTGGACGAATTACATCTCAAACTTCAAGATCAGCAACTACCTGCAGTGGACAAGTTCAAATATCTTGAATCAGTCTTGGAAAAGAATGGGGATATAGGATGTGAAGTGAATCATAGAGTAAATTGTGGATGGATGAATTGGAGAAAATTGAGTGGAGTATTGTGTGATAGAAAAATTAGTGGGAGAATGAAGGGTAAACTTTATAAAACAGTAGTGAGACCAGCTTTGATGTATAGCGCGGCGACGTGGGCTATAACCAAAGCACAATTTCTCTCTTGTGCTTTGTTGGAGGTAGCTGAGATGAGGATGTTCAGATTAACAAGGAGAGACAGAGTGAGAAATGAGAAAATCAGAGAAACAGTCAAAGTGGGGCCATTGGGAAAGAAAATACAAGAGAGTAGAATGAGATGGTTTGGGCATGTTGAGAGGAGAGATGAGAGTTACGTGGCCCAAAAGGTAGAGAAAATGGATATAGATGGGAAGAGAAAGCGAGGGAGACCAAAGCTGAGATGGAAGGATAAGGTCGAGGAAGATAACTTTGCTCTTTAGTGACAGTATTATTTTGAAAAATAATAATACCAAGTTTTATCAAAATCAGACAAAATTTATGTTTTTTTTCATATTTGGGGACCGGCCGGGGCCCCAAATTCAAAAAATCTAAGAAAACCCAAAAATTGTCAAATATAATGCTTTGGTGGCTGTAAAAACCAAATTTGATCAAAATCGGACAAATTTTATGTTTTCATTTGTGGGCCCCTGCCGGGGCCCCAAAACCAAAATTACTACAAAATATCAGAAAATGTCAATTATAGTACTTGGGCAACGGTGCATACCAAATTTTATCAAAATCAGACAAAATTTATATTTTTTTCATATTTGGGGCCCGGCCGGGGCCCCAAATGCAAAAAATCTAAAAAACACCAAAAATTGTCAAATATAATACTTTGGTGGCTGTGCATACCAAATTTGATCAAAGTCGGACGAATTTTATGTTTTTTTTTCATTTGTGGGCCCCTGCCGGGACCCCAAAATCAAAATTACTACGAAATACCAAAAGCTGTCAATTATAGTACTTGGGCAACGGTGCATACCAAATTTTATCAAAATCAGACAATGTCTTTTTAATATTCGGGGCCCTAAATCCAAAAAATTTGCAAAACACCAAAAATTATCAAATATAATACTTTGGTGGCTATGCATACCAAATTTTATCAAAATTGGACGAATTTTATGTTTTTTACATTTGTGGGCCCCTGCTGGGGCGCACTGGCGATGTCCTGTCAAAAAACGCACCCACATGGGACCATTTTTTTTTATATGAATAAACCAATACCCTATTTAGCTACCCATTTTAAATTTCATCATAATTGGTTGTGTGGTTTTCATTTTAGAGATTTGGTCCAATTGCGACGTTCTTGGTCCTAAACCGATGAGGGGAACTCTGAATAAAAGTTTTAAAACAGTGGTTAAATAAAATTTCCAATACTTTGAATGATCCCTGTCGGCTCTAGATATTATTTTTTTTTAAAAATCATGTGAAATTACTAATCTGTTTTATTTTAAAAGGGATTTACATTTTAAGGACCATTTTGGCCCCTAGCGGCGCCCCTGACAGGGATACGGCCGCATGAGACCATTTATTTTAGATAAAATGATTCCATAATTACTGATTTTAAATTTCATCAAAATTGGTTATGTGGTTTGGATTTTAGAGATTCGGTCCTAAAAGGACTATTCGGGCCGCTAGAGGCGCCCCTGAGGGCGATATCGAGAAAAAGAAAAATATAGGTCGGGTTTTTTGCCCAAAGATGACCTGTACCAAATTTCATCAAAATCGGACTAGTAGTTTGGCTTCCAGAGCTCTGCACACGATTCCGTACGTACGGTGTACGTACTACGTCTGAAATATCGGTTTTTTGGACCCCATGGCTCCAAATATTTCCAAACTTCAAAAATGACCCGAAATAGTGAAAATATGGCCCGAAAGCAATAGGAAATGATATATTTGATCTTTATTTTGGGTTCCCGTCAAACGATTTTTTTGGGCCAAAAAAAGTCAAAATTTTCTGCACGAATACAATACTTTATCATAATGTGTTTGGACACCGGTCACCGCCAATCACATAAACATACCTAATAATATTTTTACTTTCTCTTCCTAGAAGATAAAGTATTGTGCAGAAATTTTAGAGATATTTTGGCTCAAAAAATTGTTTGACGGGAAGCCAAAGGCCAAAATAAAGAACAAATATATTCGGCCATATTGCTTTTGGGCCATATTTTCAAAAT
>CM022885.1:15091824-15109232 GCA_012654025.1 Pachypsylla venusta
AGATACTTGTAGAGAACATAGAAAAATATGCTGCAAAATCTGCATATTAGGTGACACGTAAACTTTGAATTCGTAGTGCTCTTTATGAATTGAGCGTAGATACTTGTAGAGAACATAGAAAAATATGCTGCAAAATCTGCATATTAGTGACACGTAAACTTTGAATTCATAGTGCTCTTTATGAATTGAGCGTAGATACTTGTAGAGAACATAGAAAAATATGCTGCAAAATCTGCATATTAGGTGACACGTAAACTTTGAATTCGTAATGCTCTTTATGAATTGAGCGTAGATACTTGTAGAGAACATAGAAAAATATGCTGCAAAATCTGCATATTAGGTGACACGTAAACTTTGAATTCGTAGTGCTCTTTATGAATTAAGCGTAGATACTTGTAGAGAACATAGAAAAATATGCTACAAAATCTGCATATTAGGTGACACGTAAACTTTGAATTCGTAGTGCTCTTTATGAATTGAGCGTAGATACTTGTAGAGAACATAGAAAAATCTGCTGCAAAATCTGCATATTAGGTGACACGTAAACTTTGAATTCATAGTACTCTTTATGAATTAAGCGTAGATACTTGTAGAGAACATAGAAAAATATGCTGCAAAATCTGCATATTAGGTGACACGTAAACTTTGAATTCGTAGTTCTCTTTATGAATTGAGCGTACCGGATCCAGCAGGAAATGTTGCAGAACGTATGGAGGAGTTTCGAGGAAAGGCCGGACAAATGCATCGAATGTAATCTTCAAGCACTGACAAGACAAAGAAACTCTTCGAAATGAAGTCAACTGGAATCAACAGGAAATGTTGCAGAACGTGTGGAGGAGTTTCAAGGAAAGGCTGAACAAATGCATCGAAGAAGTAGGAGGCCATATGCTGGATGTAATCTTCAAGCACTGACAAGACAAAAAAGCTCTTCGAAATGAAATCAACCGGATCCAACAGGAAATGTTGCAGAACGTGTGGAGGAGTTTCGAGGAAAGGCTGAACAAATGCATCGAAGAAGTAGGCGGCCATATGCTGGATGTAATCTTCAAGCACAGACAAGACAAAAAAGCTCTTCGAAATGAAGTCAACCGGATCCAAAAGGAAATGTTGCAGAACGTATGGAGGAGTTTCGAGGAAAGGCTGAACAAATGCATCGAAGAAGTAGACGGTCATATGCTGGATGTAATCTTCAAGCACTGACAAGACAAAGAATCTCTACGAAATGAAGTCAACCGGATCCAGCAGGAAATGTTGCAGAAAGTATGGAGGAGTTTCGAGGAAAGGCTGAACAAATGCATCGAAGAAGTAGACGGTCATATGCTGGATGTAATCTTCAAGCACTGACAAGACAAAGAAGCTCTTCGAAATGAAGTCAACCGGATGCAACAGGAAATGTTGCAGAACGTATGGAGGAGTTTCGAGGAAAGGCTGAACAAATGCATCGAAGAAGTAGGCGGCCATATGCTGGATGTAATCTTCAAGCACAGACAAGACAAACAGGTAAGCCTAAAAAAAAATTCCCGTCATTTCGATAACAATACCGATGACCAGACTCCTCTAGGATAAACAGAACTGGAGATATTATTTTTTCAAATTCATACGTTTCACTGAATGACCCCAGTGTCGAGATAATTAACTTTCAGGCCTGTTGATTTTTCGATTTTATTTTAAAAAATTTCCTAATTAGAGATTAATTATATTTTTAAAAAATTTGAAATAAAATTTCATTGAGATCACAATATAAAGGTTTCTAGTATTGTGTCCCAGTGCTATTTTTTAATTTAAATAAAAGTGCAAAACATTTAATATATATTGACATTTATCTACAATACGCTGATAAAATATTTCTGAAATTGGACTTTGACCCTTGGTCAATTAACAAAATCAATTGTATCTATAAATTTTGTTATTATTTCCATCTCTTTTTATTCTTATATTAGTCTCTTTGTTAACTGAAATTCAAAGTTAATGTTTTAAAGTGTCATGATGGAGATAGAGGAGAGTGATCCCCCGCCTGATCGTGGCAAAAAGGAGAGACAATGTATACTGTATGAGGAGTATCTTGTATACGACTCATACAAACTGATAATTCAATCGAAACGAGATGATAATCATGTGATTCCATTTATAAATAATCAGAAAGTCGGTAAGATGTTGGAGAGTATATTAAGTGTGCCGAGTGATGTGAAGCAAGTTGACCGCTTGAACAGAAGTAAGTTGCTAGTCACTTGCGTTAATGTAAAGACAGCCAACGAGATAGTAAAAAACGAAAAATTGAATAATCTTTATGACGCATTTATTCCATTTGCGTTTGTAAACCGCGTCGCAATTTTACGCGACATTGATCCCGATTTTACGGAAGAAGAAATAAAGGACTCTATTATGGCTGGTCATTTTGAAGTGGTTTCAGTCCAAAGATTGAATAGAAGAGTTATTGGGGAAGACAATGTAGCCAAATATCTACCAAGCCGAAGTATTAAAGTAGTTTTTAAAGGGCAAGATATACCCACTCATGTCTACTTATGGTATTGCAGGATTGAGTGCGCGCCATTTATACAGCGTGTTACTCAGTGCTTTAAATGTTTAAAATTTGGTCACACTACCAAAATATGCAGAGGAAATGATGCATGCAAAATTTGTTATCAACCGATTCAGACTGATAGCCATCAATGTCCTACCCCTGTTGAGATCAAATGTTTGAACTGCACAGGTTCTCACTCACCAAGAGATCAGTCGTGTCCCGAGATGGAAAGACAAAAAAAATTAAAAATGCTGATGAGTACAAGAAGAATGGTCTTTCAGGAAGCATCAAAGTTGGTCTTCAGCGTTATTCCTACATTTTCCGTGAAAGTTCAAAATTCTTTTGCTGCGTTGGCGGCTCTAGAAGATAACTTTCCACAAACCCTTCAGAAACCTGCTTTACAAGAACCGATTCAAGCACTACCTCCCCCACCACTACCCTACACACCTAATAAAAATTTGGCAAATAAAAACCCAACGAAAAAAAATGTAAGCAAAAACAATAAGAGACGTGACTCACGTGACAGCTTCCAGTTAAAAGAAGAATCATTGAAAAAGCTCCGACAATATTCACCCAAGAAGAAAAAAGAAGAAGAATTTCAGAAAAAGATTCCCACTAAAAATGATTTCCTTAAAGAACCCAAAATTCAAACATCTAAAGTCATCAATGATGAAAATCTGACGGTGAAAGATATAGAAAGTCAATTATTGAGACGAAGCGCTTCAAATAATAGTATTTCAACTACGATTGATTCTCGTAGTTGTGACACCAATACTAATAATAACGATGCTTATAATAATCATATTGAAATTAGTAATTATGAAAATAGTAATATTGATTTAAGAGATACTGATAGTCCCCATTTAGATTTTTAGACCCCACCTCTACATTCATTAAGCTACCTATTTATTCTATTGCCTTTTATTGTTATTTTATTGTATTTTATTTTATCTTCAAACAGGTATTTTTATTCTATTTCTTGTTTTTAGCTTATTTTTATCTTATAATATTTATGAACAATAGAGATAACAATAATTATTTTTGTTCTGATAATAATATGCTTATAATGCAGTGGAACTGTAATGGGTTTATGAATAAAAAGAGCACTATTCAGTCATTGTATAATACATATAAACCCATGGTTTTTGCATTACAAGAAACCAACTTAAAACCATCTAGTGTTATCAAAGGGTTTAATAATTTTAATTTATATAGAAAAGATTTTACTGACGGGCTGAATGCCTGTAAAGGAGTTATGTTAATGGCTCACAAGCAAATTTACTCAGAACTTGTGTCATTAAACACACAGCAAAATGCAATCGCGATAAAAATAAGCTTACCACAATTTAACCACGACATAACAATATGCTCAATTTACATTTCCCCGGGACGCACAATATTGGCCTCTGAATTGCATGATATTATATTACAGTTACCAAAACCTTTTATTTTATGTGGAGATTTTAATGCACATAGTCCTATATGGGGCCCCCCAGAAACAGTACTTGACCCAAACGGTAGAGAAACTGAAAACTTTCTAAATAACCATCCGGAGCTTACCTTGCTGAATACTACCGAAATCACACACATTAGTTTTTCATATAGAACCAAATCTGCGATTGATTTATCTATAGTGTCACAGACGATTGCTGCTGACGTAACATGGAGCGTTTATGATGATCTATGTTTTTCAGATCACTATCCGCTACTTATTAAAATTTTAACACGTGATCGATCTTATCATTCTGAACCCAAAGATATATGGATTTTTAAAAGAGCTAATTGGTTAAAATACCAAGAGAAAATTAATTTTGATTTTGACACGTCTCATATAGAAAACATTAATGATACTTTTGAATTAATTAATCAAAATATTTTGGAAGCAGCAAGATCATCGATTCCAAAGTATGATGTAAAGAAACATAAAAAATACTTACCATGGTGGTCAAATGAAATAAAGGAAGCTATTGAACATAAAAAACAAGCACTTAAAAAATTTAGAAAAAATTCAACACCTTTGAACTTTATTGAATTTAAAAAATGCAGATCGAAAGCGAGGAGAATAATGATTGAATCGCAAGAAAAGTCTTGGAGTATGTATGTTAAGTCAATAGACCAACCTGTGAATCAATCAGCAATGTGGGCTCAGTTAAGAAGAGTGAAGGGAAAAAGGCCTTATAATCCGATCACAGCTTTGAGAAATCATCAAAATAAAATTATAACAGATAAAAAGGAAATGACAAAAATATTGGCAGAAAACTATGTGAAGAACTCAGCAGACTCGGTGTATTCTAATGAATTTAAATTATATAAAAAAGAGAACGAAAAAAACTTAACCTGTCCACCTAAAACTGAGCACGAAAATTATAATGCGCCCTTCTCCATGGATGAGCTTCTCGCTACCTTCGCTTCCTGCAAGTCTTCAGCTGCTGGAATTGATGGCATTTGTTATAAAATGATTATAAACTTGCCTGAAGTAGCTCTAAAGAAATTATTACATATATTTAATAGTCTTTGGGCCAAAGGGACTTTTCCTGACTGTTGGAAAACAGCTATCATTATACCAATATTAAAACCTCAAAAAATTTCACTGGACCCAAATAACTATCGTCCTATTTCGCTTCTCTCTTGTACAAATAAAATATTTGAAAAAATGGTCAGTAAAAGAGTAAAATGGGTTTGTGAAACTAAAGAGCTGGTTGACTATTATCAAAGTGGAAATCGAAAGAAAAGATCAACTACCGACAATTTACTTGTCTTGGAACGTGAAATTATTTGCGCCCTACAAAACAAAGAATATGTTGTCGCAATTTTTTTAGATATAAATAAGTTTTTTGATCGAGTCTCAAAAGTAACGGTTTTGAAAAAACTCATTGATAAAAACATAGGTGGTCCGATGTATAAATACATACAAAACTTTCTCACAAATCCGGAGATATGTGTAAACATTGATGGCTGTCTTTCAAATATATACAAATTAGAAAATTCAATAAGACAAGGATCTTCACTCTCAGGAGATTTGAGCAATATCTCAACATCAGACATTTCCCACTTTATACCTCGTCAAGTGATGCATGGATCATTTGTGGATGACATAGTGATATATATAAGAAGTGATGACATAAACTACATTCAAATCAAACTTCAAGAGACGCTAGATAATCTCATCAAGTGGTCACATACAAATGGATTATACTTCACACCGGAAAAAACATTTGGCGTGACATTCAGCAGAAAATATAAAATTAACAATCCTAAACTAAAATTTTATAATCAAGAAATACATTCGGGTGGAGCATTCATGATTGAGATCGAGCTGTATCAAGTTAGATTAAATAATAAAACTTCAAGTTTCACAGCAGAGCTAATGGCCATCAAGAAGTGTATTGACAGAATACAAGAGAGAATAGTAGCTCAGAAATCTGTGATTTGCTCAGATTCACAAAGTTCTTTTTGTACTCTTAAAAATATATACACACCCATAATTAAAACAATATTATGTCAAATTTTGAACACAAAATCACATGGCAACCGTGTACAGTTCCTATGGATACCCAGTCATAGGGGGATCCATAAAAACAATATTGTGGATCTGGCAACCAAAAATTCAACTCAAGCAATACTCGACCCAACAATAAATCTAAGTGAACTTAGTGAAATAACTACTTTCTTCTTGAATTATGCAATAACTACTTTGAATTTGCCCCCGCAATTAACCAATATCTCGTTGTTTTCCCCCAGCAGGAATTCCTGAAGTTAGAAACTGCCGACTCAACTGAAGCCACAGAACTTCAAGGAATTTTCTCATTGAACCGGACAATGGAAAAATAATTTTCCCGAATAAAATTACTGACTTTCAACAGAAGTCAGTTGGCCGACCCTTTTTTAAAAAGCCATTTGGTCTTTAACAAAATTAGGATCTAATTACGCTCCAGATGTGAAATTGTCACGAGAAAAAAAATACCCCCCTCATTTTTTTTTTTTTTTTTAGAGTTCTGTCACCTAAAAACTTTTACGGTAAAACACTTACTAGTGGAGTGTAGGGAACTTGTTCCGTTTAGAAGGAAACACAACTTGGGCAGTAGTGTTAGCGAGATATTAGCGGACGAAAATACGAACGTAGAAAAATGTTTGGCTTTTATATCAGATGTAAATATGACAAATAAAATCTAACATTATCAAGTTGTTTGGGGTGTGTTAGGTTGGCCGGGTCGGGTCGATGATTCGTGCTCTTGAGGGCGCCGTTGATTGGGGCTCTCGTGGGCGTGGGTGTTCCGGTTTGGCCCGGCAGGCAAAACATACATATTATTATTATTATTATTTTTCTTTGTATGCACTTTCGTGCATACGATGTATAGGTAAGCATTCAGTTTTCCTTTTAGATATATTNAAAAAAAAAAAAAAAAAAATACTTTATCTTCTAGAGGAAGAGAAAGTAAAAATATTCTTTTTCCAGGTAAAAACAAGAGTAGACACTCAAGAAAAAGTTTTCTTCACAGTTTTATACTTAATAGTCTTCGTTTTCCATTTCTGTTTTCTACTTGAGCCAGTGTTAGCGTTATTGTCCGTACTTTTTTGCTTTTCTTTACTTCTCCATAACCTTAGAAAACTTGATGATTTACCAGTTGTCTTCGTTGCTAATGATCTGTCAATATAAATAAACAAAAATATTGTAAAATATAAACGCAAAACAAAAGCCTATAAGAAATGAACTTACGATAAAACGTTCATTTCATTTTGTCAACAAAAAAACGCCTTATATGAACATCCTTTTGTTCAAATATTAAGCAAATACGCATGCGCATACTCTAAAATCAAAAGCTCATCACCGATCCAAGGTGATGTGTATACACAGTAGTTTACAACTCGTCCGAGATAATTATTTTGCGCTGTAACTAAAATATTGTCCCAGAGGATGCGCATGCACAGAAGCTTACAACATGTTAAAGTGAAATCTCTTGCACAATAGCTCAACAAAACTGGTAAAATAAAAATCGTCAGAATACAGCACTACACACTCACGTCCATATTTCAGACCGAATCTAAGTAAATAGCAAACAAACTATTTACATTTACACTAGTTATTGACATGTCTTTAGAGGCCCTTGTTAATAATAAGCCTCCAGAAAATTGATGCGTTCAAATCTGATACCCTATGATCATAATGAAAATATTTTTTATAATTTTGAATATGATCATAATGAAAATATTTTTTATAATTTTGAATATGATCATAATGAAAATATTTTTTATAATTTTGAATATGATAATAATGAAAATATTTTTTATAATTTTGTCTTGAAAAACTGTCTATATTATTTGTAAAACTTACTTCAGCGAAGTCTCACTGGCTGGAATATTTGAATCTGAACTCCAGCACTGATGTTTATGAATACAGTCTTTACAATAATCAGACACTCCTGTCCACAATTTTTGTCGTAGGGAAACTGAATGTTGAAAATTGGGTTTGTTCTTTTTACCATCATAAGTTATTGCATCATATCTAGAATGAATGTTGTGTACATTGAAAAGATTTCTCTTTCCCGTTGTTGAAATAAAATTTTCAATAGGTGTCTGTAATAAGGGTCTTTCTTTGTATTTTTTTTTTTCATATTTTGGTACATGCATTAGAGACACATCTGTATTTTTTATCCTATACAGAATTCTTTGTCGATCCGTTGCTGTGTGAAAAAACGGAAAACCAAATAACCAACAAACACCCTTTTACATACAGGAATATGCACACTCGTAATATTCGTAGGATTATCATTATTATTAAAAAAAGAATTATCAGTACACCGTGATAAGTATGTCCACCTTTAAAAGTTAAGAGGTACGACCATGTTAGGGGCAAATGAACCAAGAAAACGATTAGGTTTTTCATGCTTTTAGTAACTCAGTTAAGTTTGGTTGGGTAAAAATCAGACTTCTATCAGCTAATTAATTGACATTTCTGTTACAAACCTCGTCAGAGAATGAGATTTGATCATATTTATACGTCGAACTTTTTCTGGGCTCCTTTTCACTCTATAGAATAGATCTTTATTTTCAATTACATCTGTCAAAACTGTTTTCTCAACGTTTTCAAATCCGGACTGAAAATAATACAAAATAATCTTATTACCATTTTTCCTATACGAGTATGTACTTAAATAATTGTTTCCAAAATTTTAAGTAGTCTTGCAATATTAACAAGGAAATACTAAATTGGTTGATCCCAAATTCCTCTCACTAATTGCAGCAATAAAAATAGATTATTATTGAAATTTATTTTCTCCTCTGTGGATAGGGGAACTTAAAAAGAATACTTCCAAGGCACCCAAGTCCATGCCAGCCGTAAAAGGCGAATAAGGACAGGGTCGGAAACGATATCCTTTCCATTACCCATGTAGAAAGCAAGGAGAAGCTACTGCATTATCCGTAAAGATTCTCAAGTATCAACAACTCATGGCGAGTTGTTGCAAACCAGCCCCATTGCTGTTAACCTATGATGATGACTTTAGTATATTTCTCGTATTATGAAGATCTATAAATCTTCTAAATAGAAATTGCATACTTACTTGTAGACTTCATTCAGTTTAGGTAAACCAAGTGGCTCAATATTAATCATAATTATTCAAGAGGAATCATGTTACTAACAGACGTCCCCTCTAAAGAGGACCTCATTTTAGCCAACAACTTCACCACGTCAAATACTTCAGTTCCCGTCAGATCACAAGACGTTACTTACTTTGTTGTTTGAGCGGTGTTCATTTTAAAATCAAAAGTTCTACACCTTTTTTTTTAAATTTGGCTTAACGTCTCTTTAACATCTATTGGTCATTCAAGACGGGGGCTTTTACCCTCCATTCGCTGGAAACTTGCAAACCAGCTCATGACATCATACAGCTTGGGTTGGGCCGGACAAAAGAGCCAACGATACGTGATGTTCCCAAGCGGTCGCACATCCAAGTACTGATCACGCCCGAAGTTGCTTAACTTCAGTGATCTGACGGGAACTGGTGTATTCAACGTGGTATGATCGTTGGATAGTTCTACATCTTAATTATTTACCTCAGTAGTAAAAATACGTTACTTCCCACAACTGTTCCAAAAACAAAACGGACCTCAATTGTCATTTGTAATTTATATGAAAAGGCGTTTTCAGAAATGAGTTCACCCATAGATTACCTGTGCTGAGGTCACAATCAATTCTGGAGGCATATTCCCACAAGTTTTCAGACTTCCTAAGAGATGAAAAGATAACATATTAATGTGCGCCTGTCCAATTGATAGAAACCAAATAAGCTCTGGTTATGAGACTAGAACTAGAATGTTCTGTTTAACGGGCCATAAATAGCACGCCAAATGGTTGCAAGTAAAAAATCGGGCTTTTTCTTCGTCTTCATGAAACCCCTACACCAATTTCTATAATATCGGAGCATGCATTTAAATTGTTTCCTTGTGCCATTCATTCAAAGAGAATCATTCAGTCAAACTAGAACTTACTTAGATTAAATAAGCCGTCCCGAAGGCTGTTACAAAAATCGAACATTCTGCTAGAAGAACCTCAATTATAGTCAATCAGTTCACAAGTAGAAAAGACTTGTTAGAACAATATAGGGTCTATATAAATTTCAATCGAATGAAATTTGGTCGACGACAAATTTCATTTCAATTCTGTATTTTTTACCTTTAAATATATCATCTAAATTCTTGGATTTTCTGGAAATGTGAAGCATATTGCTGGCCTCGTCCTCTGATTCGATATCACTCGATACTTCTGCGCTCAGGTCAATAATGGTTTGATGTATCTGTGAAATGAAGAATTAATCAAAAATGTTTTAATCCAAGGGAACCTCGGTTCAATCTAACAATTCACTTTGAGTTTCAAATAAATTTAAAAGTTTTGATCCAAGAGAACCTTATTTCAATCGAACAGTTCACTTTAAGTGGGTTTCAAATAAATTTAAATGTTTTGATCCAAGGGAACATCAGTTCAATCTAACAGTTCACTTTAAGTGAGTTTCAAATAAATTTAAATCTTTTGATCCAAGTGAACATCAGTTCAATCTAACAGTTTACTTTAAGTGAGTTTCAAATAAATTTAAATATTTTGATCCAAGGAAACCTCATTTCAATCTAACAGTTCACTTTAAGTGAGTTTCAAATAAATTTAAATGTTTTGATCCAGGGGAACCTCATTTCAATCTAACAGTTCACTTTAAGTGAGTTTCAAATAAATTTAAATGTTTTGATCCAGGGGAACCTCATTTCAATCTAACAGTTGACTTTAAGTGAGTATCAAATAAATTCAAATGTTTTGATCCAAGGGAACATCAGTTCAATCTACTTTAAGTGAGTATCAAATAAATTCAAATGTTTTGATCCAAGGGAACATCAGTTCAATCTAACAGTTCACTTTGAGTGAGTTTCAAATAAATTTAAATGTTTGATCCAAGGAAATCCCAGTCCAATCCAACAGTTCACTTTAAGCGAGTTTCAAAAAAAATCAAATGTTTTGATCGAAGGGAACCTCAGTTCAGTCTAACAGTTCACTTTGAGTTTCAAATAAATTTAAAAGTTTGGTCCAAGAGAACCTCAGTTCACTCTGACAGTTCAGTTTGAGTAAGTAGAATTAAAGCAGAGTATTTACTTACATGTAACGTCTTCCTTGAGGTAGGCGGAGAAGGTGATACGTTGTAAAGTAATTCCCTTTTTGAAGACTCATTCTATGAACAAAAAATGCAGTTGTGATTTTGGCCGTCAGATTTATTTATTTTAAATTAAAAAGCTAGCCTTCTTATAAACGCCCCAGAGCGTATGAGAGTGACATTAGCTACCGTGTCCCGTCTCTAAAAAAGATCACGTTGTTCTGTTACTGAGTTAGAGCAGCATTTGGGCTTTGTGTTTAATGAACATATATTTATTAGTATTAGTGACAACCTAAATGACGTGGTTTCAAAAAATGTTGTTTCCTTACCTTTGCACGTGGCTTCAAACTCACAGGTATTGTTAGATTTGGAGAAGATGAAGGACGTTTCTTTTGTTCTTGTAGGCTTGGCTCTCTTTCTTCAATGTAGTTTTCATTATCGCTACTGTTTGTATCTCCTTCGTCACTGAAAGTAATCGTAAAATCTTTAGTTTCTTCTTCATACCATTGTGCATAAAAACTAATTTTCATTTTTAATTGTTTGCAAAATGGTAAGTATACTTAAAGAATCCAACCATTGTGAAATAAAAACAGCAACTAATAATCATATTAGTCGGACGATGCGGCTAAAGCTTTCAAAGTTGGACACTGGAAGCATGTTAATATTATAATCTTGTACTTGTAATTTGTATAGTTTCACATATAACTTACAAATAAAAGTCCTGTAATTATAACTTGTAGTTTCTTGTGAAATAGACCCCAGGATCCAAAGTTTGTTACATCCATAACACATACAACTTTCATAGTTTCACATACAAGCACAAGACTTGCAATATTAACTTGCAGGTTCTTGTGAAATTAGTCCCAGAATCCAAAGTTTGTTACATCCATAACACACATTTTTTTTTTTTTAAAAAAATATTTTTATTGTGTGTCAGGAATTATAAACCTCATTACAATTTGGGATTGTAATGTGTCAGTAATATTACAAGTACAAGACTTGTAATATTAACTTGCAGTATCTTTGAAATAGGCCCCAGTTTGTTACATCCTGTACCCGTACAGCTACTGTATAAAACGGTTTAGTATTTAATCTAATTACATTTTTTTCTACTTATCATGTAGGTGTTACCTATATACTTTCTCACCTTGAGTAATCCGAAAGTTCTATATTGGTCGGTTCATCAGCACTAGAACCTTCTTTTGTGAGACGATTTATAATTTTGCATCTCAGGCGTTCCTGAAAAATGAAGTTCTCATCTTTAAATTTTCAGTGTTCCTAAAAACAAAGAATTTTGTAAAATCTAAAAGGTTTAAATTTTCTGCTCGGATTGTTATTATCATCGTGAGTTTATCCAGGGCTTGTTTTAATTAAATCAACATTTCAACATTCGTCTAAAATTTAAGATTTAAAACAAATTATAGACATAATTGGGAAGAATCATCCAAAAAAAAAATCCAAAAAAAAAAAAAAAAAAAAGATTTTTTTTTTTATTATTTAAAATATTGCTCATAGTACAAAAACTGAAGAAATTTAATTGTGTCTCTTATAAATACATTGCTCAACCACAAAGTATTGTTCAGCTCACGCTTTTCTTGAGAATAAAGCTGAAATCAATCAAATATTTAGCCTTACTTTGCTGGGATCTTCATCACAAAAATCTAATAACGTTTCACAGAAAGCTCTTCCAATTGCTTCAAAATCTTGCGTGGAGAAGTGTGTCTCCGTTCTGCTTCCAAGAGTTGATCCTCCAAATGAGGCTTCCATTGTATAGCTGTTCATTATACCCATCATCCAAACTACAACTCTGCCAGTCCCTTCCTTTGATCTCTGAATTCGAAACTTACAATTTTCAAATGAAAACTGAAAGAGAAATTGTTAAAACATGTTTACAAAAGAAACATTTTTAAAATAATAATAACAATAGAATTCTGAGAGCGCAAAATACTTTTCTAACCGCCTGGATACAAAAGCTTTCTATTTTTGACCTGCTATCGAAGCAAAAACATAAAATATATGATGATTTAATCTTCTAAATTCTTGGAATATTTTTTAATCTCGACATTACTTTCATAGACAATAATTAATGAAAGTTTTTTTTTTCTCTAAGGATGCTCGCAGACAGCCGCATACTTATTCGCATATTGCTCCGTTTACGGACTCCCATGAGAGCAATTTGTATTTTTTTTTTGCATATATGCAGATATCTATGCTATGCAATCAGATAAGCAGGTATAAGACTGTCTGCGAGTATTATTATCACTATCATTATTATACCTTATTTATATTGCAAGGATGAGACTGAAGAGTCTCTTTACCCTCAGAGTCCAAATAGAGGTCTTATATATTTTACAGAAAATTAATAATGATACAAAGATTTTGCGTCTGCGAGCATTTTTAAGAAGAGTCTGCGAACATCCTTAAGTATGGTCTGCTGGTGTATTGTGAAGTCAACTTTTTAAGGTAATTGATGTTGATAGGTCAGATTCGAATAATGGAAATTTCTCGTCCGTAAATTACAGCGAGAAACATACTCGTATCTTCTTTCTTTCTGTTTGAACGTCTCCTTAACATCTATTGGACATTCGAGCCGGGGGTTTCACCCTCCATTCGCTGGAAATTTACGAACCAGCTACACATATTGACCTCAACCAGCCTGGGTTTTTTGGAAAAATAGCCATTATCAAGAGGGTGAGTACCTACGGGGTGGAAACTCGCTTTACGTTGCTTAACTTAGTTAACTAACGGGAACTGGTGTATTCAACGTGCCGAAGACGCTTACCCGTATCTTCAAAATGCACTTTCTATTTTCCAAAATATAACTAATATGCTTACCTTATCGGCAGCATTTTTGTGGAGCATGAGCGGGAACACTTGTTCCTGTAATTTTTTATCTAGATACTGCTTATTTTCACAGCCATAAATAAACACATTATGTTTTCGGGAATGAGCGTGTAAATCACAGTACATAATAACACCACACTCCTCCATCAGTCTGAAACAATTTTCAAAACAAAGATGTATTGCATTGCGTTCAATCTAACATTTCACCCTAAATTGTGTGTCACGCAATAATATATTTAACCAGCTATTACCCATCAAATTTAAGTGGAAATAAATCATTAAAGATATAGATCTTGAATTTTCTGATGAAGAAATTTTTAGAGAACTTGATACTCGTCAGTTTCACTTGTTAGAAGTTCAGCGTTTAAAGCGAAAGTCCGCTGATGAAAATAATAAAACTGTTTACATTCCTTCCAAGTCNGAGGGTAGGTCTGTCACCACAGCCTCAGTAGCTCAGTTGGTTGAGACGGTGGATTCGTAGCCAGGAGGCTGTGGGTTCGAATCCAACTCCATCTCCCCTCTTCGACACAAGATTGTAAATAGATTCTTTAGAAGAAGGCGCCTATTAAAATATATGCATATGTATATATACATACATAAAAAAAAAAAAAATCCAATATAGGTAGTATGACATAAATTAATATACCGGGTAACTCATTTTAACTGCTTTACTCAAATATCTTGAATCCTAAGTTTCATGATATGGAAGTGTTAGTCAAGGTAAACTTTTATTTTAATGGAACCTTGTATTTTTGATTGTATACTCAAACCCTTCAATAAATACTATCTACTAATCAGTTTTTTTATTTTGAAAATTTCCAAGTTTTCGCTAGGATCGTTAATTTTAGATAGTATGTAACTCATCGGATGGTATCCCACTGAGCCCAACATTTTTTCGTAAAACAAATAAAAATCCTCTGTGAAGCATGTTGCAGTCAGTGGGTTTTGACATCATTTGATTGAGGGTACATCGTCAGATCATGCAACGTGGCGCAGCGCTAGTACCTTCTAATGAGCAGTTTTGTATGCCATACGGGAGGATAAGTCTCTCTTATGACAGTTCTGTATTGACGATTCAAATCTCTTCCAGTCAAAGAGCACCGATTATTTCCTACGATGACACCGTCTGGATTTAGCATTGGGATCAATTTGAAAATGAATTTTTCTCTCAATTTCTGAAATGAAAACCAAAATTTTATTATACTGCACGAAATGTACAAAATTCTAATTGCTAAAATATCATTCGATTTTCTTAACTTCCCTGTGTACGAGTAAGTTATTCATATGCAGGGTACTGCAATTTTGGGCGCCAAAATTCTTTAATTGTTAGTTTGTACATAACCGAATAAATACCTACCGTTTTATAGTAACCTAAGGAATTTATTTATGTTGAGGCCAATGCTTTTGTTATTACTATTATTTTTTCGCCTGCATTCGAACCAAAATATAACAATTAATTTAAAAGAGAGCCAAATAATGTAGAATCCGCTTGAACTCTGCCCTAAACACTGGAATTACTGAAATGTAATCCATTGATTTATTTTGTTTCATCAATTCTAATTACGTAAACTTACTTTTGCTTGTGCTGAATCACCCGTTAAAAAATCCATAAAACCTTTCATCATCCATGAAGATGGGGTTTCCCCAGGATGTACTCTGCTTGTTATAACGATTGCTTTTTTTCTCTGTTGAAAAAATATGTAAAAATGTATTAAATTGAAATCAAAAAATTTCATTTTAAAAAAATCTGGTGTGAACATCACACGACTTTCTTTATCTATAAAATAAGAAAAAAGTATTGTAATGGGCTGAAATTTTCGATGTCGAGTTTTCAATGCCAAAACACGTTTTTTTTCAATTTCTTATATGAAATTGATATGAATTGGCACCAAATTTCAAGTTCTAGCTCTTTCCAAATTGGTTTTAGGCAGAACCGTCAAAAAGCAGCTTTCAACCGCTAATTAGCGGCCAACATATTACACTTCAACCTAAGTTGTATTTTTCAATTTCTTGTATGAAATTGATATGAATAGGCACCAAGTTTAAAGTTATAGTTATTACCGTTCTCATTTTAAGCAGGATATGCGAAAACCGCTAAAAAGCGGGTTTTATGCCGCTTAATAAAATAAACGTAACACAAAAAGTTTTATTTTTCGCAATCACCGTATAACCGTATTTAGAACGCCCGAAATACACACGAATTAATCGCTCACTTATCACTTCGAAATCACAACGATATCGCTTCCAAAATTAAACTTGCTCCGTTTATCGCTCAAATAATACTGACTCCGTTTATCCTCAAATAATACTGACTTCGTTTCTCGCTCAAAGAATACTGACTCGGTTTCTACGTGTGTCTTCTATTTATACCTTCATTCAAATCGTTCTAGAAAGGATCGCGAAAAGGATTTTTCTATTGCGCAAACAAACTACGCGCTCTAAAAAGAAAACTACGCGTTTTAAAAATAATAATTAAAACGTAAAACACCCCATCCTACAATGTAAAGAAGGCAATGCTTAGAAATGAGAGAGCAAATAAAATATTTATATTTCCCCCCCTTCACCCCGACCATCCTCCCAGGCAACCTGAACAGTATAGTAAACACTCATTCATTGTAACAGAAGGAGAAACAAAAATAGAAAGGAGAGTATACAGGATGTATATACATACTACATATACGATGTATATATATACTACATATACGCGTGGGTTATACAGGTTGATTACTTCACTATCCCCTCCCTAGGTCTGTTCGTCTCGAACAGTAAACCACAAAACTCCTAACCTAGGAAGACTCAGGTTCAAGATAGGGTGCCAGCCTATCAAGATGTACAACTTTAAATTTGCCTCTAGAACCTTTCTGTATCCTATACACAACATCATTAATTTTAGTAATAACCTTGTAGGGGCCTTCCCAATTTTGTTGTAATTTGGGACTGCGACCTTTTCGTCGCTTAGGGTTATACAACCAGACCTGATCACCTACTTGGAAACCTACAGAATTACATAGTAGATCATATCGTGCCTTCATTCTGTCACTTGACAAATTCAACTTGTCACGGGTTTTCTCATGTATTTCTCTTATATCTTATTGAAGCTCAGCCACATAGTCGGAGGTCTCCAATCTCACATCACTAGGCGGTGTTCCAAATCTAAGCTCGCTGGGCAGACGCATCTCCTTGCCGAAAATCACCTTAGCAGGCGATTGTCCAGTGCTGTTGTGAGTCGCTGAACGATAGGCCATCAGGAACAACGGGATGTGTTTGTCCTAGTCACGTTAATGTTCATCCACCACCTTCTTCAGGTGCTCAAGTAGTGTTCGATTGAAACGTTCCACCATTCCATCTGACTGAGGGTGAAAAGGAGTTGTTCTTGTCTTCCGGATACCAAGTACTTCACACACTTCTTT
>CM022885.1:15109348-15125891 GCA_012654025.1 Pachypsylla venusta
GCTCTAGATGTGCAATAAGAAAGGATTTTTCTCCCCCGTGGCTCCAAATATTTTCAAAATTCAAAAATGACCCAAAATTTTGAAAATATGGCCCAAAAGCAATATGGCCGAATATATTTGATCTTTATTTTGGGTTTTGGGTTCCCGTCAAACGATTTTTTGGGCCAAAAAAAGTCAAAATTTTCTGCACGAATACAATACTTTATCTTCTAGGAAGAGAAGGTAAAAACAAGTTTCGTGTAAAAGTGATAGGTAGTAACTTTGCAAGTACGATAATAAATATCGGTCCATTCCTAACAGTTATAAAATAAAACTAAATAATCATCTATTGATTGGCCTATAAATGTATTGTTTTATGCATCTTTAGCAGTCAACCACTGACGCTTTAAGTCAAAAACTTAGTATCCGAAAGCTATTTAAATCCCCCAAGTGATCTTACCCTAAATCATTTCGATAATAGGTAATGTTCTCTCCACATCTTCTCCATCCGACTTTATTGATTTCTGCATCTTTCGTAGAATATAACAGAGGTTTCATCCCACAATTGTATAAACTTTCTGCTTTTGATAAATTGACAATGGAAAATCTGAAATATTAATCATATTTTTTAAGAAAATCTGGTTTATCAGCTTCAACCCTCCATAAGTTGTATGCATAAAATCCTGGGTTGTTAGTTGATTGAAAGTTTAAAACAAAATCTGTCAACAGTTTTTAAAACAAAACATAATTATGTTGGTATATTTTTTAAAATAATTCAAACACAAGTTTTATTATTTGATTTATATAAATCAAGTTTCGAGTATTGCTTTGTTTTCCGTATATTTTACTAATTATATTTATTTGTTTACCGTTTACGTGGAATCATTAACAATGAAAATTTCGTGTTCACCGATACACAGTTACTTCTTGATTCGTCTATGTACTTACCCTATCTACAATCACTACATAGGTTGCAACTAATTTTGGGAAATTACAAGTATAGGTACCTAGTCACATTTATCTAAACGGCTGATTTTACCTGTAATATACATTGCTTCTTGTATTATTAATTTTAAAATAAAACCATTGCATATGTCTATTTGTATATAAATCAGTTCTCAAATAAAGTTCATAATAATTGTCTGTTATTTTAACAGCTTTAGCTAAATTTCCAGATTCAAATCTTGATTCAAATTTTAAATCATTTGTTTTTTCATTTGAAAAATGAGATACAAAAAAACGGTTTCCCCCAACACAAGAACGACTAAACTGAAACAGAAATCAGTAATGATGATTAATTCTAACTCGCATGTAAAGTAGGTAGTCACACGAAGGGGTACTAGAAAAATAAAGATTCGGAAAATAATGCTTCTGAATTATTATTCAGTTTATATTTATTATTTTGCTTCCTACCCAAATCAGCGAAGCTTTGTATTCATGCAGAAGTTGAAAATATCTAATCAGAATTCAAATAAAGTTGTCGCTTTTTGCATTTTAGTTCCGTGTCTGTATGTGGTTCATCGGATTTTCACATTTTTCAGGGATTGTATGAGTAGGTCCCAGATTTTAATGAATATGATTCACTTATTTAACACATGTACACCGTATAACTTGAAATTGGTTGCTCCGATTTGAATTTCATCTAAAGTTTACTATGATCTCAGCTATACTAATTATACCATCTTTATATATGGAAACTGGCCAATGTTAAATATATTACGTACATAATTGACTACGCTCATTGGATAATACTGGAATACTACTGTTCCAGCTTCCTCTCCTACTAGTTTTGGTTGTATTTCTCTTCCAGTCACCATATAATAGAGTTCAGGATATGGTGGGCAGTAATCAATGTGATGAACTCTGTCTTCTATAACCTGTGGAATGTAATCGTACTGTGAGGTAACACCATGAAAATAACCGTATTATACAAATAATGTGTGCATCGGGTAAAATTACAAAATCGACCCGTTGAAAGTGGTCTTGCACATATTGTTCCCTACAGTTATGACATTTTTTTAGGATTTTCATGAATCGCAGAGATAAAAGCTACTACAATATCTACACTAAATATGTATATTAAAAAAAAAAAAAACTTTTAATTACCTATTATCATAGCGCCACCTCATGAATGAATAGACTCTCGACCAGAAAGAGATTATAGGCATAGTAATAATGAACCTGCAAACTATGTTTAGCGTATATTATGTTTGTCTTGTCGTTACAAAATTAGCATTTTGCTTGAAATACGGTCTGAGGGCAAACTTACAAATATGATTGCACTTTTTTCTTATTGAATGCTATCGGACTCAAAGTCTCAATAACCGGGTGCATAATAAGAACAAGATATATTCGACAGAATTGAAGGTGTCCAATTCACAGAACTGCTAGTGAATACACTAATAAACACTGCAACACCTATACAAATAGTATTTTCAGCAACGCAACATACCTGACATTCCGCTGGCCACCTGGCGGGCTGTTGGGGACAATCAATTTCTTTTGGTAAACTAAATAAATCTTTTGGATCTCTTATTTTTGCCACTGGCTTTAATGTCTTCTTGTCAGTATTTATTTCGATGTCATTATTCTTTAATGCAGTTTGGAGAAAACTACTCAGATATGATCCTGAAATAAAATTTAGTAGGTAAGTTAAATAAAACGGAGGCCATGTATTTTTATCTGCTCTAGTATGAGTAAATAAATTTCATTTTTACTATTTTTCTCGTACTCCTTTAATTTTTTTTTTTTTCAAAATCCTTTGGAAATTGTGATTCGTATGCTTAAACCTGACGTACCAAGTACGAAACCCCTTCTGAAAGTAGGTATGCACGAATACACCTTTTCGATTTAGATGTACGTAATGTTAGATAAACACTATTCTAAATTTTAGGGAACATCAAACATTGAAAAAGGAGTAAAATTTGACAAATAAAAATAGCCACGTCAAGTAATGGAAATACCCGCTTTGACAATAAGGTGCTTATTCTTACAATGAAATAAGGTTTTGGTGATTTGCTGGGATTCTCGGATAAAATCAATTATCTGTCAATTCTGTTCTTTAAAAAAAAAAAAAAAAAAAATCTCCATCCCTACTACGAGTAAAGTAATATCTTTGATAAAAATGTTTTGCGAGTCAGTTCGAGGCCTAGAGACCTCCCAAAAAATGATCCCTAATGAAAGTAGTAATGGTTTGGCCAAACGTATCCCATTTTTTCAGAATACCCTTGTTCGATTAAAATTGATTCGATTTCTTCACCAAAGGGGAACACGAACCAATAGAGAACATCACATTGCCAAAATATATATATATCTAAATATAACTGAGGTCCCTATTCGAGATATGATCATTAGTCCAATATTCAAAACATACAAAAAAAAAATCGTGAGAAACAGTGCCATGATAAAACCTTAGTGTAAAAGTTTGGAAGTATTTATAAGATTTGTTAAAAGTATATGTTATGTATTTTTCCTATCTCTTGACGTGACGACACGATACCTACTCTGATGGCAAATTTGATTTTTGTACATTAAAAAAATTTAGTATTTTTTTCTAATTTTTAAAAAAAAATCTTAGTATAAAATAAATCTATATTTTTATTTTGAAGAAAAAACTTTTCGATAGATCACGTTTCCATCCAGATAAAAGTTCCAAACACTAAGTACCTACCTATACTTCATTTTCTCTAGCCATAGTTCCTACCCAATTCGCCCAAAATGTCTTTTGCATTTCCTTCCGAACAAGCTGATTTATACAATCGAAATATCTATGAAAAGCTCACCGCTAAGAGATACCTATTGACAAAGGAATTTATGAACATGATAATAAAAATAACCGAGTAAAGCTGTATGAAAAATAAAATCTGAAGTTGAGTATAAAAAATATAGGTTTTCGTATCAAACGATGTCTGTCTATCAAAGGACACTTTCTGAGAAACGGTAAGAACAAGACAGTTGAAATTAGTTAAAAGATTGCGTATTGGTATCCTCTGTATCACGAAAACTAAATAAAAAACATGGCACAGTGAAAAGTTAACTTATCATTATTAGTCACAGGGCTCTATCTCAGACATTTTTAGAGGTGGCCAATCGACAGATTTTGTATTGCTGGTGATGTCTAAATATCTTCGGTGTAACAAAAACTTAGCCAATTACCTATATTTAGAAAAAACAGATATATTGTAGATTGTTCTACGATAGTCCTGAGATGTCAAACGGAAATCCAAATTTTCGTTTGACTTGGAAATCCAAAAGTTTTCATTTTTCGACAACGGATTAAAAAAAAAAACGCAGAAATTTTCTTTCATTTTACCTGACGATAAATCACCACAAAAAAGTGCCCCGTCAATATCAATCATATCCATAGAATTAATTAAAAATAAAATAGAACATATGATCTACCATAAGAAAATGATTCAATCGTTTCCAGAGAGAATTTTTTTAAAAAATTTATAAAATTGTCATTTAATATACGCTAAGCTACCTAAAACTTCTAAGATGATAACTACGAGCTGAACTGTGTCATCCTGACAAAAGTTTTTTTACTTTATCGATCTTAACCCATTCTGCTATAATATTTATTTCACAAAGAATAATAAAATATATAAAAAAAAATTGAATTTATCTATACAGGGTGGACCATCTTGTAGATATCTTGAATATAGTTTTGACCTATAATTTATAAATTTGTAATAACAATGATCAATTTTAATTTTATTCTTCTTCGGGAACAAATAATTCTCAAATTGATGCCGATATCTACTAAGATATCGGCATCAATTTAAAAACGGTAAAATTGTTCTTCGGGAACAAATAATTTTCAAATTGATGCCGATATCTACTAAGATATCGGCATCAATTTAAAAACGGTAAAATTGTTCTTCGGGTACAAATAATTCTCAAATTGATGCCGATATCTACTAAGATATCGGCATCAATTTAAAAACGGTAAAATTGTTCTTCGGGAACAAATAAGTCTCAAATTGATGCCGATATCTACTAAAATATCGGCATCAATTTAAAAACGGTAAAATTGTTCTTCGGGAACAAATAATTCTCAAATTGATGCCGATATCTACTAAGATATCGGCATTAATTTAAAAACGGTAAAATTGTTCTTCGGGAACAAATAATTCTCAAATTGATGCCGATATCTACTAAAATATCGGCATCAATTTAAAAACGGTAAAATTGTTCTTCGGGAACAAATAATTCTGAAATTGATTCCGATATCTACTAAGATATCGGCATCAATTTAAAAACGGTAAAATTGTTCTTCGGGAACAAATAATTCTCAAATTGATGCCCATATCTACTAAGATATCGGCATCAATTTAAAAACGGTAAAATTGTTCTCCCAATCTACGACCCATAGATTGATGGATCGTACATTTTGCTCTATGGGGAATTCGACATATTTCAGCGAAACCGAATATTTTTAAAGAGCTGTAATAGATTGAGCTTATTGATGTTCGTATATTTTTAATTTGAGCTTATTGATGTTCGTATATTTTTAATTTGAGCTTATTGATGTTCGTATATTTGTAATTTGAGCTTATTGATGTTCGTATATTTTTAAGCAATTTCATCCTAAATCGTTTAATTTTTTAAAAGTAATTGAGATTTTTATTTACTAAAAAATGCCTGTAATATTATAAGCTTTTTGCGAAATTTAGCCCCATACCGAAGAAGACCTGTTGTGGGTAATGTCCCAAAAAGGATATTCAAATCGAAAGCAAATATTTACGGGATGCAAAAATTATCATTAATATTTAAAATAATATAAAACAAAGGAGCCAATATGTACGGCGATAGCCTGTATGTTATTGAAAGTTTATCAATTTTATTTGCTTAAATAAAATAAATGGTGCGGAAAACCTTACTAAACTTTATCTTCCTTTATACTGGGAATTTGACAGCCTTCGGCTGATGTCGCAGGTCTCTGTTGAAAATATTATATAAATTAGAAATAATAGCCTTCGGCTGATGTCGCAGCTCTTTATTAAAAATATTATTTCAATTAAATTTGGCAGCTTCGACTGTTATCGCAGCTCTCTAGTGAAATTATGATTAAAATAGATTCGGTTTCGGTAGTCTTCGGCTGTTGTCGTAGCTCTCTGGTGAATATATTATTTCAATTAGAAGCCTTTAGCCGTTATCGCAACTCATTGATAACATATTTTTTTCAATTAGAAGTGGCAACCTTCGGCTGTTGTCGCAGCACTGCAATGAAAATATTATTAGAACTAGATTTAGTAGCTGATGTCGCAGCTCTATAGTGAAAAAATATTTCAATTAGATTTGGCAACCTTAGGCTGTTGTTGCAGCTCTCCGGTGAAAATATTCTTTCAATTAGATTTGCAACCTTCGGCTGTTGTCGTAACTGTCTAGTGAGAATATTATTGGTGATATGTTACAGAGTGTTTTTTTAAATTTCATCAAATTTGGAGTGATATTGCCACTTTTATAGAAATGTCCCGAATTTTAGGATTGGTGTCCTAACGGGCCCCCAGATAAAGATAGCCCCATGAGACCCAAAATTTGATGATGATATGTTACAAAGAGTGTCTGTTTTAAGTTTCATCAAAATTGGAGTGATATTGCCATTTTTAAAGAAGTGACCCGAATTTCAGGTTTGGTGCCCTAAAAGATCCCCAGATAAAGATAGACCCATGAGACCCAAAATTTGACGATGATATGTTACAAAGTATGTGTGTTTTAAGTTTTATCAAAATTGGAGTGATATTGACATTTTTAAAGAATTTACCCGAATTTCAGGTTTGATTTCAGAAATATTTATGCCAAATTTCATCTAATAAATGTTGTAGATGCGCGAACACGATTTCGCGGACGTACGAACACACATTTTTTCGAGACCAGTTTTTTGGAATGTAGTCGTTATACCTTATTCGTACAGAAAAGCAAAAAAAAAAAAAAAAAAAAAAAAAAAAAAAAAAAAAAGTAATAATAAACGACATCGAAAAGTCAAGTCAACAATACAATACTTTATTTTCTTATGCTTCGTACATGGGAAGATAATGTAAAATAAAATATTACCAAAAAAAGGATCGTGAGTAATAAAAACTATTTAAATAGACAATATTGATTTAAATATCAAAATTAAAAAGGCGAGTTTTCAATAGAACTCATGTGTCCATCGTTTATTAATTGATACGATTATTGTTCATTAAACTTTTGGTTGGTTAAATTTTTAAATCAAATGGATATTTATTGCTTTTCAAATTTTAAATTCAAGGAATTGTTTGGTGAGAAATAAAAATTAAAAAAAAAAAAAAACAACAACATAGATTTGTCGATTACATAGTCACACTTTGAATTATTTTAATGCGAAGCACACACCATTCTACATAATAAAAAAGGAAAATGTGACAAAAACCACCTGTAATGCAATTTGAACAAAATGTTTCAATATTTTTACAATTTCACTACAACGTGGGATTCCACTTTGACAGCATTCTTGCACCGACCATCGCAAAAAAACCGACCCCTAGTCTAAATGAAACCAAGAGCGTTAATATATACTGCTACTTACAAATTATCAATTCATTTCCTATGGATATGGATATGGAGTGTATACGTAAAGTGTTTAACCGAACCCTGACTTTGGATTGGGTTCGTTTAAACATTGTAAATTGGGAATTAAAATAAGATTTGGATTGGGGATTAAAATGATAAGTTTCGTGCCCTTTCCTCGGTATTAGTTGCCCCAATCTAATATCTTGCCATACAAATATAAATTTGAAATTAATTTTTATCCGATAGGTACTGACGATAAAAATCTTCTAATGAAATGATTTTCTTACCTTTACCAGAGCCCTCCATTGTCGGTTGCGGTGTAAATTTTATATCTATCATTAATTTTATTATTATTTTAAATCCCCATGGTTTATAATTATTTTACTTAAAATAAATTATTACAGCCTGAAAAAGTTTATTGTAAATTAACATAAATAAATATCTTATTTACAAACAAAATATACCTCCTAATTGATCTCAGCCTAAATGGGGATTATTTGAAACTAATTAAATAAAATGAACAGTTATGAAATATTGTTATTTTGGTATAGAGTTCAATAAATCCAAAAAATAATCGATCTGTGAGAGCATTTAATTTAAATGCACAAAAATTTTAAGAGCTCCCTGACTTGTCGATTCATAAAGAAAACGTTATTTGATTTTATTACTTTGGAAAAGTAGCACTTCTAAAATAACTACATCAGGATTATCTACACATAGAGATGTTCTCGACAAGGATCAGTTAGCATGGAAACACTGTTGCCACAAGATAATAAATAAACAAGCGCAGCGTTAAAGAAAATCACCTGCCATACGCGACACTAAGATAAAACAGAAGTGCGTTACCTAGGAGTATCGACCCAGTCATTGGAAATAAATAAATATCTAAGGGGTTTAGCATTTCCTTTATCACTTTAAACGAAATGCTTTCTCTTTGGAAATGTGTAAAGGCCCAGTTAACGTATTAACCTGTTGGTGCAAAATGACGAAGCAAGTCTGCTATATAAATAAGTATATCCTGAAAAACTGGCTATGGAAACTGTAAATTTAAAAAATGACAAAATAAGTCTGCTATATAAATAAGTATATCCTGAAACACTGGCTATGGAAACTGTAAAATTAAAAAATGACAAAATAAGTCTGCTATATAAATAAGTATATCCTGAAACACTGGCTATGGAAACTGTAAACGTAAAAAATGACAAAGTAAGTCTGCTATATCAAGCAAAAGATAAATAAGTTTATCCTGAAACACTGGCTATGGAAACTGTAAACTTAAAAAATGACAAAGTAAATCTACTATATAAATAAGTATATCCTGAAACACTGGCTATGGAAACTGTAAACTTAAAAAATGACAAAGTAAATCTGCTATATAAATAAGTATATCCTCAAACACTGGCTATGGAAACTGTAAACTTAAAAAATGACAAAGTAAATCTGCTATATAAATAAGTATATCCTGAAACACTGGCTATGGAAACTATAAACTTAAAAAGTGACAAAGTAAGTCTGCTATATAAATAAGTATATCCTGAAACACTGGCTATGGAAACTGTAAACTTAAAAAATGACAAAGTAAGTCTGCTATATAAATAATTATATCCTGAAACACTGTTTCTGAGAACTGTAAACTTAAAAAATGGGTTACCGGGTAGGAATATCACTTGTCATTCTGTGAACAGTAGACCTCACTCAGTTAATGGACCGCCGTTTGTGTACGGGTGGCCAAAAAACTAATCAAACTATTCTATACACAAAATTAATGTCCATAAGAGCTATCGTGCGGTAGGAGCAGACATGAATGTTAAATTTAGAGATGGTATATAGTATGTTTGTAGTCATTATGAAATATGAAAATAAATTTCAGAATGAATGTTTATACCGAGTATGAAAATTGGACAACGCGTTCGAGAGCTATTGTGGTACAAGCAGACAAACAGAATTAATGTTTATACTGAGTATGACAATTGGACAATGCGTTCGAGAGCTATCGTGCGGTACGAGCAGACAAACAGAATATGAATGTTAAATTTAGAGATGGTATATAGGATGTTTGCAGTCATTATGAAATATAAAAATAAATTTCAGAATGAATATTTATACTGAGTATGAAAATTGGACAATGCGTTCGAGAGCTATCGTGGTACAAGCAGACAAACAGAATGAATGTTTATACTGAGTATGAAAATTGAACAATGCGTTCGAGAGCTATAGTGCGGTACGAGCAGACAAACAAAATGAATGTCCATACTGAGTATAAAAATTGAATAATGCGTTCGAGAGCTATAGTGCGGTACGAGCAGACACAGGGCCGGCTGTATCATATAGGCGAACTAGGCAACCGCCTAGGGCGGCAAAATCAAAATGGAATTTTATTTTCAGCGGGATATGAAAAATCCCGCTGAAAATAAAATGTACTGGCTATGGACATATATAGATAGTGACTTAATTTTATGTTACATTCTTGAGTGAAAAATTCTAATTAAAATTGTGTGGATTTAACAAAAAGGTTTAGTGTCCATTATTTCTGTTGTAAATATATATGACTGAATTGTTCAATATTAACCAGAGGAAAATTCATGCCAGATTTTGATTGAAATTTGTGCAAAAATCATGAATTTCACTACTAGGAGGGATAACTATTAAGTATTATCATTAAAAATATGAATATGAGTACATTTACTATTTATATTAATTAACGAACAAATTACCTAAATATTATATTCAGGAGGCGGCAAAATTAATTTTGCCTAGGGCGACAAATTCTCTTGAGCCGGCCCTGAGCAGACAAACAGAATGAATGTCCATACTGAGTATGAAAATTGGACAATGAGTTCGAGAGCTATCGTGCGGTACGAGCAGACAAACAGACCGCTAAAGAAAAATCGTGAAGGCAGAACTTTCTTACTGAACCAAGTGCTGTCTAAATTGTGGTGATAAGACATGGTTCCTGGTATCCCTAACGCCTGCATGAAATATTTTTCTACAACGCTTTACACATATTTGAACATCAAATATGTAGAACGACCTACAATCGTTTATTATTCATTTCCATATGTAAACAAAACATCCTACAAAACAGAAAAAACCTTAAAAGAAATTATACCTAGCGCCAAATTTGGTCATGAAAGCTGCAATAACATCAGATCAACCTTTTTCATAAATCATAGTTTACCAGATAAATTGTGGATCAAACTACATATATAGGAGAGTCTGGTCAATATCTAAAAAACAGGTTATATCAACAACAATATGACGTTAAAAAGAAAAAAATACAGCCCTTACCAATCTGGATTTGAGAATAAACACAATTTTAATTTTGATGAGGCTAAAATAATATTGAACGAGAAACAATATAAAAAAAGAAAATGCCTTGAGGCTTTCCTTATCAACCAAAATGATCCATCAATTACAAAAGCGATGTAGGAAACAACACAAGAATATATCAGAATTTACTCGATCTACATAAGCAATAATATCTCCACATCCCATGCTCTGATAATCTCACTTCTACTCTGAACACCGTAGAGTTAACATCGGTTTGACGATGATAGTCTGATAACTATCGAAAAATATGATTAAAAATATGAATATGAGTACATTTACTATTTATATTAATTAACGAACAAATTACCTAAATATTATATTCAGGAGGCGGCAAAATTCATTTTGCCTAGGGCGACAAATTCTCTTGAGCCGGCCCTGAGCAGACAAACAGAATGAATGCCCATACTGAGTATGAAAATTGGACAATGAGTTCGAGAGAGCTAGGACCTTTCTATGTGGGATGAAAAGTAGCTATGTCACTCCCTGCTGCATAAATCTATGCCTTTGCAAAAAAAAAAAAAAAAAAAAAAAAAAAAAAAAAAAAAAAAAAAAAAAAAAAAAANAAAAAAAAAAAAAAAAAAATATCAACATTCAAATAAAACTATTTTCTCTAACTAACGGTTTAAGTAGATCCAAACAATAATCTAGAGTAAAAAAGTTTAATGTAACGAAAGATGGCTAGTGCTAAAGAACTAACACATCAGGCAACCAGACAAGCATTAGTTATTTTTTGGGATTTTTTATTTTACCAACATAAAACAATCAGAAGTCATCCAAGATCAAAACACAGACATACAGAAAGAAGAAGAAAACAAACCAAGTAAGCGTCGCATACCAAATCCAATGCGAAGGACGAGTTGATTTGCTTGATCTGTTCTGAAACAATCATTATTTCTTTAGGAAAGTTATACCTCGGAACTGTTTTCGTATTACTTCAGGGCTTTCTGAAATAATTGCATTTGCTCTGTAAATTGACACTAAAAAATTGCCTCTTGATCTTCTATACATCATTCTCATTTATTTTATAAAATGTATTTTTACTCTATTTAATGTATAGTAAAAAGCCATAGTTAAATAAAATAAATTCCAGAGATAACAAATGTGCAATCGTGATGAGATGAAGACACGTCGAAGACGATGGATAACCTGAATCATATATGTATTACTGTATGGTCAAAACGGTAAATGATATGAAAAAAAAAAAAAAAAAAAAAAAAAAAAAAAAAAAATCTGTAATAATAAAGTTTTTAATAAATTTAATAAAAAGATGGGCGTTCATATTCTTGCTGTATATAACAATCAAAATTTGAAAATAAAATAAAAATGTGTGAATGAACTTTAATAAAAATAGGCGTAGGTCCTGTACCTAGTTGTAGACAAGAAGATATCCATTTACCTTTTGTGTAGATGGGAAATAGAGAAGTTTGTAGATTGCGCACATCATACGAACAACTGTCTGTTAAGAAATCCATTTTTCAACTACAAACTCTGAAAAAAATGAAAAGAATACTAAAAACTTTTGATACGTAGCGAGTAGGTATGTAAAATATTACCTCAGTCTTTTGTTCCTTAAGCAACTTTTTTTTTTTAAAAAAAAAAAAAACTTTGATGACTTTTTTTTAAAAAAAAGACTACGGCAAGGCCAAAGGGAAGGGTGACTAGAACTACATATTTAAATACGATGAGTAATAATATAGGTTTGTTTTGTAACAAACGTGATGAAAGAATGGAAATGTATATACAATAATATACCTAGAAATAATGGTATTTTTTGCAGTATGTTGCGTGATTTCCACAATACTTCCTGGCGCTGATGCTCGAACTTGAAAAAAATGAAAGGGGAAAATATTTAAAAACAAACGCAAAATTATAATTAAATTATCTACATAGATAATTTACCAATTCATATAATCATCTTACTAGTCCTGTGAACTGTACACTTCACTCAGTTAAAATGTCCAACTTCAGGCCAAAAAAAACAGTAAATTCTATGAACATAGTCAAAAAATGTCCACACCAAATTTCATCAAAATCAGACAAGGCTTCAAACAGAAATTTAAAGAAAAATCTTGGAGTTAAAATAAGACTTCACTTCGTTCAGTCAATAAAATTAATTAGTGAGGTGATCTTTCAATAGCACTCAGGCTATCATCGTCAGGCCTATGTTGTCTACATGGGTTTCAGGATATCTCTTTAAACTTCATATACTCGTAGACGAGTTGATAGTTTGAGTGCTATTGAAAGCTTGCTTATTCTACCATTCTCCGTTTAGTTCGCCAGGTGTCTCAAGAGGTGTGGCCCTCCAGACCTAAACTATCGCTATACGAAAACACGGATCTGGATGAAAGAAAGTCATATCAACAAAGACACTTTCTTTGATAAATATCGCGTTAGAAAAACTCGAAAACTTTTATGAGCGTTAGGATACAACATTTCACTACAGCGTGTATTTTACAATATAATGCTATATTCTCGCTTTTACTAAAGCTGGAGTTTCACAACTACAGGACTGATGCCTCAAGTGGTGTGTCAAATTATAAACAGAATCCCTAATAGAACAGAAAATGGCTAGTTTAAATCATGAGATTTGGCATTTAACAAACTGTTTTATTTGTTATCAAAAAATAGTTTTATTTGTTTCAAATTAACAAAATTATTATAAAATATAGTAAAACAGAGGGGTTTCCAAAGTTTACAGTAAAAAATTTTTAGGAACCTTATAAAAAATAACACCTGCTTTTTACAATATGGTGATTGTTTCAGTAATATCTAGTAGGTACCTATAAGTATAATTGATTTTAACGTCTTCAAAGAAATTTAAGGGCCATTTTTTTTTTTTTTTTTTTTTTTTTTAATTTAAAAGACATTATAAAAAACAGACAAAAGAAATTTCATATTTGAGGGTTTCATAGAATGTGTCATTTAGGTCATATCTCATATCAGAAAACAAAGAACAAATAAAGTAATAATAACAAAACATGGAATTTTTAAGTCTTGAATGCATACTGGCAAAAACGGAAATTACTAAAATCCTAAATGCAACACGGTATGTTCGCCCTATATTGTGTAAAGGTTATATTCCTTTGTATTATTTATATCGACTTTTATAGAGGGCACCTTTTTTAGAGCACATCCAGACTGATCGACCTTTTTTTTTGATAAGGTGAAATCAAAATACACAGATTTTACACAAAATTGTTTGTCTATAAACAAACTCTGCCAATTTAGCACATTTTTTCGTGGTCGATTACAAAGGTTCATTATTTTCAATAATAAACCTAAATCGTGAGAGCAGTATCATATTTTCATTTGACTATAACTCTATGACTACGAGACTAAAGGTTTCTACCTTTTGAAAGGAACAAAAAGTACACAAACCAAATATTAAAGTTGTTGAGCATTTGGAGCTCTTTCACAACTGTACGACAAAATGAACAGTAAGTAGGACAAATCATCGGATATGCGACGGCAGTCCAAAATGAGAGACTGCAAAAATCAAGCTACTTGTTCCCATTTGTGCTAGAAAGTACGAAGTGTCGGGTATACGACATTGTACAGTTTATATAACCCAAAGAGCTTGTCCCACTATATTGTAGGAGGTCGTGTAGTTTGAAACTTGTTGAGATGTAGAAAACAATGTAGGTACCTATACACCTAGACTGCAGTTAACAAATAATTCTAATTACTACATCTGAACATTTGCTAGTTTTTCTTATTTGAATAAAGAAAATCATGTCGCATACGTCATTAGTCGTACAGATGTGAATGGGTACTTACTATAACAATACAAAAAGAACATTAGTTCAATGTTCTTTCACTCCACGAGGTGTACCATTGATAATGTAGAGATAACACATCAGACCACCTTATTCAATGATCATATGGATGTCCCCACAATGGCTGGTTTTACGTACCAGGACGAACTGGAACGTATACCATCACTGTTCTAGACAAGGGCCATCAAAACTATTTCGATGACCCCATATCAACCTGTGTCTACTATTTTTAAAAACCTGAATCTAAAAATAGGGAGAATCGTTGATTTTAAGAGGAACACCGCTACAAAAACTACTGAGCTCCTGGTCCGCTACTGAGCTCCTGGTCCACTATACATATTTACATCACATCAAACTCATTTTACTACTTTACTATATGTATAATATTTACTACACAGGGTTTGCACTTTCTAGTTGTCCCATAGGATTTTACATGTAAATTTCTACTTATGGCTGGCATAGCCTCCTAGTATGTCACAAAATAGAAATGATAGTGATTTTTGGTGTAATTTTTAACCAGAATTCCAATGAAATTATTATCGCGAAAATCGGACCTACGGTTCTGGACTTAGAACCGATCTAGTGGACTACGGTTCCTTCATAGAATAATGGTTAATACTTTTGATAATTTGGGGAAAAATGTATGCAGAAACCTATTTTTTTGAAATTGTAATTTCCTCAATTATCAGAAACTGTGTTGCCTGTGACGTACATACCTACTAATGCAAAGTACGTGTGTTCCGAGTCATCAAAGTGCATGGAGTTTTTTAGTGAATATTATATCTCCTGTTTCAGTTTGATGAAATCTTGTTTAATTAAAGTAAATTGAAACAGTCTTGTTTTCTAGTCCAGTAAGGACACTTGTCTCTTGATATCGAGATCGGAAGTTCGATTCCCCCCCGCGGTGGATTTTCCTCAAAAGGTGGATTCAGATCGACTGTTTTTTTCCTATATCTTCTTCTCTCTTCGGTTTCTGGACACCGATAATTACAATTTCCAATTATTACAATTTTACAGTTCCCTCTATCAAATTGTAGCCCCCTCCCCCTCACTCCGGTAATGGCATACTGAAGTGATCAATAGCTCGGCGCTTTGAAGACTGCTGACTGTTGATGACACGGGAAATTGAAAATAATTGTTCAATAGCGTACTACCGCGTAGCACTCGTTCAGCAAAGATAGCTAAAAATTAGCTTCTAATCTATGACCTTGACACTGAAATCACACATCAGTTATAATATTTACTAATTTTGATAAGTTAGAGCTTGTGATATTGCAGGCAACCGTGCGAGGTAATATACCCATTATATTTGCAATATCAGGGATCTACAACTTCACGTGACATTGACAGCACTGTCAGCAGTCTTCAAAACGCAGAGCCCTTGATCACTTAGGTATGTCATTAACGGAGTGAGGGGGGCTAACATTTGATAGAGGGAACTAAGCATTGTAATTATTGGCGTCCAGAGACCTAAGAGAGAAGAAGATATAGGATAAAAAATCTGAATATCACACGACTTTCTTTACCTATTAAAAAAATCGAAACATTTTACAATGTACGTTGTAATTTTTTTTTTATTATGTCAATTTTATGTACCTTTTTTACATACATAATATTGACATAATAACAAAAATCCAGTCTCTAGCTTTTTCCGTTTTCTTTCACTGCCAGACTCGTGAAAACCGCTAAAAGCAGCAAAGAGCTGTTAAGAGTAGATTCGATTTCAACCAAAAGTGTTATTTTGCATTCCACGCATAAAATTGTTAAAGGCTTTTATTTAACTTGCTTTGTATGTATGTTTGTGGGTAAATCTTAGAAATTAAATTTAACCCACTTCCCATTGTCCGATTGAGCTGAAATTTGGCACCGTGGTAGATCTTCGATGACAATTGAATGTGGTTTGGTTTTGGTTGGGGTCATTT
>CM022885.1:15136509-15151678 GCA_012654025.1 Pachypsylla venusta
GGGCTGTGGGATTAAGGACAAAATGCGGCATTTATCGTATTTCGGTACTTGATGACTTTTTAGCTTCCAAAAATCATTTTATCTAGTGTAAATCTAAGTTGCCCTTCCGTGCTGCATACTCTTGGAGATTTCTAGGGGGGGCAGCTGCCCCCCCTTCCTACGCCCATGCCAAAAATATTCAGAATAGCTATTTTGGATTTTTTTATCTATTTGGTGTGAAAAACGAAAAATTTTGCATTCCAAATGAAAAAGTATACAAAAGGACCGACGAAGTATCGAAATCAATCGTTTCGATATTTTTCTTCTGAATTGCAATATACAGAAAAGTTTTGAATTTATGTAAAAGTTTAAAAAATTGTCTACGTACTCGGAAAATAGCATATTTCCAATGAAATAGTATTAAGTAACGACACCACTTGTAACAATATCTTTTTCTTCTGAACTGCTACAGGTAGAGGAGCATTCATGCAGAAATTAAAAAAATCCTCAGAATAGCACATTTCCATTCGCATTTTGCGTGTCTCAAGAGAACACACTTGGTTGTCACAAACATGTCTGTCAATAACTAGCAGATAACTATCATTCCCCGTAATGCACGCCAAACTACAGTACATATAACGTTCATCCGATTTGAATGCAATGTTCAAAGATAATGTGGATAGATTCCCAGATGGTCCAACAATTTAGGTTTCATTGAATTAGCTCCAGCACTTTGGACTACATAGAAGTCATTTTATTGTATTCATAACACACATATACTCTAAAAACGGCTGATCTGATTTACTATCATTTTGAAGAATGACCCTCTTACTTTACGTTTCCAGTTACAAAAAACCTACCTACATTTTGATCTAATACCTTACCGAATAGGTAATGCATCTCAGTGGAAGTATTCTGTCATTAGACAGAGAACCTAGTACAAGACATTAAATAAAGTTGAAACTTCTATTTTGTTATGATTATTAGAAGTTGATTACGCAACGGCTACCGAGTACAGGCAGCGGATTGTTTTTCTAGAAACGAAAATATTTTTTTAAAAAATACATCATCACAGAATATAATTGTCAACAAAATTTTAGAAAATGAAAAAACATTAAAAATAATATAGTTCTAAACTTTGCTGAAAATGATAGATTTCACATCCCTCATCAATATTATGAAAAGTTCGGAGGTGGGGCGGTTGCGGAAACTTTCGCCATTTTGACTTTTATCGGCCGCCATCTTGGACTTTAGGCTATTTTTTGCAAATATCTCGAGAACGGTTAACATTATCGAAACAGTTTATACGACTTTAATGAAGGACAATTAAATTTCTGACACAATTATTTTTTCAAGTTTTTGTCGTAAGCGTTTTCGAGATATTATAGGAATAGTAGGTTTAAAAATAGGTTAAAAAATTTAACGATTAAGTTCTAAATTTTGCTTTTAACGCATTTGTTCATCTAAAATTCCTGGGATCAGTATACTTTTCTTGCGGGGGGAATACTAGTTTCACTTAACTTTTAATAACATGTGACCAATGATTTAACATTGCTGTATAAAACAAATGCGCCGACGTTTCTTTTAAGTTTCGTTCAGCCTATAAACTACACCTAAAAAAGAGTTATAAAATATTAATTAAAGAAAAATCAAAGAACTTAATTTTACTCCCCAAACATTCTTAAAAAACGTTTTATTATTAAATTATTTTAAAGATAAATGGCTTGTTTACAATAAATTAGTAAAAACAGAGATCTCAAACTCAATAAATGAAGAAAAACAAAAAACAAACAAACAAATCTTTTGAAAAAGGGAGCATACTAAAAATAAATTTAAAAAAAAAAATACACAAGAATTAAGCTATCAAATAATTTATTTAAATTAAAGCTAAAGAACAAATAAAAAGTACTAGTGACATTTTTTTTACAACACATACCTAAATAAAATATTTTCTAGGAAAGTTCAGTTTTTAATGAACTAAATTCAATTTAAACTATGACCAGTTTCCAAGATATTATAAATTTTGTGAAGGACAAATAATAAATTAATTCACAGTATAAAGAACGATGAAATAACGCCGAAATGGAAATAATGCCCAATGTTATAAGATGAAATAACGCAGAATTTGAAGGGAACATATTTTTTTTCTAAAAAAATAAAATACATGTAACACCAATTTGATCAATAGTTGATATTTCTTTACTCCTAAATCATGAAACATTTCCCAACACTCACAATTTATTATGATAATATATTTACATAGTTTGTTTTTTAAAAAAAGGACGTAAAAATATTAATTGAATTGAAACTTCCTTAGATTTTTGAGATCACGTGATACTTCTAGTTCCACCGTGTATTCTAAAAATTTACGACACAACCGAAATGAAAATTGTAAAAAATAGCGCCGTGAATTTTTTCATAACATATTTTACTATTATGAAAGATAAAAATAAAGAAGCACTCCTCCTGGTCTAGTGATCATCAAACTGGGATTGCACTCAGGGGATCCAAGTTCAATTCCCGGCGGGGTCCGAAAAAAATCGAAAAATCTACAATTACATAAAAATAAATATATCTTTCACGTTTCAATTTAATATTGTAGGTACTATTGTTCCCCAACTATCGAAGGGAACCTTTCCCTTTTTCTATTTAACATTTTAGCTATTTCAAATAAGACGTCATTTTTTCATTCCTTTACATTAAACTTTAATTAATATTTTTACTAAAATAAATTTTATGAATAAATAAAAATAGAATATAAAATTTAACATCCAATTTGAACTATTTAAATTTTAAGTAATTCTAATGTTCCAAGATATCACATTGGAATCGCACCCTAGATACCCGGGTTCGATTTCCAGTAGACTTGGTATTTTTGAAGTCTGGAATAACTTTCAGCTTCGTAAGAATAATTTAATGCTCGTACTTGATGGAAATCTTCCCTCTTTAAGACAAATATCTTTATTCTGGGTAATGAAATGAAGAGTACTGCTTGCTACATTTGACATAAAAAATTGTGTTCACAGACCGTAGAAATAATTACAAAACTTATTTAGCCATCGCGGGCCTTAAAGAACACATAATCAGAATAGACAACCGAACAGAATAACTTTTACAGCTATATATATATTTTAAAAATTCTTAGGCGGGGGACTATTAAAAAAACAAACAAGTTAGTCTTGTATATGATTTTTCCAAAATTATTCTTGCACAACGAAACTACAGAAAGTAGAAATAATCAGTCAACGAGTAAGGGACAAAAACATATTTTTTTCATCCTCAAATTTTCATTCATAATTTGAAAATTTCAGGAGCTCTTATTAAATCATAATTAAAAATAAATATATTCTTCGAACTATTAAAAGGTAACATACTTAAAGTAAAGCTAAAAATGAAAAACTGTCATTTTATTTCGAGAAAATAACACAATGATAGTTCGTATTCTACTAAAAAATACTTTAAAGCTCCAAGGTTATTCGTAAGCTTACGAAAATTGGAATAAGAATTTAGAATGGCGATGGAAAACTTCTATTTCCAAGGAAGTATTATTTTGTATAAAGAATTCAACGGTATTGGCCACTACTACAGAATAGAATGTGTTAAATACTTCAAAATACTGGAAAGTTACAACTAGGAACTTAGAAAAAAAAAATTTAGAACATTATACTTTTTTGAATAATGTTTTATTGTAACAAGAATATATTATAAATATATTATATCCAGCTGTTTGTCTATACTAGAAATCATTGATCAAGCCCCAGTTCAATGGAATGGGACCATAGATACTATCATAGACGAAAATAAATATCTGTTCTTTCGCTACTTTAAAATATTACGAGTAGTGACGATAAGTGAAAAGATGGTGCACAGTATTGCATGAAATTATAAAAAATAGTATTAAAGCACCAAAACTACTTGCAATGGAAGTGAATAACTAACTAGGGAAAAACTAGATTCAAAATAAACACTAAATTCTAGTGTTGTTGTTGTTGTAGAGATGTTCCTCTTAAATCAACGGTTTTCCCCATTTTTGGATTCAGGTTTCTAAAAATGCTAAAAGTAATTCGATATGAGGTTACCGATAAGGTTTTAATGGCCTTTGGCTGAAACTGTGATGGTATGCGTTCCAGGTCATCCTTTTGCGTAAAACTGGCCATCGTAAGGACGAAACACTAGTGTCAGAGTAACCACTGGCTTCTTTGTTAGAGCAAGGGGTCACTCAATATTGGTGGATCGTTGTTACTTATTTTGTGTAAATTCACTACTCTTGCTTAGACTGTAGGTTTAAAAAATCATAATCTGTCATTCTGGACATATTCCTCATCCTCGGGGTCGGGTGCAAATAAAACAGGAAAAGCTCTTTTACTCAGTGCTAAAACTTTTCGTCTAATATATGTACTCAGCCTTTTGGTTGTCTCAGTAAATCAGTCTTGATGAATACGATTACGTATTGTTGATATTATACTTTCCTCTTTGAATTTCTTCAATGAGTTCTTTGGTCTTTTCATCATCGATCTGAAATAAATTAAAAACATACAAGTTCCAATCGCTATGTATATTTTTTTCATAAATATCATTTTCCGTGTCCAGTTCAATAAAACGATTTCTATATTGTGTAATCCCCCGCGGACAGAGGGATTCAAATAGAATACTTCCAAGGCATGCAGCCAAAGACGGGCGTGACAGGTGAAGGAAGGTCAGTTGAAAATCGTATTCTTTTCATTACTTATCTATGTGTATGGTAAATCACTGCATTCTTGTCCAAAGAAAAAGAAACCGTAGGGACAGTTCCAATGATTGATTATAGTAATGCTATAGAATTGCTCAATCCGCTACTAGGGACAGTTCCAATGATTGATTATAGTAATGCTATAGAATTGCTCAATCCGCTACTCTTTAATATCGACGGTTATATCATTTCAAAGGTTGATCCAAAAAATGCGTTCCTATAGCATTAATCGGAAAGCAATGTGGGCGCCCGTGAAGGTTTCTGACAAAAAAATAACCAAATAGACCTTGTCACTTCAACGCATGTTGGGTAATAGCTGGACATCTAATGGACCAATACAAAATTATTCTTTTCCCCGATTTTTTACTGTAGGTGACATATTCATTCTAAAAGAAGACTGATCCACTCGAGAATACTTACATCACTTATTACGGATTGCCGACGAGTTGTTCTAGGACTCAACAACACGAAATCAGTCATGGGATTTGGTCTATTGCTATGAAAATCCAGCTGTCTTTTTATTACTTTTTGGATGCCTTTTCTATGAGTTTTGATTGATTTATCTTTGCTCGCACTTTTTTGTTTACTATGTTTGTCTAAAATGAAAGAAAATAAGAATAGCACATCTATTTATTACAGGTGTATCTATTGGCAATTCTCATAAATGATAGAAACGAAAAAAATAGTACCCAGATTCAAGAGATACCATCACGATACATTTTTTGAAAACTCTGAATGACCACTGGAAAAGTATGTCTCTCTCCACGATTATTTTTTAAACGTCCGTCTGTCTGTTCGTTTCACGATAACTTCCGAACGCTGATTTTGATAAATTTAGTATTGACATTTACTATGTTCATAGAATTGGCTCAATAAGTAAAGTACCTGGTGCCTCATGCGGCCCAATTAATGTTATTTCCCTTTATAAATAACAGAAGCAACTTAACACACTACAAAATGATAAATTGAAAAAAAATTAGGGACAAAATTCCATTTATTTATTCGAGGACTGAATGAGGTCTACAGTTTACAGGACTTCTAGTACTGAAAATGAAATTGATTTTATAGATTAAATTATTATTTTGGATAAAAATTACCTCCTGAACGAAGTCTTATGTTTCCTCTCATAGGTGAGTTCTTAGCGGGTGTTTTCTTGGGTGGTGTATCTATTACAGATTTCAAACCTCTGTACGAATAGCGTTTTCGTTTGTGAGCGTACATTTTACGTGGCGATTGTCTCCTGAAATAAATGTAATTCAAAATTAATGTAAAGTTTGCTTGGTAAAGGTCTAGTAAATAAATCCCTCTATTATATAAAAAAGTTTTTTTGTTTCTCGACATTTATTATTGTGAAGGGGCCCAATTGAAGATCGTGAAGCGATCGGAAGATTGGGTGAGGGTGGGCGAAGCCCCCCAGTAATATATTAATTTACTATTTTGTGAATGCATATGTTAGCCTCAACTCTCATTGAGCGAAAAAACGACCACATCGCGATCTAGTAATCTGCAAAATGCTTCAACGACTCTAGAATGACTTTAAACAGAATTTCCTTCACCTTTAAGTAAAGAGCAGCCAATTGCAGAATATAAATATGGTACATGATACATTTTCCAATAAATGTTTCTAAAATAATTAATTTTAATTTTATGAACTTACTTTTGGATCAGGCATTTTGCGAAATCACTCAGAGGAACATCTTGATCACATAAAATAATATGTCTGTGTCTAAGTGCTATAGAATTTGGTAGAGATTTGAGACATTTAGTGCATTCATCAGGTTGTTTTACTGGCGCAATTATGTTACTTCTCTCCTCTATTTCTTTTTTAGTTTCTGGCAGAAGATGAATATAGGGCCAACTGGTTTTCTACAAAAAATAAAATTAATAGCATTAATAACTAATAATTGTAAAATTAATAGCATTAAAAAATAAAATTAATAGCATTAAAAAATTAAAAAAAAAAATTAATAGCATTAATATGAAGCCTTAAGATATTTTGGGGTTCACTCAACCTCGTGAGGACGATCGAGTGGCTACTTTAATGTGAGCAACGAGCATTGGCCGCATAACCAGATTAAAAAGATTTGGTTTGGTAGAAGATTGAAGAGATCACAAGTACACGAGTCTCTTAGTAGTGCTGTGATACTCACAAAAATTGTGAAGAGGCTGTTGGGCCATGCCACAAAAAAACTGTACATACCTACATACATTACATAATAATTGGGTATAGAAAGAGAGTTCATCACAAACGGTTTGCTCCAAGAAGGCAATAGTACTCAGAAGTTAAAAGTATACTATAAAACTTACATCAAAATAACACGGTGGTGTATGGTCGACATAGAAGTCATAAACAGAGCACGTTGTTAAAGGGTGTTTCTCCCATCTGTGCATATCAAAGTCCCAGAAATAAGCAAAATGAGCTCCACAGTTAGCACAGAAGTAATTTTTGGCCTGAGCCCATTCACCACTAAATTCTCTTTTCGGTAACAACCCTGAAAATTAAAAAAATAGGGTAAAAATGTATTTTCAGCGAGGAAATTAAGAAAATTATTTCCAAATAATTCCTGTGACAAAAATTAGATTTATACTTTCATTTATAAAATAGAAAACTTCGAGTAACATTTTATGGTAAGATTGGGATTCATGGCTCATCCAATGAGTCATTCAGTTTCAATATTTAAATACAGTGACACTGAATTGACATAATCACAAGGTGCGCATGTATCTCTTTTTCGCGGACAACACATTGATTTTCAAAAGTTGCTTTCAATCTATTTACCTGATCTAGCTCACATACAGTAAAGAATACTCAAGAATGGTAAAATTCAAATATTTAATATCGCTCTTTCCTGTACGTTTCATGATGTCTAAGCAAGAAAATTTATTCACGACGGACGACAGAGTATATTCGATTTTTTTCTTAATCTTGTTACTGAAAAGAGTAAAAAAAGTTGGCTCAAATAGTATTTTTGATTGATTCCCAATTTTGTCTTCCTAAACATCATTTTGTGAAAATAAAGATCAATATACTAATAGCATTACCTTTGTTAGGACGATGCATTGGACTGATATTCTTGCTATCTGATTTTGCACTTGCACATTTTTCAACTCTCTTGGTAACTTGCCATTGAACCATCAGCTCTAAACCAGAGAAATCTTTGTTCTCTATACCGCTATAATCTGGATGAGAGAAATTCACGAGTAATCTCGTGCGATGTTTCTGAGAAATTTTCTTTTCTGCAGATTCTTCTTTCTTTTCTTCGGGTGATTGTTGCAAGGCACTTTTAGACAAAGTAGGTCTATCAAATAAACTAGAATTGCAACTTAGTGCATCTTTATTTTCTGATCTAGGTATCTCGTCATGTGAATAATGAATATGAGATTTTAATAAACGCTGAGAACCAAAACGAACTTCACACAAAGTGCACTCAAAATATAAATCTGCATGGTTTGATCGTAGATGTTTCAATAACAAATCACAATGGTCAAATCTAGTTTTGCAAAAAACACATTTTTCAAATAGGTTGATTTTGTGCATAGACATATGCAGTTTACAAGCTTTAAAGTCGTTTATAAATCTCGCATTGCACAACAAACAATAGTATGCATCAGTATGGTTGTATTTGTCATCGTTATCAGATATCTTTTCACAGAATGATCTATTTTTTCCAATTTTCTTTAATAATTCATATTGCACGGTATTTGAACCAACCTCTGATGTATCTATGTTTTCTAAAGTTTGATTTTCATTTTCAACACCCATTATAACACACAAGTCTGTACTACTTGAGTTGTTGGGGAAACACCCAATCTCCTTCATAAATGATTCTTTACTCTCTGTTCTGTTACTACTGAGATCTTCTGAGACTGTTTTGTTGTTCATGTTTATAGAGTTATGTTTACTTTCAAAATGATTCATCAATTCGAGTTTGGAATCAAATCTTATTTTGCAAGAATTGCAAGCAAAGTAGAGATCAAAATGTTGAGAATTTAAGTGCTTGAATAATAAATCAGTAGTCTTGTAATTTATTTTACAATAAAGACAAATTTTACCACCTCTCCTTAATTTGTGCGCTTGAGCAATGTGTGTCTTCACACCTTTAACGCTACTACAGATTTTATTACAGAATAAACAAAGATTGTGATCACAACTAGTTTCATATTCTGCTTTTGCATCAGTCTCTGAGTCTCCTCCGATTTCATTTTTTGTTTCATTATATTTTGATTTATCAGGATATGTAGGAAATGTCAGACTAGTTGGTACTGCTTTAGTCCAAAAATTATCCTCAGGTATACACAATTCTGTATTTGACTTCATCTGTTTCTTTAGATCATCAAAATTTAAACTTGAAGATGATTTCCTTTTCAAAATAACTCCTTTACTTTCTGGTGATCTGGACTTGTTACTAGCGACTACAGAATCGACAACAGCATGGGAAAGACTTTTTTCAGTGCCGTTTATGAAATTGTTTGAATTTTGGGTTTCATTTGAACACAACTTGTCGAATACCCTTTGTTTGATTTTTTTAGAAATGGAATTCCCCATTCTATTTTGATTAATATAATACGGGATACAATTTAGTTGATGCAAAATATCATCCGTGTGTTTTGACTGACTTAATCTACAGGACATTTTGTTGGCATTCTCGGAGTTGTGTTTACTTTGAAAATGAATATCTAAAAATGTTTTTGATTCAAAACGAACTTTGCACGAAATACAAGCGAAATAGACATCAGAATGATTGGAACACAAATGGTTTACCAGAGAATCACAATTTTTAAAATGCTTTTGACAATAGATGCATTCTAATGTTTTCTCACCAGATTGGTGAGATTTGACCATGTGAGACCTCGTAGCTTTTATACTAAAAAACAAATTTTCACAGAAGAGACAGGACAGAACAATATTATCAATGTTCAAATCATCAAGAAATGTTTCGCTTGCTGGAGGGACTTCCTTCTTAGAAACTGAAACTCTACGGATAAGCTTGGTGTTCCGTTGTGCAATGTGAGGTGCCTGTTGTTCACTTTCAAATCCATCTTCTATTGATCCAGATGAAAATCCTGAAGAAGAACATGATTCCAGACTTTCACAAGAAGATGAACCTAGAAGAACAAACGAGGAAGTAGGAGTGCTTGGAGATAAACACCCTCCCGAGTCAGAACAAGAGGTTGACGAGTAAAATCTAAATTGACTGCTTGTATCTTCTAACTGGACAGATTGAGTAGCCGCCGAAGAACAGTGACCATTAATTGTTTTTTCAACATCAGTACAATCCGATAAAAGAAATGGCAGGTCAATTTTTTTAGATAAAGGAAAAAATGAATCAAGAGAAGACATTTCTGAAGATACAATAGATCTAGATCCCCTCGATTTGGGAGCATCAGTACTGAATAGGGCATGCAAAGAAGAACCAACTAATCCTGACAGAGGCTCGCTTTCTGATTCCAGATGTTTGCCGTTGAGATCAGAAATTTCATCAGATTCGAGAGGAACGTGAGAAAGATCAGAACGAGTTGCTAGATTTGGGTTTGGCAGTGGAGGAAGTTCATTCAACGTGAGCATAATATCAGGTTCAGAATATTTAGGTGAAGGCAAGTGGGATTCACAAGGGGCGTTTGACACTACACAAGATGGTTGTAAATCAGTGAGTTCAGTGTCTGCAACTGATTTCAAAGAGGGTAGAATTTCACCCGAGACCGTTTCTATTTTCATTTTAGTAGTCTCTGCACCTTTAATTGGATTTCTGTGAGAGTCGTGTCGTCTCAAATGTGATTTTAAATCACTTTTCTTTTTGAAAAACAAGCCAATACATGAATGACATCCAAAAGAACTCTTTATCTTTTCATTGATTGGATTGTTCATCAGTAAATCTTCCCATAAGTTCAGATGTAAAATTGAAGCATCATGCTTGTCATGTGAAAGGTTTTGCTGTATAAATAATTCTTCACTTAGAACAGTGGAGCAGTATTTTATCAGCAATGCAATACTAAACCGTGAATATTCTTCTAAGACAAATATTTTGTCATTCTTTTCTAGGTCCAGAGAAGTTTGAAGAATTAAATTGAAGTATTTAAAATTTAGTTGCAACTTTGTCATTCTTCACTCCTGTCACCTGTAAAATAGACAAAAACGTTTAACATCTATGGTTTGAGGAAAAAGTTTGTATGTCAGAGGATTTGATAGACAAAATAGTTATTGAGATAAGTACATGAGATTGAGATACATATCGTCAAGCGCACCGTTAAATATCAATACAACGTGTTTTTCGGATATGGCTGTATTGGTGTTTTTACGGCCATGCTAAGCTAAAATTAGAATTTCTGTGAACTGTAGACCTCACTCAAATAATGAATTGGCGGCCACACTATAAAATTGGGCCGCCCCGAGTATCCAAACAGAACCCAAAAACAAATCAAATAATCCTATGAATGTCTATACAAGTATCATAAAAAGGTGTTCGTGAGTTAATGAACAGACATTTAAAGAAAAATCGTAGTGCTGAAGCTAGGCCTTGTTCATTGAACACTAATGCATGTTGTGTGGTATTGTTAGGTTAAGTTTATATGGTCATGCCCCGATGATACGAATATCAATTTAGCAGCGTCTAAAATAAGTCAACCTGGGACGTTAATGTAATATAATACCATACCATAAGTCTGTAGGCATAGCACCTCGTTCTGATATTGACAGTTGGTATCCTGTCCTGGTAAAAGTTTTCAATTTAGGGTAGAATAGAATTGTTTTAACTTGTAGCGAGAGGTAATTCTCATTTTTTAAAAAAAATATAAATGATTACTTCAAGGTGAGATATCACTTTGATCTATAATAATAAATAGCTGTGGAAGTGTGCATGGACTCCTGACATACATAGAGACCTGTCATTATGTAAACTAGAAACGAATAGATAAAAGCAAAATACATATTCTAAAATATTATGCTTTTTATAACTTACCAACTTCCTGAAATTATTAGAACCCATTGTCCTAGGAAAACTTTCTTCCTCATACGATTGGTCGAGACACTATAAATGAAAGTGAAAAGATAAGAGAAATACTATCTGTGTGATTGAACTCGGCACATATTTGAAACAGTGACATTCACGAAAATGATCAAATTAGTTTCTCCATTGTATTAATTTTCTATTCCTATTTGTTTTTTTTGATTTATGTCAAAAAGACAAAATCAAAATACCTAGAAGATAGAAGCACAACAAAAAAAATAAAAAAAAACAGCAATGTTGCCAAGATGCACAAACTTACATATCAAAATACCCTAAAAATACAATTTTTACAAGTTCATGTATAAAATGAATACCCTAATTCTACATATGTGCAACAGATCATCAGTAGCCGTTTTTTGTTTAGCGGTAGGTATAGAACTGGGTAAATTGATTTTCTTTGTTAAAAGGGTTAGGCGGACGTTATGAAACAACAGTCGCCCGAGTCCGTGCAAACTACCATGAGTATTTATTTTGTATAGGATTCATTTGTAGTGTTTGTTAACACTCGCGCGAGCTAAAGGCGTGTAAAACAATACTTTGCCATAAAGTATTGTACAAACTGGCGCGGGTATTTATTTTATATAGGATTCATTTGTAGTGTTTATTAACACTCGCGCGAGCTAAAGGCGTGTAAAACAATGCTTTGCCATAAAGTATTGTACAAACTGGCGCGGGTACTTATTTTGTATAGGATTCATTTGTAGTGTTTATTAACACTCGCGCGAGCTAAAGGTGTGTAAAACAATGCTGTGCCATAAAGTATTGTACAAACTGGCGCGGGTATTTATTTTATATAGGATTCATTTGTAGTGTTTATTAACACTCGCGCGAGCTAAAGGTGTGTAAAACAATGCTTTGCCATAAAGTATTGTACAAACTGGCGCGGGTATTTATTTTGTATAGGATTCATTTGTAGTGTTTATTAACACTCGCGCGAGCTAAAGGCGTGTAAAACAATGCTGTGCCATAAAGTATTGTACAAGCTGGCGCGGGTATTTATTTTATATAGGATTCATTTGTAGTGTTTATTAACATTCGCGCGAGCTAAAGGCGTATAAAACAATGCTGTGCCATAAAGTATTGTACAAACTGGCGCGGCTATTTATTTTGTATAGGATTCATTCGTAGCGTTTATTAATACTCGCGCGAGCTAAAAGCGTATAAAACAATGCTGTGCCATAAACTATTGTACAAACTGGCAGATTGGCACGGGTATTTCGTAACCGTTACCTGAGTATAAGTTAATAAATTTTGTCTTAAATTTAACAAAATTTAAAGTTAATATTTTTTAACACTTATAATTAACATGTTAATCAAAGATTAAAATTTAACAAAATTCACCCAGTGATCATAAATTTAACATATTACAAAATTACTAGCATGTAGATTCGTAGAAGGACCCGGGATGATCATGAGGGGGGGGATAAATTTGATTTTTTTATGATAAATTGACGGGTTGGTCACCCATTATACATTTTAAAATTACAAAAAAGCATACATAGCCAATAATTATAAATTATAGAGTACATGATACATGAGATAAAAAATTAAAATAAAAAGAAGCAATAATAATAATACACGGGTAATATAATACGCACGACAGTCAGACTGATAGCCTCTCAACCAAAACCTCTGGAATCCTTTCGACCGCACTATGAAAGAAGTCCACCCCTTCACCACTGGCGATGTTGCCCAGTCTGAGCATTCTAGGAATTGGACCGTTCTGCTCAATATTGTTTTTAAATCGTGGAATATTGAAAAGATCTTTGTTGCGCGTTTGTCTAGCAGGTACTTTAAACTGTATCTTGCTTTAAATTTCAGGGCAATATATTTTGTTATTTAATATCTTATGCAAGAACCGTATATCATTTACGCGTCTCCTGCACTGCAATGACATGATGTTGTTTTCATGCTGAATTTGTTTATAGTCGTGGTTCTCAATATTGGTATAAGTTTTAAATGCAACCATTTTGAGGAATCGATGTTGTATTGCTTCTAATGTTTTTATTTGATATTTATATTGAGGTGACCAGACAGTGGAGCAGTAATCAAGAGCTGATCTAACATAGGCGTAATAAAGGACCTTTGGTATTTCTATAGAGGAGGCCCTGCATTTGGGAAGCTTTTGATTTAACATTTTCTATGTGCAAGTTGAATTTCAAATTATTCTGGAACGCCACACCCAGGTCCCTCACTCGGTCATGCCTGGCCAGCTCCCGATCGTCAATTTTATAAGATATTATCTGCGGTGTTTTAGATCTGTGATATGACACAACGCAACACTTTTCAACATTAAGATCCATACGATTTATATCACACCAGTGACGAAGGCGCGACAACACCCCATGATCCAGCCGCTCCCCGCCAGGCCCGTCAACTCTCAAGGCCAATTTTAGGTCGTCTGCATAAAGCCAGAACTTAAGATTAGGGAAGATCTCTTCAATATCGTTGATAAAGAGATTGAAGAATCAGCCTGAGAAATGTCCACCCTGTATACAACCTGAAGAAACGTGTATTGGTTCGGATTTATTATTGTCTATTTTCACAATTTGTGTTCTGCCCTTTAGAAAGCTCTGGATCCACAAAAGAAGGCTACCAGTGACCCCCAGGCTTTCTAATTTGGACAGCAGTAAATTGTGATTTACCTTATCAAACGCTTTTGAGAAGTCAGTATATATGCAGTTAACCTGCCCTCCTTCCTCAAGAACGTCCGAAACGTACTGAGGGAAGGAAATTAGGCTGGCGGTGGTAGATCTTTGTCTCATAAAACCGAACTGGTTGTCGATGATGAGGTTACTGAGAGAACAGCATACCTTTGTAAATATCAACTTCTCAAACAGTTTGGGAATCACTGATATTATTGAAACAGGTCTGTAGTTCTTAACATTATTTTTGATACCCGACTTGTATATGGGCGTAATATGGGCTACTTGCTACTTTCCATCTTTCCGGGAAAATCCCTGACCGCAGAGAACTATTAAACAAAATGGTCAACAGACCAGACAGGGAAGCAACATTTCTTAAAAAGTGTAAGGGAGAAATACCATCCGGCCCCGCCGACCCTCTCTCACCGAGGCTACGCAAGCCATCCGCCACATCTCTCTCCTCCAATACAACTTCAGTAAGATGGTTCGTTCTTGAGTATTTAAAATTTGGAGGAACAACCATTTCATTAGAATAAACGGTAGAAATATTTTCCGCGAAGAAATTGGCCATTTGCTGTGTGTCCGCAGTCGATTTATCTTTAAACAGCATGACTGATGGAAATCCTTTGGTTTCTTTTTTTTTTTAAAGGCTTTTATTTAACTTGCTTTGTATGTATGTTTGTGGGTAAATCTTAGAAATTAAATTTAACCCACTTCCCATTGTCCGATTGAGCTGAAATTTGGCACCGTGGTAGATCTTCGATGACAATTGAATGTGGTTTGGTTTTGGTTGGGGTCATTTCGTTACGGCC
>CM022885.1:15152703-15169459 GCA_012654025.1 Pachypsylla venusta
TTTTTTAATAAATCTGGACACTGGACAAAATTGATTAAAATGAGTATTTATTTGTAGGCAAATATTTTTTTGAGAATTTTAATTTTACATTAGGTGAGAATTATTTTTAATTTTTTAGTACATTTTTGATTTGTGATTTGTTTAATTTGTGTTTTTTTTTTGTGATTTGATTTTACATTAGGTGAGAATTATTTTTAATTTTTTAGTACATTTTTGATTTGTGATTTGTTTAATTTGTGTTTTTTTTTGTGATTTGAGAATATAATAAAAGCCTTTTTCATTAAAATTTTTTTTTTATCTAATTTACATTTTACATATGACCAGAATAATGTTGGATTTTCTTTTAATTTTTTTTCAATGTTTCTCACGTGCGTTTTATAAAGTTTAACAGCCATAGTCGGCACTGTCATTACTGATCTTATAAATTTTGTGAGAGTTTTTCTTTTCCAAAATTAAATTTTTTAACTCGCTGTTAAACCAAACGGGAAACTTGAACTCGCCAAAACTTATTTTGGGTACGAATCGAGAAATGAATTGGTTAATAATATGATACAATTGGTTCACACTTCGGTTTAAATTAGGTTGGTTAACTATTTGGGCCCAATTCTGATCTCTTAAGAATTTATCGATACCTACGTAATCGGCTTTTTTAAAGTTCAAACATTCTACTTTATGACGATGTGTATTTGATTGTTTGGTGTTTTTATCCAAGTATAGAGTGAGAGAGAGGGGCGGGTGATGAGCGTCCTCAGGGACAAGAGGCTGGAGGCTTCGAGTCACCTGAATTAACTTGACATTAGTATAGACTATGTCTAGCAGTCTGACGTTGTGGTTTTTAATGAGATTACATTGTTTTAGAGAGCGCAAATTTGTACAATCTAAAAGTAAGTCGGAGGCGGGAGTCGATCCCTCACATTCTTTTATAGGAAATCCATCCTGATCAGTCTTTTTAACAAACCAATTTAATGACGGGAAATTAAAATCTCCACATAAAACAACTTTAGCTTGGTCTTTTTCATTTTCGAGGATTGATTCAATGAAAGCACAGAACTTTTCATATAGGTCTACGCTGGCTTGTGGTGGAATATATGTTAGAATTATTAATATAGTTTTAGCACAGAGCCATACTTTAATTACTAAACATTTGAATTTTTGGGAGTTCATTGCATTTACAAACTGTGATTTAATATTTGTTTTTATTGCCATTAGTACGCCTCCGCCTCTTTAGACACCGCTTTCAATGTAATCTCGGTTAGACCTAAATATTGTATAACTGTTTAGTCCCAGTTCACCATCGAATATATAATCCGGTAGCCATGTCTATTTGAAAATAATCGAAACAAAATGTGGACTATGGCCATTTTTTCTAATCAGCTTCGGTCAAGGAAGGGCAAACAACTTAATATTTCACGTTTATCACTGCTTATTTGTGCATAGAGGACAGATGGGGGAGTGTTTACAGCGTTTTATGTGGTGGTGCTGAAGGCAATCATATCCCTTCAAGAGTCTTAGACTGGCTAATGTCTCTTTACGGGGCGTCTCTGGTATTATGTCAGATTTTCCAGTAGTTCTTCCCATTTTTTTTTCCCAGCTTCTTCGTTTTTGAGCAAAACTTTATATTTTCTTGTCGGTTCTTGATTAATCGTTTGGCCGAGTGAAATTGTACGTTTCTTATGGGTATGTTAATAATCTTTGTACCTTTCTTGGCTCTTGGCTAAGGCGCCAGCCACTAACTAGCCTCCTATGGAAAATATTCCACTATCTATGATATTATCGGATGGAATCACAAAATATGAGAGTAAATATTGATAATTGCGACATCAATAAGCAAGGAAATACTAAAACAAATGTATCACCAAGAACAACAGTGTTGTTTTTAACGTTTACAGAATATTGTGTTATATGTTAAGTATTTTTTTATTTGTAGGGAAAATCAAAGTCGATATCCACTATAAAATAAACATTTAAAAGTAGTTCTGTGAACTGAAGAATTGACTCTGATAACATGGCCAACATGAGGTCTCGGACATTGCGTTGGAGAGGTATTGTGGAAAGAACACTCAAATGGACACTTAAAGAAAAATCGCAGTTAAAACTAGATTTCATTTCGTTCAGTCAAAGGTATATAAAAGTTTTTTTTTTTAAAAAAAAATCAAGGGTATATGCGTGTGCGGTGGACACATGTTCATTGTACGAGTACACTGCTACATCTGAATAATACACATTGGCGATATACAAATTATCAATCTCTAATAATGAGGGTGTTGGGGTGATTTTAATATTTTAATATTATTATTATGCAACAAATTTATATTAGACATTCTACTGGTAACTTTTTTTTTTTTTTTTTTTTTAAAAAAAAAAAAAAAAAAAAAAACGGAATCGTTATTCATGACGAGGATTCACTTACTTTTCACTCCGACTCGAGTTTCATCTACTTTTTCAAGTAAACTCAAGGACTCTAGTTTCCTTTGAAAGTCTACGAGGTAGATTTTTGTTGGAGTGAAAAGTAAACGAATTCTCGTCATAAATGGTAGTATTTTAAACAAAGTTTTATGTTATTGTTTCAAGCAAGATAACGATGGCTTTGGAAAATGTTTCTAGTATTTAGAAAGTCTCTGTTTTAACCCAAGTACTTCAGAATGTATCTGGGGTGGCAGATCTGATCCAAGTTGATCTTGGAAATATTGATTAATATCTTCAGCTTCTTTCTCCCAGAAAGTTTTATTGATGTGAAATAATTCTCTCAAATTGATGTCAAGTGTTTTTGGATCGTCATCTCCAGCATAACAGTTTGTTAAATTTATGGATTCTTCTTTGGGAATATATCCAATTGGTGAATATTTGTGAATTGTTTTGTTTCCTTTTACCCTTTGAAAAATCCAATCAAGAACACGAATATTTTCTCCATAACCTGGCCACAAAAATTTACCCTGGAACAAGTATACCAATATACATTCATGATGGATTTAGAGAGTTTCAACAGACTAATAATTTTATTGCAACAATAAAATGAACGCACTTTAAGCTACTACGCATGACATTATATTTTAACGTCTCCAATACGTCCTCACAATGGCCGGTTCTACGCATCAGGAAGACCTGGAACGCATACCAATGCAGTTCTAGCCATCAAAATCTTTTCGGTAAACTATTAACCTATTTCTAACATTTTTCAGAATCTGTAGACAAAAACGGGGAGAAACGTTGATTTTAAGAGGAATAAATATTGTTATTTTGAGAAGAATCTATTCTATTCTATCGCAGCAACAATTGTTGTTGTTGTTGTTGTTGTTGTTGTTGTCAACAACAACAACAACAACAACAACAACAACAACAACAACAACAACAACAACAACAACAACAACAACAACAACAACAACAACAACAACAACAACAACAACAACAACAACAACAACAACAATGTTGACAANTATCTGATCGTTGTCGTCTATGTATGCTGGTTGCTCATGATGTAAATCATGAGCAGCCAGCAACTAGCCATCATTCAACTATCCATCAAACCCAACTAATATAGAGTCGTCAGGATTATGGACAGATCCTGTTGGAGAGGTCGCCTTTCTTGTCCTGGAGACACAATGAGAGTCGTTGAGAACGTTAACAACAACAAACAACAACAAACAACAACAAACAACAACAACAACAAACAACAACAAACAACAACAACAACAAACAACAACAACAACAACAAACAAACAACAAACAACAAAACAAACAACAAAACAAACAACAAAACAAACAACAAAACAAACAACAAAACAAACAACAAAACAAACAACAAAAAAAAACNCAACAACAAACAACAACAAACAACAACAAACAACAACAACAACAACAACAACAAACAACAAACAACAACAACAATACATTTTTCGGTTTCCGGGATTTAATAATCTTAACAATAAAAAAAAAATTCGTAACGAAAAAAGAATATTTTTTTTTGTTTCAAACTATAGATCCGTTTTTAAAGGTATTTTTTTATTTCTTTTCGTTTGGTATTTTTTTCAACTCAGTTATGTATTTGTTTTAATCATGAAGTCGACCGAGCAACTAAGCAATTTCCAAGTAAAAATTATATCTTGAATATCATTGTTATTTTAAGGGTTTTATCTTAATATATAAATCAGATATTTGTGTGTACCTAACTACTACCTATGTATGATAGGGGTTGTCTGCTAAAATACCATAGCCCAAACGGAAGCAGACAGCGAACAATTGATGGGAATGGACCCCCCCCCCCAACAAAAAAAAAAANCCCAAATCATGGTCTACGACCTCAGAAATATTATCAGAACTAAAATATGTCAAGTCGTTTTCGAGTTACGGCCAAATTTCTAATTTCTTTTCAAAAATGGAACAGTCAAGGTCCGATATCTTAAATTTAGTCGCTTCAACATATGAACTCAAAGCGAAAAAGTTTTAGGTGGCTGTTTAGTCCTTTTAGGCTGGCCCTACCAAAGGTAGGGCCATCCATTGCAGAGTTACGAGTTCGAAACCGGGAACGGGTAAAATAAAATTTAGAAAATACTAAAAAGTCAAAATGGCCGTACCTCTAAGGAGCCGGGCGAAACGTTTAAATCTTGTTTTTTAAAGGTTGCAATATGCAGGGTGGACACGAAACAATACCCTTCCCGAAATTTCCGTTGTCCTTGAAAAATAAAGATAGCAATATAAAAATCGTAGCGAAGCACGGGCGAAACAGCTGGTTACGTATAGATCATAATTAAGTTTTACTCGGAATTAGGATTTTTATCGTACGACCCTTTTAACCCATCTTTTCTTTGTGTACAGTTGAGAATATTCGCCAGAAATAATGAGCTGTTTTAAATAGTGTAGGTACCTACACATATTATATTTTAGGATTCGACTATCACATTAAAGACGATTAATATCGTTCTTTGACCATCTACTCAAATTTTATACAAATCGCACATTGTGTAAAAAATATTCTTGATAGCATAAACTCCACATAACAGATACAGCAAACTGGACTTGAGACAAAAGATGTGTTCAACTTACATCTTTACCCTTCTTGAACCAGTTGACATGAAATATTTTTGGCAGCTTTACGTTGGGCCTCTTCTTTAGACTTAACCAATGTTTCAAATAATGACCAAAGTTATAACCTAAGAAAGGTCGCATTGCAAAGGGATCATTCAAAATTACTTTTCCCTGAAATCAAGTAGCAAAATAAAAATTCACTCTTGTCCTATTTGAACATCCCTACTGACAATATTTTAAATTTGTAAACTTTTGAGGATAAATTTTAGAATGTAAAAGTCTCCATGAAGAAATGTTAGGAATATTCTTATTTTTAGGTAAGATTCATCTGACTCTTCATACTGGTGGTAGAAAAGTCTAGATTTCTAGAATTAACTTGGCCTGTTAATATCGAACCACGGGCATATTTTGGGCACTTTTCTATACTTTGTGACTTAGAACCTTCACTGAGGTACTTCTTAACCTGGCTTTTATAATTTTTTACTAAATTGGTAACAATATTATTACGCGAGATTTATTTATATACAGTATGTCCCTGAAGTCCTAGCGGAGGCCCTGTAATTTTTGAATGATTCGGAATTTTTTAGTTCTAATTGATTCTAGGGATAGAAAAAGGCCATGGCCATTCGATTGGTGACAGTAAAATCCAGGTTTGATTCCAGAAAATGGCATTTATTAAACAATAGTTTCGGTTTCTCAAGAATTTTAAATAGAATGGTACCAATTTAATTTTTTAATTTAAAAGTTGGAATAAAATAAGGGTCGGAGATAGAGGGGTCTGAATTCTCATTTTGTTACAACCTGTTCAATTATTGTGTTTTTAAAAAGGTTACTCATCTACTGAAATCATCAAAAGTCCACATTTTCATTATCAGTGTCGTAGAATGACAATGTCAAATATCATTTTTCTTCAGGAGGTTGCATTCAGATCGTTTAGAAAGCGAGCGTTTTCGTTTAGAATGTCTGAAGTAAGGATATGATTTAGTGCAAACAGTAGAAAGTAAGCTAAATATGAGAACATTTTGGCAAAAAATAATAAAAATTAACCTTCTCATTTCTTTTACATTAGGGCCAGAGGAATAAGAAATTTTCAATACAATTACATGGTAAATAACTCGTATTCTAAACCTACAGTATTTGTATTGAAAATTTCTCATTCCTCCGGCACCCCTGTAAAAAAAATGAGACGGGTAATAATATTTGTTATTTAATGCTAAAATGTTTCCATATTTAAGTTATTTCTACTGTTTGTCCTAAATCGTAACCTTACTTCAGACTTTCTACCCAAAAAGCCCGTTTTCAAAACTGCCTGAATTTAACGTGTTGAAGAAAAATGAGGTTTGACTTTGTCAGTCTACGACACTGATAAAAATGAAAATGTGTACTTTTGATGATTTCAGTAGATGAGTAACCTTTTTGGAACAAAATCATTGAACTTTTATAGGAAAGCTCGAAACCGGGGACGTTATACTGGGTGTAACAAAATAAAAATTCAGATCCCCCTATCTTCGCCCCTGATCATTTTTTTTTTTCAAAAATTGTAAATGAAAATTAGTATTTATTTTATTCCTCTTTTAAATTAAAAAACAAAATTGGTACCATTCTATTTAAAATTCTTGAGAAACCGAAATGCCATTTCCGGGAACTGAAACTGGATTTTGCTGTCACCAATGGCCATGGCCCCTTTTCTATCCCTAGGATCTATGAGAATTCAAAAATTCCAACCCATTCAAAAGTTACAGGGCCTCCGCTAGGACTTCTGGGACATACTGTATAGTAGGTACTACAATTTTATATAAAGTACTTCTATTTTTTTCTGTGATATTTCACCAATATTTGCAGTGGTATTACTAACACTACGATTCTACCTTATGTTCAGCTGCCGCCGTCGCTTCACTTCTCATTGAAGCACCAACAAATACACCATGTTGCCAATCAAAAGATTCATAAACTAGTGGTACTCCCTCCGGTCTTCTGCCGCCGAATATAATTGCACTAATAGGAACTCCTTTTTCAGATTCCCATTCCGAATCCATGTTTGGACAATTTTTGGCGGGGGCACAAAATCTGAAACAGGAGTTTTTTAGTTGTGTTAAACTAATAGATATGCTTCTCACAATGTAGTTCCCCTTCTTATTGTTAAATCTTATGTTCATGCTTGGATTCGAACTAACAACCTCCTGGTTACGAATCTATCGCCTCTACCAACTGAGCTACTAAAACTGAAATAGTTACGTAACAATGAGCTTTAACCGAAAATAGTAAAGTCTATCTGTAGCTTGGTATTGGAGGGGGATTCGTTGTCGCGCAGGGCATGCAGAACAATTACTAGTGAAATTTTCTCAATATGTCATCCTCGTCGCCATCTTAATAAAGCGCAAAGAAAAACGAAATACGTGTTTGAAAGTCAGTCTCATAGAACTGGCTACCATCGAACACGATGATGCCATCTAATGATGATGGTTGAGATAAAAAAATGTATAATAAAACGAACCTTGAGTTAGGGTGCGCTGCCGGCGTAGAACAATTTTTATTCCATGGTTTGCCTCGCCAATCTGTTATCGTTGCATCCTCAATAGTTTCTTTATCCAAACCCTCCCAATACACACCGCCATCACTGCTAGTTCCAATGTTGGTAAAGATAGTATCTTGAAATATTGTTTGCATTGCGTATGGGTTGGTATCACAACTTGTGCCTATAGAAGAAAGCAATATTTTATAATGAAATATAGGTAATGTTACCTATTTCAGAAGTACTTAAAAAACTGGCTTATCACATTTTGTGCAGAATGGATGTTTCCCAGCATAACTTGACTAGGAGATCGAGCTCACCAATGTCGTTTTATTGTATTGGAAAATGAAACTACATATTAATAAAATCAGTGCCCTGAGGGCCGCAAAAATAAAGCTTATCGGCTTGTCTTTGTAGTGCGAGATCCTAGCCTAAATCTAGAGAGTTTTCTTACCTAGGTCAATTGTCAATATAAAAAAATAGATCATCTGATCATATTATTAAATTGACACGCAAACTGGTAATACCTACATAGTAGTTATGCAAGAAGTAGATGAATAGCAAAAAACAGTTCCATATATTTAAGACTATTGAACTTCTAATCGCTTAAGTATAGAATACTTGTCCATGTCTAAACAAAGAAAGATGACGTAATAATTTATTAAATAGCTGTATCAGACATTTTCTATGCCATTAAAAAATTATTCGAAGAAAAACTTGATAAAAAATAAAATAAAACGTACCTGGAGCAACTCCGAAGAATCCACTTTCTGGATTTATAGCTCGCAGATGACCCTCTTTGTCAAATTTCATCCAGGCAATATCATCTCCAACACATTCAACTTTGTAGTCAAGCAAGGTTGGTTGTAACATTGCAAGATTAGTTTTTCCACAAGCACTAGGAAACGCGGCGGCAATGTAAATCTTCTCACCCTTAGGATTTGTGATCCCTAAAATCTAAATAAAAAATGTTAAATTGGAACGGGCAAATAAATATTTAGCAGTGCCGGATTTAAAGTATGTGTTTAAAAGTTGTGTTAAACTAATAGAAAAGGCCGTTGTTAAAATCAATCTTTCGTAAATGATCTGACTCTGTATACAATATTGACAGAGCGTCGAGCCTTTCTTGTCGCATAGTAGTTCTTTTTTCATTTTTCAAGATTTTCAACTTCGAAAAAGATCGTTCCGCCGTGCAGTTTGATACCATTAAGCACATAAATATACGAAAAGCTGTATCCACATTAGGAGATGCTGATTCTAATTTATCAGTTTGTATTATTGTGTATAAATGTGCTTTGATGTGATGAACTGGTTTTTTGAACAGATTTTTTTTTTCTGAGAAAACATACTTTCTTATCAAGTGTAATACCACGTTTGGTGGCCCCCCCTGAGACATGATGCCCTAAGCAATTGCTTACTTTGCTTATTGATAAATCCGGCACTGATATTTAGAAATATCCTTTTGCACTACTTTGTTTACGGCTGTTTTTTCAATTCCTATTTTCTTGTCCAGCATTTTCACAAAAGTTTTACACTAGATAGTGCATTTTCCACATTTGATTTATTGTCTTTTTAATCAACGTGTGAGAAAACGGAAAATTCAATTTCTACGACTATATCTTGGGAATACTCTGTAACTTTTTGATTGCTGATATTTTTCTGAGAGCATAAATTAAGGATACAAATATACATCAAACAAACAATCATTTACCAGCATGTGTTCTGCGAGCCAGCCTTCACGTTTGGCAATAGTTGAACCTATTCTCAATGCAAAACATTTTTTGCCAAGCAAAGAATTTCCACCATAACCACTACCATAACTGACAATTTCTTGAGCATCAGGTCTGAAAAATGTAACGGCAAGGTAATTAGTTTGAAGTAATCCCCTTCCTCAGATTTATTTCTAATAGAAATAAATACCTTCAACTTAGTGTACGCCTGTACGCGGAACAAGAGGATGTCAGTCTGAAGTAACTTCTTACAATCTCAAGTATGATTTTTTCTCCTCCTGATCGTGTAAAATAACACAGAAAGTAACTCCGTAATATGATTCCGTATTGCGAACATTTTATACTGGTTTATACTTCCGGAGCACTATCCGGTCCGCAGATTTTTATTCAATTATTATTAGCTTTCTGTTGACAAATGAAATACTTTAACAGCAGAAAAGAACTTACTTAGAGCTGCAGTCTGGCTATCATCGGAAACGAAGATGCCTCAAATGATTATGATGAATCAAAATAGAGACAAAACTTCCTTTATTTGTCCTTACCGACTTACTTACTTACTAGAGGGCGCTACAGCCCGGTGTGGGCCTTGGCCTCCCATACAATGTCTCGCCATTTCGTCCTGTCCTTGGTCTTGTCACTCCATCATCTGACACCCATTGTTCTGAAGTCTTCGGTGACACAGTCTAGCCATCGCAAGCTTGGTCCTCCTTTTCTTCTGGCTGCGTAGATTTTGGCGTTCAGAGTTTTCTTGGACATAGAAGTGTCAAACATTCTGGTAACACCATGTAACATGTCCTAACCACTGAGCTTTTATAAATCTATCTCTACGTTTGTCCTAACTGTCCAATGATCTCCCACTTTGATGGGGCCTTAAATTCGTCTAATGATTTTCCTTTCAAATTTTCTCAGCAGATCCTGATCGAACTTGGTCATGCTCCAAGTTTCCCCTCCATATGTAGCGACAGGCCTTACCAAGGATTTGTAGAGTTCCAACTTGGTAACTCTGCTGACAAGCTTACTTTTGAAAAGTTTTAGATTGGCATAAAAGGCTCGGTTTGAGGCATAAATTCGTTATTTTATAGTTCTAGTGATTCTTCCTTAGCGACTTACTTGTGTAAAATAATTGTCCTCTGCGGATCGCATGGCCAATACGGATATTCGTGTACTCCAGAAGCTGGACTACCAACAGAATGTAAAGCTTTTACAAATTCATCATTTTTATTAATTTCTGCTAGCACTGGTGTTCCGATTCTTGTCATGATTCTCATTGATGCAACAACATATGGAGAATCTGTCAGTTCTACCCCAATTTTAGACAAGGGTGACCCAACTGGCCCCATACTAAATGGTATAACATACATTGTCCTCTCTGAAATGGTTACTTAATGTTAGTTTACTTATTGTAAAACATTATTCTTACGAAAATTTGAAGAGAAGCTAGGAACGGATACAGTATGTGTATTTGAAACTCTTTGAATATTTTTGAAAAATGGAATTACGACTTGAGATGTACAACCGGTACCACTAGGACATTTTGTAATATTGGTGCGAGTTTTTTGACAAATTCCACTACCACGACACGACAAGAGGCTGTGACTTTGCTATTCAAACCAGGGGCGTACACAGGATTTTTTTTTCGGGGGGGGGGGGTGGCTGGGCAAAATGTATANAACCCATCTAGTTTCACAGAGAGATAATGTAAACAATGTGAGAGCCAACGATCATACCACGTTGAATATACCAGTTCCCGTCAGATCATGAAAGTTAAACAACGTCGGACGTGGTCAGTACTTGGATGGGTGACCGCTTGGGAACACCACATATTGTTGGCCTGGTAGCTGTTATAGGCGCCCGGAATAGATTTCGAAATGCGCTCGCCCTCACACAACAATAATATAATCGAATGTTTCTAGATATAAAAGGCGTAGCAAAGCCCTATAAGACCGGCATCTAGGGTGGTCCGCCCCACAGTTCCTACGCCTCTGCCTATTAGGTAATGTACTCTATCGCGCCCAAGATATAGTTTTTTTTAACTCCTTCAGTATTTGTCTTCTTTAAGAGGTTTGGATTTCTTCTGTTTTTCTACATCACCCAGGAGGTAACAGAACGGATCCATTCTTTTTTTAGAGGAAATCGCCAAGAGCTCTAAAGAAACGTCTGATAGTTTATGGGATCCTTTCCTTTGTAGGAAACAGGATCACATAATCATCCGAATAAATATAGTTCGAATAGCCTCTTACATAGTTACAACCTAATTAGTAAGCAATGAACTTCAAATTATGAGGAAAAAAAAATACTAAAATAATCGGCGGCCAACAATATATTAGACTTCAACCTAAGTTCTGTTTTTAAATTTCTTGTATGGAATTGATATGAATAGGCAACAAATTTCAAGTTCTAGCTCTTTCCATTCTGGTTTTAGGCGGAACTGCCAAAAAGCGGCCTTCAACCACCAATTAGCGGCCAACAATAGATATATTACACTTCAACCTAAGTTGTATTTTTCAATTTTTGTATGGAATAGATATGAATAGGCACCAAATTTAAAGTTCTAGCTCTTTTAATTCTGGTTTTAGGCCGAACTGTCAAAAAGTGACCTCCAATCACTAACTAGCGGCCAACAATATATTTCACTTCAACATACGTTGTATTTTTCAATTTATTGTATGCAGTTGATATGAATAGGCAGCAAGTTTAAAGTTGTAGCTATTGCCTTTCTCATTTTAAGCAGGATGTGGGAAAACCGCTAAAAAGCGGCATTTCAAGTCTTGCCGTTCTTGAGATATCTTGTCCACAGACAGACACATTCGGACCATTGGCTGAAACGGGTTCTGGGGACCCCAAAACGTGTTTTGACATTTAAAACTCGACATCGAAAATTTCAGCCCATTACAATATTTTCCTTTTTATAGGATAATAAGGAAAGTAAAAAAAAAAATTGAAAATATGTAGAAAAAAAGTTAAATCGCCCTTTGCACTTTGTTATGTAAGTGTCCTAAAAAGTGATTTCTGCGTAACATTGAAAAAAAAAAGCATAGGGTTAGATGATTATTTATCCAAAAAAAAAAATTTCGGGGGGGGGGGCTACAGCCGGCCAGCCCCCCCTTGTGTACGCCCATGATTCAAACATATCACTAGCATAATATAGTTAAATATTTTCCTAATATTTAACTATATTAGGAAAATATTTAACTGACTGACAGACAGACTGACAGACAGAGTTACTTTCGCATTTATAATATTAGTATGGATATGGATTTAGCATACCTTTCATACAACCAGGAAATCTTTTTTGAATTGCAAAGTCGTAGTCTTCAGGAGAGATCCAATTTCCAAGCTGAGATTTGATGCCAGGTTTATGATCTGGCACAACATCTGATCGATTTGGTGAACAAATGAATGTTTTATCTTCAACTCTGGCAACGTCGGCTGGATTCGTTGTGGCTAACCAGCTTAAACAAAGTAAATAGGAAGATTTTTTTCCCAATTAATAATTACAATCAGCCTAAGAAGGCTAAAAGCAAATTTGATAAAGGAAACCTGGCATGATAAAAGAATATGCATTCATATCTCTTCTAGTATTTAAACATAAAAATAATTACAAATATTACAATTTAAAATTAGATAAACAGAGCTAAAAACTAAGAACTAAATTCTAAATCTAGTGGCTGATGGTGATGTCGTTTTAATCATCGAACAGAATTGCTGTTGTCTAGTAGGTTGATGGCAAGTGGATTGATATGATTTTCCAATCGAAGTTAATATTTCCCACTAGAGTCCGATCTCTTCGTCTCTTCATTGAGTGATAGAAATTTGAGATACTCATGTACCTCACTGTTACGAGCATACCAAGGTGCGTTCACTAACAACCTTAGTGTTTTATTTTGGAATCGTTGGATGATTTCGATGTTGCTGTCGCGGGCTGAACCCCAGAGTTGTATACAGCTGGGTGTGTCCCAGCTGTTGACATCGCATACATTGCACGATGCCAGCTTTCTTTTTCGGTGGTTCTATCTTGACGTTAGTGTAGTGGATGTACTGGATTTGATACACTTCTTTGTTGTTAGAACTTGGTTCTAGAATTTCTAGATTGACAAAGAAGGTTGAAAATGGTATTTTATTGGGACCAAATCTTGCATTTATTATTGGTCCCCTAACTTTGTGACCTTCTGCTTGAAGACATTTTTCAATTTTCACAGTCGGTGTGGTATGGTGTAGATTCTTAATGATAATGCGAAAAGCTGTGTCAGATTATTGGGTGAAAGTGTGATCAATTAGGCCTTTGGATCTAATGAGATTTAATATTTGTTTTATATATCTCAATTGTTCGTGTGTTGATTCTTAACTGTTGTCGCGTAACAATTTTGAGCCAAAAATCCATACTAATATTATAAATGCGAAAGTAACTCTGTCTGTCAGTACTATTAATTTTTTTCTGAGCAACTAACCTAACTTAAAATATCATTAATTGAAAGTAGAAGGTTAATTTTCACGATTAAATGCTGGAAAATACGAAAAAACACACTTTTAAAGGTTTAATTCACAATTTTATTGCTTGAAAATCGACGAAACTTTGGAGAAATCAAATGTTTATTCGGATTTTTTTAAATGTGCAGAGATTTTACAGAATTATGGGAGGTGGTTTTTTTGTAGCTGGTCTATTTACATCTTTTCCAGCGTCATCTCGCAGACTTTCAAATATGTTTTTTGTTTGAACTATTTCTTCATGTGAACTCTCAACCCTCGGGTGTTTCACCCTTTTCCGAATTTCCGGTACTTTTACATCGCAATGAGATTATTGCGATGTAATCCTTTAGGACTGAGTGCAGCCAGTGAAATTTTCACGTTAACACGTGCCGCCACGGCCTTTAAGTTAGAGTATGCAATCTGAAGGGGCATTATACGTTTTTCCTGGCATTTTCTCCATTTTCTCGAGAACTATAATCCCTAGAGTAAAAATTTAAAAACCGACGTACTTCTAACAGTATTGTCTTTCATTCTTCCGCTAATGATTTTCTTGTTAGACGTACTTTTTATACAGAAATTAACAGAAATGTGCATGAAAAGTAACTTTTTTGAAGTTTTGCTATTGAGCAGTGTCATAACTGACTCTAAATGTGTAAATAAAGCAAAGTAAACTTTTTCAATTTTCACAGTCGGTGTGGTATGGTGTAGATTCTTAATGATAATGCGAAAAGCTGTGTCAGATTATTGGGTGAAAGTGTGATCAATTAGGCCTTTGGATCTAATGAGATTTATTATTTGTTTTATATATCTCAATTGTTCGTGTGTTGATTCTTAATTGTTGTCGCGTAACAATTTTGAGCCAAAAATCATTTTTATTTATTGAGTTTGATAAAAATGAAATGAGTGCGTTTATATCCGTAATTTTGTACAGAATTATGGGAGGTGGTTTTTCTGTAGCTGGTCTATTTACATCTTTTCCAGCGTCATCTCGCAGACTTTCAAATATGTTTTTTGTTTGAACTATTTCTTCATGTGAACTCTCAACCCTCGGGTGTTTCACCCTTTTGCGAATTTCCGGTACTTTTACATCGCAATGAGATTATTGCGATGTAATCCTTTAGGACTGAGTGCAGCCAGTGAAATTTTCTATTGGTAGAGTACGAGTTGTCTTTTTTCTGTGATTCTTCTATTCCATATCAGGATTGGTAGGTAAGCAAATTCAACTGCTGAATACTTTGTCCAGATTAGACAATGGAACCGAAGAGGTTGCTGGTTCATTTGATTTGTTTACATTGTCTTAACTAGTACACTGACTGTTTTCACTTTATTGTTTACTAGCTGGATACGCCCGCTTCGCTTGGCGCCTTAGAGGCATGACCGTTTATAGTTTCAACCCCAAAAGTAGCCTATGTCCATTCCTAAAGTTTAGTCTATCTCCATACTAAATTTCATCAAAATCGGTTCAGTAGTTTAAGCGTGAAAGCGTAACATACATACAGACAGACAGACAGACTGACAGACAGAGTTACTTTCGCATTTATAATATTAGTATGGATTATTAAAAAATATTTTTTGTTTATTTACACGTTCTTACTGATTATATTTAAAAAAACACAACCGAACACAATAACTTCTAAACACAGAATGCCAAATAGGAAGAATGCTTTCGTAGTGTTAGAATATAATTGCTCCACTGAAGAGATATTTAATTTTAACTTCACGGTATGCGATAACTTCCAAACGATTTTCATGAATCTTGGTATGGACAATGCATAAAATTCCCTGATAAGTTTTGGGCCACCCGAGGTCTCATGGTGGGATTTATAGTTCACCTACCTACTAGAATACAAGTTATAAATTGTTCCACTAAAATCTCACCAGTTCCAATGCTTCCGAATTCTTTTTATCGTACTTGTCTTCAACATTGTGTCAATTATAAGTTTATTTTCTTCCTTGGATCCATCGCATATATGTATTTGTTTGGGTTTGCAAAGATTAGCACTTTCCTCAATGTATTTCAAAAGCTGTAATAATTAGAAGTAAATTAAGAAAATATTTTATGAGAGACTTCTGATCACGATTAAAATCAAATAATTAATCAGCATTTCTTATTTATTTGAATAATCGTTGAAATTTATTTTCGATAGTATGTCAATTTTTGATTTTAGTTTAAATTCGAAGGGGGCGTAGGTATTAATCTCACAAAAAATTATCATTAAAAAACAAAACAAAAAAAAAAACAAAAAAAAAAAAACAAGTTTCAATCACTCTTCCAAAAAATTTCGCCCATGAACGTAGTGATATCTATTATTGAGGCCAAGTTTATTCTTGCTGCTATTCATTTCACAGTACACTTACATTTATTACTGCACTTTTTTTGTCTCAATTCTCTTAAAGCAAAACGACTTTATAATTGGTCAGTTTTTTAGGAGAATCGCATAATGCTATCAATATTTTTACTATCAATATTTTGATAATACTCGTATCAATATTTTTTTTTGTAAAGATTACTATCTGTACTGTTTCTTTAGCCGTTTTTTCTTTCCTTATTTTTTTCAATTACACTACATTAGGGTGGCCCTTAGCTATAGGGGCGGAAAAAAAATATGGGAATGTTAATGTTTACTTTGCTTTATTTACACATTTAGAGTCAGTTATGACACTGCTCAATAGCAAAACTTCAAAAAAGTTACTTTTCATGCACATTTCTGTTAATTTCTGTATAAAAAGTACGTCTAACAAGAAAATCATTAGAGGAAGAATGAAAGACAATACTGTTAGAAGTACGTCGGTTTTTAAATTTTTACTCTAGGTATTATAGTTCTCGAGAAAATGGAGAAAATGGCAGGAAAAACGTATAATGCCCCTTCAGATTGCATACTCTAACTTAAAGGCCGTGGCGGCACGTGTTAACGTTATTCGATCGAGCTGAAACTTTGCAGATATTTTTTTTTATTTATTTAGAACCACTTTAGGGGGAGTAAACGATATATTTTTGACTTTCATTTTTAAGGGCCACCCTAAT
>CM022885.1:15170143-15180221 GCA_012654025.1 Pachypsylla venusta
TTCATCATTGAGCGCCCAGGCTTTCATTTTTAGTCATACCAGCATATAGCTGTAGTAAGGTAACACCATGGAGATCACCATGCAGAAAGAAATTTTTTAATAAATCTGGTTTATAGGTGTGCTAGAAACGACTGGAATGTTTGAATCATAGTGTGATCTTAATAGATGGGTCCTTTAAACATCAGGCTCCTTTAAAATCAAGTGAGCAACACTAAAAAAACGTGAATGTCTTGCCTGTCTCTGATAGAAATTAATACAGACGCTCCGCTGAAATATAATGTGATAGATGAACTGTTCAAGTTTCCCATAATGACAAATATAAGGCATAACTTACTTTTGGTGAAAGGCTAGAAACATTTCCATAGGAGATTTCAAAGTCGCCAATTTTGTGGGCATGACATGATAATGGCAGTAATGTGGGGAACAATCTAAAAGCAGACAATGTCGTAGTTATGAATCTGCGTATACAGGGTGGTCTCAATTTCTTCCAACCCTGATCATTTTTTTAAATATAGAAGACACGATTTTATTTGATTTTTTAACCAAATTTTATATTCCACATTTTTTTATGGTAAACTTGAAAAATAAAATTGACTATTTTAGTTTTTTTGTTTTTACACTTAATTCACAAAATACAAACTAGCCACGTGATTCACATTTGAATAATTTATGACTACCCATCTAATGCAAACATCTATTTTTTTTTTCAATTTCCCGATTAGTAAAAATCGCACTAGTATTGCCACGTGATTCATATGATATCATGTGTCAATGAGATTTGCAAAAGGAGAATATGCATTAAAAAATGGGGTTTCCTATTTTTTTAAAAACAAAAGAAACAAAGTTCATACAGGGTGCGGCAATTAGTTCTCCCACATTTGAAAGAGCTGGCAAAAAAAAAAAACGAAATAAGATATTTGAAAATTTATTTTGTATTTTGTAGCTTGTGTATTCTAGTTTTTTCTCATCTATGCTTTGTAAATAATGTCGTCCAAATGACGGGCTTGACGAGTGATGCACATTTGGAGTCTTTCGTGGAAGTTTTCCATGACTCTCGTCAGCATACCAGCATCAATTTGGATGATTTCTTCCAGAATTGCCTCCTTTAACTCTTCAAAGGTCCAAGGGCGATGTTTGAAGACCTCAGCCTTCATGTAACCCCACAGGAAGAAGTATCAGGGACTCAAATCCGGCGAGCGAGAGACCCACGAAATGTCATGCCGTTAGGAGATCATGTAGCCACATACAGCCTAAAACTGATGATGTCCTAAAGTTGTGAACCCAACTCAAAATTGTTTTTAGGTCAGGAACTGGATCTGTGGAGTGCAAACCATACCTTTTAGCAACGCACTCTGAGTGGCTATATTGGATTCACTTTTAAAAAAAAAACAGCTTGACAACGAACGCACGATGCTCGCGCGTCCAAACCATTGTGACACCTAAAAACTAGATGTCGTTTCTTGTTGAATATCACAAATCCCACGCTCCTCCCACTATTACTTCCCTCCCACGATTTTTTGAAAAGTGGGAGAACTAATTGCCGCACCCTGTACTAGATTAAGGTTCAAAAGTTGGATCACCCTGTACCTATATTTAGAAACTTATTCCAATTCTAACAAATGTTTCTATTTGTAGGTACGTACGTAAAAATCAAGAAAAAAATATTAAAATGAATACGAGTATTCGAGGTCGCATGAGTTCGATTTTTTGGGACCTTAAAACTTCAAGATTAATAGCCCTTGCCCAAGTTGCAAAATTAGAATTTATAGGTAACTAGCAGGATACGCCCGCTTCGCTTGGCGCCTTATAGGCATGGCCGTTTATAGTTTCAACCCCTTTTTTCGCGATGAAAAGTAGCCTATGTCCTTTCCTAAAGTTTAGTCTATCTCCATACCAAATTTCATCAAAATCAGTTCAGTAGTTTAAGCGTGAAAGCGTAACATACTTACATACATACACACATACATACAGACAGAGTTACTTTCGCATTTATATATTAGTATGGATATGGATTACTTACAACATAAAAGTCTTTACGCTGGTCATGGCTTGGTGTTTTTAATTGATTGAGGTCAATGCAAAGAGATGATCATCATCCCTCACGCTGCTTGTAATGTACTGCAACAGTATTCAATTTCTTTGATGAAATTCGTGGGTGACATCGGTAAATAGGTAATAGTTTTTAATTCCGTTCATGAGTGATTCTCAAACAATCGACATTACAGTTCTTGTCTCATTAGCCCTACGTTAGGCATAATATTAAATATAACTAACGTACTCGTAATGCATCCGAGTCCGAGAGTAGGATATTATAATTTTTTGAATGAGTATGCCTATTTTATCTAATATTATTATAATGATGCGTACTTTTGGGCTGCACTCAGTCCTAAATTCGAAAACGTATTTGAACTACAACTCAAAATTAGACAACTTCTGAATACAAAAATCATGGTCGAAACATACAGTGTTAGAGATAAATAAATATTAATGAATGGTCAGATGTATTAGCCTCAGTAGCTTAGTTGGTACAGACGGTAGATTTGTAACAATGAGGCTGTTGGTTCGAATACAAACAATAACACGGGGAACTACATTGTGACAAGCATAATAGCTAAACTTCACCAGGTCATCATCAAGTAATGTTCTATTCAAGTCCTTATGTCGTGACCCACATTTGGACCTCAGTCCTATGATTGGACCCACTTGTCTGCTGTCTATACTGATAAACCTCGTAACAAACATCAAAGACTTTAATAAAAAAAAAAGCCTGACCAGCATCACACCTCTCACTGTCATTATTGAATTCTTAACCATCAATATTTCTATTCACAGTTGATGTCTCTGTACCTACTGCTTTGAGGGTATCATACTAGTAGTTCTGTGAAATATATATCTCACTCAAATAAAATTACCATTATGAGGCCCCAGGAAGCTTTACTAGGAGATCCCTAAAGATTTAAAAAATAAAAATATAAAACGTATTTGTGTACCCCTGAAATTTAATAATTGTATACCAAATTATGCAATCTGTTTAACAGAGAAAATACCATTAAAGAGCAGGCATGAGGGACCTCGGTGGCTGAATGGGGCCCAAAATACTAAGCAGCAAATTATATGTACATAATAACAGTCCATGCCATCAGGCAAGGCGTTCAAAAGTTATCTTTGAACGAACAGATAAACCGACGTTTAAAGAAAATTCGTGGAGTTTATACTAGATGTCACGTCGTTCGATCAATTAATACCGAGATCTCTCTTATGCTCACGGTTATTGTGTCAACACCGAGAAGTAAGAATGAATGGAAAACAAAACAAGGCATTTTATACAGGGTGTATATTTTATACAAGTTCTTTGTTTCAAAGCGCATGTCAGATACGAGGGGTTAAAAAATATATAAACGCTTTTCAACGGAAGAACACGAAGATTACAATAATTTGTGTTTTTTGCAACCGTTTCAGAATGCAATTCAGGTTCAAGCATATGAAAAATCCATGGGATTTTACACTTTGTTTCATTTTAAGAAAACCTTTTTAAATTTGAACTGTCATCTTTCTACACTGCAAGAAACTCAGTACCCCCATTCTTTTAGACAATTGTGTCTCCACCATTATATTCTTATGGTATTAGATAAATAATAAAATACTCTGTTATCTAGATTTTTATGAAAAATGGACCTCCATCTCTTTTTGCCGTGACCTCATGACATGTATTCATTTGCCACATTAGTAAACGGAATACGTGTATTATTATATTTATTTAAAGATAAAACCACGGCCATAGTCACAGTTTTTTTCTAGTTTTCTTAAAATAATGTATTGATAACTTTGACACATGAGACACCTGAGATTTTCTATAATTAAATTTAAATCTTAGTTGCCGCTCTGATGTGAATACAATAAATCAAGCTAAATTTAGAGCATTTTATTCAAGGAAGGCTCTTAATTCTACTACACTCTGTATATCATAGCACATGCAACACCATTTACCATTCAGCTCATGAATTTTAACTTCATCCTATGAACTATAATCTACATTTTTCAGTTTAATAATATTACCTACATACAACATTCTCCACGGTTTATTTAATACTGGATAGACCGATAATTTATATTACCATAAATGCATTATTTCAGTTTTTTTTTATTTCTTCTGAGGGTGCTGAAGTTTCGCAGTTTCGAGCCACTACTGAAATCTGCGTATATTGCAGTGGCCTTTCAAAACAAAAAGCTCTTGCCATATTTTTAAATTGTGTAGCTTCAAAAATTTCGTACAAATAAAATACGCTACATCCATATCCCTTTTCTTCTTCTTTTTTTTATAAAAAAGTTTGCTGACGCCCAACACCCACTCTCACAAACATTTCTTCTGAAAACTTTAGCGCTAGGGTTTAGAACTTTCATCGATCGACATTTTAGTAAGGGTTTGGTTTTTTGATTATTATTTTAAACTAATTTTCTTTTTAAATGCATAAATCAGTGCTTCCATGTTTATTTTAAAATGTTTGTTGTGATCTTTTAAGTCAATATTTTTAGATATAATATATAGTGTTAATTTCAATGTTATAGTTTGTACATACAAATGTATAGTAAACCCCCGTGGGTTGTATGTAAAATTGTAGAGCTCTCAAAAATAGCAACATGTTTTATAACATTGCTGAAAGACTTAGCAATTTAACTAGAGAAAATAATTTCATTAATTATTTTGTACTAATAAAAAAATGATTAGCGAATGTGATTGAATAAGGCTGTAAAGAGAGTGCATTCTCTACACAGATACAATGACCCAGTTTGGAAAATATTATATTCCTTCATTCCGAGCTTTCATCAATGTCGGCTGGGAAACTGTAAAATCCCAAATTCCTGACCAAAGTCCTTGTATGGATGTTATGATGAAAGTTGTAGCAAAAAATGATGACACCGAAGCTTCTAAATCCCAAGGTGAACATGTGCACTTTGGGAATAATATTCAACAGAAGAAAACAAGTGGGACGATCGAAATGTCAACTATGAAGGGATATGGAGGCGTGGACGAATGTAGCTCCAAAGATAATTTTCAAACCTCTAGAAGTAACACATTTAGTATGGGAGGAAGTTTTGATGAATTTGGCGGAGGAGGTGAAGGACAAAGCAGACATAAGATCAATGAGTGGCAGGCAGCTTGGAATGTGACGAACGCAATACAGGTTTGTATAAAATAACCAGCAGGCTCTGTCTACTTCGCTTGCTGCCTTAGGGGCATCACCGTTCTGCGTAATGGTAGCAGTTTCACTTCTATGTTTTTCCTTATGAAAATCAGAAAAAGTAGCTCGTATAGGTACATGAACATATTTTTTTCTCCCCCCAGAAAATGATCCACCTATTTAATACAGCAATAATAACAAAAGTCACTCAGGTTTATTTTTACGTTTGTCCATTTTCTATAGACAATGTTTTGTAAAGATGTGTTTCACCCCGGATTCATTCAATGTTGCTTAAACTAACGCATCTCCTAATTGACCAAAAGTAGTCATTTTTGATCCCCTTTTACTTAAAAAAAGAAAATATTAAATAAACGTTCCACGTAGAATAAATCATATAGGTAATTTTAGGAATGAAATGTAGATAGCGAACAAAATTTTTACACACAATACCTACATCCTACTTAAGTTGTACGTAACAGTTTGTTTGACCCCTAATTTTCAAAAAGTAAACTCCGTCCTTAAAAATACTCCTTAACTCCAGGCAAGTTTTTTATTCTCATTTTTCTTAAAAAAGAAAAAGTATACAAGCACATTTATTATTATCATGTTTTTTTTTAATTTTCAGGGAATGTTCATTGTATCTTTGCCATTTGCTGTACTGAGAGGAGGTTACTGGGCAATATTTGCAATGATTGGCATAGCATATATTTGTTGTTACACCGGAAAAATCCTCGTTGAATGTCTCTACGAAATAGACACAAATACTGGTCAACGAGTAAGGGTAAGAAACTCGTACGTGTCAATTGCTAGCGAATGTTTTGGTCCCGTTTGGGGAGCCAGAGCAGTAAATTTAGCGCAAATGATTGAACTTTTAATGACATGTATTTTATATGTGGTGGTCTGTGGGGATTTAATGGTAGGGTCCTTCCCTGATGGCGCCATTGACACAAGGAGCTGGATGATGCTGATTGGAATATTCCTTATTCCACTGGGTTTTCTCAAATCGCTACATCATGTCTCAATGCTAAGTTTTTGGTGCACAATGTCTCACATAGTCATTAATGTCGTCATTCTTGGATATTGCCTCCTACAAATAGGAGATTGGGGTTGGAGTAAAGTTAAGTGGAGCCTTGATATGGAAAACTTTCCCATCAGCTTGGGCGTTATTGTGTTCAGTTACACCTCACAGATATTTCTACCCACTCTTGAAGGAAATCTGATAGATCGTTCAAAGTTCGACTGGATGCTGGACTGGAGTCACATAGCTGCAGCTATTTTCAAATCCATGTTTGGTTATTTGTGTTTTTTGACTTTTCAAAATGACACTCAACAAGTTATTACAAATAATTTGGACTCTGCGTGGTTCAAAGGATTTGTCAACTTTTTTCTCGTAGTGAAAGCTTTGCTTTCTTACCCTCTGCCATATTATGCGGCTTGTGAACTACTCGAAAACAATTATTTCAATGGTGGGGAATCGCAATTTCCAACTATTTGGCACTTAGACGGTGAATTAAAAGTTTGGGGACTCATGTTCAGAGTAGCCGTAGTACTCTTTACCATTATGATGGCAGTCTTCATACCCCACTTTGCGATTTTGATGGGCTTCATTGGCAGCTTCACTGGAACTATGCTATCTTTCATTTGGCCGTGTTATTTCCACTTAAAATTGAAGGGCAGCAGTTTAAGTATTAAAAACGTAGCATTTGACTGTTTTGTTATATTTCTTGGTTGTTTATTTGGTATTATTGGTGTTTATGATTCTGGCTCAGCCATGATCAAAGCCTTTGAAATTGGTCTTCCATTTTAAAAATATTTTTTAAGGATAAAACGTAAGATGCATTTTATAAATTATTAGGTATAGTGTTTTTAATTTAATGTTAAGATATCTGAAATAGTGCAGTCAATTATGGACAGTTATCGCTTGGAATAAAGTTCATGATTTTCATTTATTATTATGGGATTTCCACATAACAGTTTCCATTTAAATAATTTACCCTGTCAGCACTGTCAGTATTTGTCGCCTTTAACTTGACTACTAATTTATTTTGATGTAGTTGAATATAGTCTGAACTACAACCAAATAGGGAATTGTATATTTTGAAGTTATTACAGATCCGGAAACTGTCATACGGGATTTGACCCCAAATCCTGAGTGAAAGAGAAGTGTAATAACACCTACTAAAATTTATTTACTATAAAATTTATTTACCTTTTTATTTACTATAATAAATAAATATTGATTATCGAATAATAACGGGAGTATTTTTTTTTTAAAAAAGAACACATAATAAGTGATCATACATCACTTTTTAAATTGTCTATTTAAAAATAATAGCCAAACAAATCGTAAATTGTTCAGAATATCTGAGAATGTACCCAGACCGAGACAATGAAAGAACTATGGCAAGTTCTCTCTTATTAAAACTAAAAATAAGGGGTAAAAACACAAAAAGCTCATTTCAATATTTCAAATCAATTTCTATTCCTAAAAAAAAAAAAAAAAANAAAAAAAAAAAAAAAAAAAAAAAAAAAAAAAAAAAAAAATCAGCCGTTCTTAGAGGTGCCAAGAAATTTAAAATTTGAACTTATATTGACTGGACTGTAAATCAGATTTTTTTTTTTTCAGGAGAGTGTTACATTTAATTATTTAATTTTAATTTGTTAGTTCAGATGCATCGTCAAATTGCTTTTGTAATTTTGTCTTCCAAGGTGTAACCGATACCTATCGATAGTAGGTATATTTATTTTTAGATAACTATTTTTAATTGTTGACATTCATTTATAGCTCACCACAGAACATACATAACGAGGGAAGTATGTAGGTATGAGTTGAAATTGCTAGACACTTTTGAAATGAATTAGGGTCTTAGCTTTCGCGCCGCGAATTTAAATGTACACTGCTGGATCCTACGGACTTTTAGGGGAAAACATCAATCTAGCGTTAATAATAATTATTTGGCTAGCTAAACCAAACGTTCTCCTTAATTGCAAGCGTCGAAATGGAACAATAAAAATATTTCAATTCAAAGGTCAAAATAAATGTGCGACGCACGAAAAACACTCGAAAAAGACTTTTAACGAACCCAGCACTGAAATTTTTAATTAAAACTTTAAACAAAGTTTGGAGCCTGATGGCGACTCATTTTAATTTTTCTATTTTTTCGTTTATTACTTACTTAAAATATATTTTCGTATGTAATTAATGGTTTATATCTAATTATAGTGTTTTAATTTTTTTTAAATGTTTTTATCGCCTCTTAAGAGGCGATAAAAACATTAAATGTTAAAATTTTAATTACTTTAGTATATAATGACGTCTCCCTGGAAAACGCCAGTTACGAAGACATGGTGTAAATTATTATTCTCGCTTTGAAATTTTATATAGTGAAAGTATTACAATATAAATTGTGTTATGGAATGCCTTAAAGAAGATTTAAAATGTTTTAATGTAATAATTTGTGAAAATCATACAAAAACATAAATGGTCAAACATGGCCAATATGGCTATAGCATGTGTAGCAAAATATGGCTATAGCAATTACATACGAAAATATATTTTAAGTAAGTAATAAACGAAAAAATAGAAAAATTAAAATGAGTCCATGAAAAAAAATAATGTCCGCCATTCGAAAGAGGTGTTAAGACCTTAATTTTACAAAAAGTATCGAACGATTTTTGTACGGAGATGAGACCTTACATTTCTTCCTGCTAATATACATATATTCAAAGTAATCTTAGCTCACTATGTTAAAATTTTAATTACTTTAGGATATAATGACGTCTCCCTGGAAAACGCCAGTTACGAAGACATGGTGTAAATTATTATTCTCGCTTTGAAATTTTATATAGCGAAAGTATTACAATATAAATTGTGTTATGGAATGCCTTAAAAGAAGATTTAGAATGTTTTAATGTAATAATTTGTGAAAATCATACAAAAACATAAATGGTCAAACATGGCCAATATGGCTATAGCATGTGTAGCAAATGTCAAATAAAGAAAATCTCTCCATAATTACCTTACTTTGTACTATTTTCGTCTTTTATTGACTTTTCACTGTGTAACCACACCCCATAAAAGTGGGGTGGGTGAGGTCAAGTGAAACAAAATTGTTTTTTATCAGATCTGAACTAGGATTTATGGGAAAACATTTAAATTTCAGGATACAGAATGTCGCGTGCTTCAAAGAGTTAAAATCTACATTTTCTACGTAAGAAGTTTTGCTGTCGATTACCGACCTTTAATGACCATTCATTACTTTCCACATTTTTTTATTCTATTTTAATGTGTAAGTTTTGTGATAAAAGGGGGGCACATTGTTGTGTCCTTGATTTCGGTAAAACTCGTAAAACCTGATACTGTAATTACAATAAAAATAATTCAATAGGCACAGATAGGATTCTTAACTTGTACAATTTGAATTGCTCTGTAGCAATAGTTCCCCATTGCGATTTACTTTGGCTAGTTTGAAACTAGCCTGTTTAAAGGTAGCGGCACCTGTTTGTTAACTTATCCGCTACCTAACTGTATTTTTAATTATCTTCCTATTGTGGTAAAGATACTTGTGCTGTAGTGTTTGGATATTATTTAATAATCTTCTTTATTATTGGTACAATGATACTACACACTGATCAATATAATAATCAGTATGTAGTTTGTGTTTTTAGGTGTTGTTGTAAAATGATGTGTGTGTTATTGTAGATCTATTGTGTAGTCTTGTTTTCTATATGTTGTATAAAATGAAAGTGTTTTTAATCTAACTGCTAATTTAACCACAGCTAGATTAATATTTAATGGATTAATTCTATACCTTTGTAAACAAGTAGTTCGTATGTCTGGGTCAAATACAATTACATACAAGATATAATATTTTGGGCTTTATTTCAATTTTTTTTTT
>CM022885.1:15180777-15243942 GCA_012654025.1 Pachypsylla venusta
CTTCTATATCTTCTTCACTTGATGGCATAAGCACATCTAACAATGTTTGCATTGACTCCTCCAAACTTATACATGGTCCGCCATAAGAGTTTTTTATTTCTCTACTGACTTCTGAAATAGGTAACTTTTCGCGAATCACTTTTTGTGCCTTCCCCCAAGGGTCTTTTTGAAGGTCATTTTCTATAAATTTTTGGAATGATTTTTCTTTGTTCTTTTTAATGTTCTTGCAGTATTGCGCTCTTTTATTTCTGTAGATGTTGTAATTTTCTATTCGTTCTTCACCATTGCTTTTTTGAAACTTTTTTCTTGCTTTCCTAACTTCCATTTTTTCTTTTTCTATTTTATTGTTCCACCATGGATTTCTTTTAGTTAATTCACATGTAAGTGGAATTGACGACTCTGCTGCTTTTTTCAATATATTGGTTGTTTCTGATACCATCTCTTCTGTATTTTTGTTAAACCAATCTATTTTATAATATTCTTTCTCTAGAACTTCGATAAATAGCTTCCAGTTTGCTGCCCCTAAATTGTATTGTGGGGATTTCGGTTCCTTTGTTTTTTCAGATACGAACATATCATAGAGTAATAAGTTATGATCGCTTGTCAAAATAGTTTTTGTACATATTCTCCAGTTTGTGGTCAATGCAACTGTTGTTAGTGTGAGGTCTATATTCGATTTGGCATCGGTTGTACTGCAGAATGTTGTATTTTGTGAAGGCTTGTTCATAATGAATAAGTTTTGTTCAATGATGAATAATTCCAAAATTCTGCCATTATTGTCCACTAGTCTATCATGCCACACGTGTGATCTTGCATTGGCATTAACTCCTATCAACACTTTCTTCCCTCTTAGCGCATGCAAAATTGTTTCAAGGTGGTTAGTGTGATCACGTATGTCTTCATTATCTTTAAAGTATAAACTAACGATGTATATTTTTTCGTTTTCAAATTCAATCAAAACTACTGAACAACATTTGTTACACATGGAATCTAACGCCATCGCTGTTATGTTCTCATATGAATAGATCTAGTTTTCGAACCCAAATTAGGTATTTTGGTGATTGGGTAATTTCCAAAAATCTGATTATATGGTTCTTGAAGCATAATCAAATCTAAGTCATACTTTTGTACAGCCATTGATATTTCTGAAGTAGCGACTTTTCCCCTTCCTATATTTATCTGCCCAACTTTAATTTTTGATTGTTTATTCATAATTTATATTATTTAATGCGGATATATACTTTCTCCTCCAAACTTCACAATTTTTACTGTCAGAAGATTCATGGTTCAAGTTTGATATTCCAAACTTCTTACAGAGTGAACATTGGGGTTTAAAATTGGTTTTCGTTTTCTCCTCACAGTTACGGGACTCATGTCCGTCTTGTCCACAGAAACGGCAACTAGGAATTTTATTTTGGCAGTTTTGGGCTTGATGTCCGAACTCCTGGCATTTGAAACACTGTAGAATACTGATGTGATCCTTAACGGGGCACGAGGACCATTCAATGTATATTCTACCTTTATCTAATATTGTCTTCCTGGTTTCTGCAGTACATTCAATGATGACATGGCAGGTGTCTTTATTGTTTGGTCCCATTTTTCCAACAAGCTTGATCTGGTTTAAATCTATTGTAGGCATTTGAATCTTCATCTGTTCGAGTAGTGTTACATCGCTGAATTCAACAGGTACATTAAAAATTGCCATTCTCGGATTCTTCCTACCAGGGATCCGTGTTGTTACTCCAATATTTTTCCATTGTTCTGCACCCTGCAGCTTAGATGCATCCTCTTCATTTGATAAATGAATACTTATTCCGGCTTCTCTAATCTCTTTCACTCTTTCAATTTGAATACCGAGAGTGGATGGTTTTATTGCATTCATCACAGCATTTTTAGTATGTTGACTGGTCTGCAATTCATTTCTACTATTACTGTCAGGATAGACTAGAATAGCTGGTTTCGTTTTCGAAATAATTGGTTTTACAACTCCTGGGACTTTTACTACATTGGCGTAGCTTTTACTTTGGGGTTTTTCAATTGAGATTTTTTCTTTAATCTCCTTTACTTCCTCATTCAGCTTGTGTAGCATGTACCGTATTCCTTTTGTAGGCCTCTCAATTCCATCATCTTCCATGTCCATGTTCTGATCCTCATTTTCAAAGCCATTGATTTCATTTACAATCCATTTTGTTTCCTCTTTCATTGTGTTTCTGATGGATTCGATGATTATTTCATTTTTCCTGTTTTCCTTAATTTGCATAAAAGTCGTAACAATACCTTGGACTGTACTCTCTATTGTCTCGATGTCTTCTTTTACGGTTTTTTTCTCTCGTTCGTCTTTCAAGTTCTTTGATAAGACGAGCATTATATTGTTCAATGATTGTGCAATATTGAACTCAAATTTCTTTATTTCAGCTTCATCGGCCACTTGCTGAATGGGAGACCCTACTTTTTTTCTTTTTGTACCTCTAGGCTTATGAATCGAGGAAACTGGTGTTGCATACTCCTCTGGGTCCGTTAGGACAACCCCTCGTTCGGGAGGTGTTCTCTGCATGTTTTACTTATCTTGGCGTTCTGACGCACTACCACATACTGGACAAAATAATAAAGAAGAATAAATAAAAACGAAGCACTACGAACCAAATGCCGATTAACGCAAACTGTTTGGTAAGTACGTGGTTAGCCTCTCCTATGCTACGCTGTGCATTTGTCTAACAATAGAATGTTTATCTGATTTATCAATTGAGAAATGATTGATTTTATGTTATAGATTATTAATATCAAATGTTTTAAACAATAATAACTTTTTATTATTTGGAAAATGAAAATTCTAAAAATAGCCTCAGAATTTTCTGAAATAGACACTTCTGATAATACAACACAATAATTTTTTGGTCATTTTTAACTATTTTAAAATTTATTTAAAAAATTTACTAAACAGAGCACTTGTAATCTCACACACTTGACTCCCTATATGTTTTTGTATGTTGAGAAAATGAGTTATCATACATATTGTTTTTGAGGCCTTGCTTTCTGTTATTCTGTGTTATTTTACACCATCGGATAAAGTTGAGAAAATGAGTTATCATACATACGAGTATTGCTTTTGAAGCCTTGCATTCTGTTATTCTAAGTTATTTTACACCATCGGATAAAGTTGAGAAAATGAGTTATCATACATATTGTTTTTGAGGCCTTGCTTTCTGTTATTCTGTGTTATTTTACACCATCGGATAAAGTTGAGAAAATGAGTTATCATACATACGAGTATTGCTCTTGAAGCCTTGCTTTCTGTTATTCTGTGTTATTTTACACCATCGGATAAAGTAAAGTCAGTCTCTATGGCTGTTTGCTGCAAGTAACTCATCACAATAACTATGGGGTAAATCGGTAAATCATAGATAGACTCAAAGTATCTACAAGAAGTATTAGAAATTAATGGAAATGTATTTTTTTCATCCTGAACAATTTGCATTTTTTATTCATTATTATTACTATCCTAGCGTCGCCGGATTTTTCTGTCAGAGTTTGCTGTTCCTCCCCATTGATGTTGCGGACTGTTTGGTCTTCCTTTTCAAAATGTCTGTTGTCAATTTTTTTCGTATTTGTAAAATACACTCATCTGATTTATTTTATAAAGAAAAAAAAATCTGTAATTTTGTTACCATAATATATCATAATTTACAGATCTCGATTCAAAATCGATATTATATGTGTTTTTATTACACACTAAAATTTAGAAAATATACAATTTTTCAATATTACATTCTTATTTAGACTTTTGAAATTTACTGTACGCCAAGTAGTGTCATAAAAATACAAGTTCTTTGGAACACAACTGTATTACAATTGAAACTCTTATTTGAGAATCAACTTCCTTTGTTGCTCAAATGAATGAAATATTTGAACGTGTGCTGCAAAGCTTAAAATCCAAATCGTTTTGTATGACAATTTTTTTTCAAATTGTTAAGTAATCCAATTATTGATATGAATATTATGAATGCTCACATAATATCCTGTTCTCTGAAAAGGTGTTGTTTTTCTTTTCAATCTCTCCAAGGTCCAAGTTGATGACTTCACTATATCTGATAATATCTGACAGGCCCGAATATCAGGCATTATAATCCTCCGCTGTAACCCAGTTTTTACTTGTTTTAAAATATAATTCTTAATGTAATTATTCATATTAAATTTTATCATAATCGTATGTTCAAGTTTTGTCACTAAGAGTGATAATTATCTACAGTAGTCTTCCATATTTATTAGTTAACTAATTTATTGTTGTATTGTTTTATTTTTTATCATCAATTAATAATAAATTTAGCTATTATTATAATTATTACTACTCAGAGCTAGAAATATAATATTAATTATTTATTATTACTTATTACCTTTTGTATTTATAATTTTAGAATTATCATTATACAATATAAGGTTTTTCATTAAGGGCGGGCCGATGTTTGCAGCCTGTGTGCAGCCAAATTGTTTCGGTAGCGGATTTCTCATGTGTTTCTTAGTTGTTTATTATACTCTTCAGATATCAAATCACTATAACCAGGTACACGTTTCAGCAGCACGTCTGAATTATAGAACTTTATTATAGCCAAGTTGGATATTTGGATTCAAGTAAACCATTTGGACCATGATACTGGTTTTGTTGACTCTGAAAGCATAGATTTCGTGACTGCTAATAAGGTACATGGTAGTAGTTTTTTTTTATTTATTTATTTAAGAATATAGTTGTGTTAAGCTAATATAAGCTTGTCACAATGTAGTTCCCTGTGTTATTGTTAAATCATAATGTTCATGCTGGGATTCGAACCAACCTCCTGGTTCCGAATCTACCGCCTCTACCAACTGAGCTACTAACATGTTGGTCACAATGCACGTCACCTCTGCGAGCGATAACCATACCCTTATGTAGGTTAGCCAACGTGGCAATAATAAAGTTTTATCATTTGGACATGCTGCTCAATCATGAATAATAAACAACAGAATAGACAGATGCCACCCAAACAAATGGCCGTTACATCATTTTCAGGGGGCAAAAATATTGACTTATTTTAGCCCGATTTCTCGCTTCGTAATGGACGGTTATCGAAAAGATTTTGATGACACGTTAACCCTGCGTGACGACCACATTATAATTACGCCTGGTTTCTTTTATCCATCGTGATCTGCTCGCTTTACAAATTAATAATATCACGGAACTAGCGCTCAACTTACAGGGTAATCGCTAACGAACCCAAGCTATGGAGTTTGAGAATGAAAAATCATAAAGAATTCAAATCTTCTATCTCCTCAATTTTTTTTATAATGAAATTATAAACGCTTTCAATTGTTAGTCCTATAATGAAATTATAAACGCTTTCAATTGTTAGTCCTATAATGAAATTATAAACGCTTTCAATTGTTAGTCCTACTTCCAAACGCTAGTCCTAAAACGAAGATAGGGAGACTGACTTAGTGGCAATAAAAATTAAAGAAGAAATGATTCCATAAACTGTCTCAAGGTAGGTGATTCTATCATGCGTCCAATGAACCAAGAAACCAATAAAACAACTGACCGCCTGTAGAGAAATTGTGTCATGGTATAGATTTGAATATGGTAGGGTATTCCAATGTAGCATATTTTTTATTCTGTGGTCAATAATCTATTGGATAATAAATAATATGTGTATTATAATTCACGCAATCAGGGAAGTTGGTTACCTTCTAACCTTAATTCCAAACAAGAACTCTCACTGTCTATCGTCTGGTCCCCTCATCTTCAGTGTTGGGCTCAGTTCTCATCAGACTACTTCTATCTTATCCATTTGAATCAACCATTTTTTTTCTTTCAAAAAGTGGAAATGATAATACTTCAATTTTAAACGATTACTACCTGTTAAAGTGAGGTGATGATTTTAATTGTTTTTAATAATTAATTTTCGTAAATAATCGTGAATTATGCGGTCACAAGAGAAAAGTGTCCAAGCGAATGACGCACAAGTGTGCACAAACGTTGAGGACAGTAATATTCAAAGTTTTTTCAAAGGAAAGAGTGTTTTTATAACCGGAGGAACAGGATTTTTGGGAAAAGCATTAGTGGAAAAACTGCTTCGATCTTGTTCGGATATTAAAAATATATATTTGCTCATCAGACCTAGAAGAGGAGTAGATGTGTCCATTCGTCATAGGGACCTTTTGAAAAGTTCTGTTTTTGACCGACTTCGAGAAGAAAATAATACTGAAGTGTTTCAGAAACTGAAAATTATACCAGGAGATGTAACCGTACCAGGTCTGGGCCTTACTGAGAGCGATAGGAGTTTACTTACAAAAGAAGTATCCATTGTATTTCATTCTGCAGCAACTGTTAAATTCAACGAAACATTGAGAACGGCTTGTCAACTGAATACTCAAGGTACTCAACGTATAACTGATCTTTGCCGCCAAATTGAAAACCTAGAAGCATTCATTCATGTCTCCACCGCTTACTCAAACGCAGATAAGAAACAAATATCTGAAAAAATATACTCGCCTGTTATTGATCCCAAAGTTTTGATAGAATATTGTGAAACAAACACGGATGAGGAGCTCAGCATTCTGGAACAAAGAATCCAAGGCAACCACCCCAATACTTACACTCTAACAAAGAATTTGGCTGAACACATTGTTTTCGAGGCGTCGACATCTATTCCTATATCAATTGTACGCCCGAGCATTGTCACAGCCGCTCTGTTCGACCCTGTTCCAGGTTGGGTGGACAATGTCTCTGGTATATCAGGAATCATGATGGAAATCGGACGTGGTACTATTAGAAGCATAATCTGCGACGACAAACTTGTAGTGGATCTTATTCCCGTAGATATTGTAGTGAACACCCTAATTTGTGCTGCTTGGCAAACTGCTCAGTCGAAGAAAAACGACCTGCAAATCTACAATTGTTCATCGGGTCATACAAATCCACTTCAATGGAGAGAACTTGGAATTATGTGCCATAAGTACGCTCTGAAGACTCCAAGTACATTTATTCAATTTTACCCAGGGTTTTCATTCAGAACAAACCGGCCAGCTCACAGATTCTGTGAACTGCTTTATCATTTCCTTCCTGCATTTATGCTAGATATATTCTTGCAAGTTCAAAAACAGAAGCCAATTATGTTAAAAATTTACACTCGTTTTAAGAAAGCTGCAGCAACCGGGGAATTTTTTGCATTAAACGAGTGGCAATTTGGATCGAAGAACATAAAAAAATTAGCAGAAAGTCTTAAAACATCACATGATTGGCAGATATTCCCAGTGGATATGAGAATCCTCAAATATGATTCGTACGTTAAGAATTATATGTTGGGCATAAGAAAGTACGTCTTGAATGATCCAGATAGTAGCCTGTCATCAGCCAAGACAAAACTGAAGACGTTGTTTTGGGTAACAAAACTTATAGATGCTGCTTTTGTTTCAATCCTCATGAAATTGGTTAAGTTTAAATAGTTTGTAAAGTAAAAATAGTCGTTATACATCACGTAGTTTAGGGACAAATTTATACTTTTTCAAAATACACTCATGTTAGTTGTGTTCACCCATCTTTAACAAGAAAAAGCACAAATACTTATCATAATTTTCTCAAAATGGCAGTTTTTTTTAAAATACGATAATTATTGTTTTGTTTTCTCATTAGAAGTGTTTTCTATTCAAATAACTGAATATGATTTATTTGAGGAAATAGCACACCAGGTGCCTGGACAATCTAACCTAATTTTTCCTGGATCCGTCATATGATCGTATTTTTAATTGATATGCGTTTGTACATATTTTACTCATGTTAGTTGTGTTCACCCATCTTTAACAATGAAATATATTTTTATACTCGTACTTTTATTTATATTGCCTGATTGGCTCAATAATATTTTTAATTTTATGATTTGGCCAAAATTCAAATAAATTTAACTCTCTATAATTTTTTCAGATAACTCTGTGTTTTTTTTTCTTTCATCAGGTAAATAACACGGGAAAAGTTTTTTTGTTCGATGATACACAGGTCAAAATTTTCAATTTGTAAAAATGTAATAGGGAGGTCAACGGACCCCCATTACTCAGCTTTCGGTGTCTATCTGTCGCAGAGCTCTATCCCAAGGTCGGCAAAATACAGTCGTTGAAACTTTCTCTGATTTTGTATAATTATGATCTTAATATCGGCTAATAAATGTACTCGAAATATATGTATAATGTCGGCTGTACGGAACCCTTAATGTGAAAGTATGACTTACAATTGACCGATTTATTTTTATTAATACATAAATGAAAACGGCAATGTTTAATAAAAGTTGGACATTTGTGAAAAAAAAAAAAAAAAAAAAAAAAAAAATGAATTTGGCTTCTCTATTAATATTATAAATGCTTTGGCATCTCCATTAATATTATAAATGCTTGGAATCTCTATTAATATTATAAATGCTTTGGCATCTCCATTAATATTATAACTGCCTTGGCATCTCTATTAATATTATAAATGCAGAAACAGATCAACATGATTTTCGTACTGAGTTAGTTTATGGATCGGAGGGTAATATAGGCTATCTCACACAGGAATACCATGTCTGATGAAGCAGACAAAGCCTGCCATAATTTGAAGAATGTATGTATATCTTTTAAACCTGGGCAACACAGAGTGCACAGGGTTGGGAGTGCGCAGAGTATCTTTTTGCTGACATATTCAACATCTGTGCTCTTTTTACTTTTCAGGGAACAAGAAAACACTCAATAATATTTAGAATAGTTATAAGTGATCAGTTCCAGTAATATAAAATAATATTACGTGGGCTTTAATTTTCAAGAAAATAATTTAAAGGCTTATAACTAAGTACATTATTATTGGGGCGAAAGTTGTTTAAATTTATCGATATTTGTCTAATATTACTAATTTATCCTTGTTGAGTGCATATTTATTAGTTATAATTGTAAAGTTTTACAGGGTAAAAAATAATAAATTTGAATTTGAGAAGGACAAAAGAATAAGAACAGAAATTTGCAGTGGTTAAGATGTAGCTATTACTAAATGATTCTTAAGAGAGAAATCAGATTTTTTTTCAAATTGATATTAAGTGACCGATTCATATTTATCTGAATACATAAAAAAAAGTCAAAGTGGACACCAGAAAAAAAAACCATTTTTCAATGTTTGAAAAAAAAAAAATCATTTTTCAATGTTTGAAAAAAAAAATCATTTTTCAATGTTTAAAAAAAATCATTTTTCAATGTTTGAAAAAAAAATCATTTTTCAATGTTTGAAAAATCATTTTTCAATGTTTGAAAAATCATTTTTCAATGTTTGAAAAATCATTTTTCAATGTTTGAAAAATCATTTTTCAATGTTTGACGAACTTTTTTTTATTTTGATTAGTTATCTTTTAATTCTAGATATACCCGTAGCTCGTAGCTAGAATATTTACTATCTTTGCGAATGAAAATTTCACAAAAAACATAAATTGAATTTGATTATGAAAATATAATAAAAGTATAAAAACTGTTAGTCGTTAAAAACTCCCTCACTTTGATCAAAAAAATACTTTGCCCTCGCAACATTTTTACCTTAAGTTTTGTGACGCCCCATTCATAAAGATGTGCAATATGATTGCACACATCAAGCAAAACGCTAGTTTTGCAACGCCAAGAAAAACAAAACGAGCGTGGTATAAATATTACAATACACATATAAGAAATTTTATTCAAAAAGAAAAATTAATCTAACCTAATATAAATAAAATATAAATAATAAATATACTGAGTCATTCATATTCAAGATTGTGAATCACACAGGCATTTAAAGTCCAATTTTAGCAAAGGATTAAATTAACTTTTATTTTTTTATAGTTGACGTATTGTAAGTTTTACTGTAAGAGATAATAAAAAATATAGAAACTTTTAAACGAAACAAATACAAAGAATGAACTGCACTAAAAATGCTAATAAATAATTCAAAAACTGTCTTTCAATATGCGTGATCACAAATAAATTATTTGAGTACGAATCAGTCTGCATATTTTTCCCTAACTTAATGTAAAGAAATGAGTAATATTTTGAAAGTCAAAACTTTATACACAATTAAAATTGTTCTAGGGAAGTTTCAATTATTTTTTAGATTTCTTAAAAATAAATGATTACTTAAAAGAACAGGAATTTTTATTGAACTTGTGCAATTTATTTTTAATTTATACAAAAACATTACCAACCAGTGGGATAATTTGATGGCCAAAAGTAAAACCAAATTGAAAATTGTGTTATTCTGTACTGGAAAAATAATTTTACATTACTTTCAACCAATGAGAAAAATCAAACACTAGCATTAAGGTGCGCACACATATGCGCGCCGCGGCACGAACGCGGCAATGTTCGTCAGATTAGGACGTGTTTTTACTGTGCTCGCGAGCAAAGCACGCGGAAAAATGTTGTCTGTTCGTTGAAAATTTATGCTCGCCGAACTGTTCGGCGAATCTGTGTTCCCAAGAGTTTCCACAAACACAAATTAGTTTAGCACTTTCAACAACAACAGATGATGTTGTTGGTGTTGTTGTTGTTGGTGGTGTTGCTGGTGTTGTTGTTGATGTTGTTAATACTAGACCTTAATTCGTTCGAGAGTTATAGTGGTGCAAAAATTCAATAGATAAACAAAACAAAAATTCTGAAGTTAATGCTAGACCTTACTTCGTTCGAGAGATAAACAAAAGAAAAATGCTGAATTTAATACTAGACCTTACTTCGAGCACTCACAAGTTTCGAGAAAATAAATAAATAACTGATGTTCGCAGAAACCAACGAACAGCAAAAATACACGTACTAATCTGACGAACAGAGTTACACACATTTCAAAGTGTTCGGCAAAAAACCCGCAGGAGGTGGATCGAGTAAATTGCCGCGTGTTGTGCTCGCGCGCACAGTAAAAACACGTCTTAATCTGACGAACATTGCCGCGTTCGTGCATATGTGTACGTACCATTCGTCGAACTGTTTGCAGAACTGTTCGTTGGAATAAATTTTCAACGAACAGATAACATTTTGCCGCGTGTTGTGCTCGCCAGTACAGAAAAACACGTCCTAATATGGCGAACATTGCCGTGCGATTGCCGCGGCGCGCATATGTGTACGGTGTACGCATCTTTAGGTATTAATTTTTGGGTCTATTTCGGGTGTGACACTGAAAAAATCAAGAGTAGTATTCGAATTCTTCATGATTTGTTTTTGAAAATGTAAACTAGGTACATGACGAAAAATATCGTTCGTCAACTTCTAATAATAAATTTTGTGAGAATGCTTGTATCAGAGAGAATCTAGGATTCTATGGTACCTCTGTTAATATATTCAGAACTAAGAAACTTATCCCAGTTTCCAAAACGTCTGTTCTTTTAGCGTCACCTCGTAGAAATAAAAATAAAAGATCATAATCAATATAACTCGAGTAAAAAATATTTAATAAGCACGGAGGTCATTACCAAAGAAACTTTTGGTTAAACTTTTTTCTTCAAATTTTGACAATATTGTAACATTTTCTTGAAAGTAGAAAAGTAAAATTGTTTCTATATTAGGAGAAAATTAATTTTGTTTTTAATTTTTTTAAACACTTTTTTTTATATTAGATTTATCATGTAGGGACCACTTTGACACACACACTAATTTAGAAGAATTCCGTCTTCGAACCGCCAAATCCATGTTGCACGAGCCGTACGCTTTAACAGATGAGCTTATTTTTTAAAACAGAATTAGAGGTGCCGAGAAAGATAAAATTTACTATAAGTAAACCCCACTTTATTGAAACACGTGGGATGATAAGCATACAATGTTATCATCAAAATCAGTTCAAGCATTTGAGATATCGCCGCATTTTTAAAACAATAAAAGTGAGAAAGAATTATACTTCCACTGAGAGGTCAATATTCGTATTTTGGGAATGTCATTGTTTTACTTTTTTTCACACATTTCATTCATGATGATGTCGATTTAACAATCGGCATTTCTGTTATCCTCAAGCAAATAAATAGAATTTTTTTTTGAATATCTCAAATGCCTTTCCTGCAGCCTATTTGTCATGAACAAAAACTTTACTCTAACGAAACCTTGAAAGACAAATCATTTTAATCTGAGGTACCATAATAAACATGGGCCGTGAGCGACCATAGGACGCAATCAATAAAATTAATATCTACAAATTGATAGTCTTTGGTTTCCTGCTGCTTCTTTTCATTTGGCTACAAACATAATTTACGTAAGTATGAGGTATATTACTTATGTACACATGATTGTAAAAAATGGGCTTCGTTCTCAAAATAATTTATTTAATTGATTTGTCCTTTGTGCGTCAAAAAACACGTTGGCGATGAAGATAAATGAGATCTAGCTAAGCGTCTTGCTCTGTAGCACATTACAGTCAGAGTCAAACTGAGGAAACACAAGAGTGTTGAACCAAACGCAAGGAGCGCCGCTAGTAATCCTGATCTCATGCATATTGAGCTCGAACCAGAGTTGTCATTGTAATATCCTAATGTCCCTGTAACAAAAAAAAAAAAAAAAAAAAAAAAAAAAAAAAAAATTAAGATTTAATCATATTTATTGAAGCTATGGTAATGAATACAGAAGATATTTTCAAGAGATGGAAAACAGTTTTAATCTTCTTTAATAATAGCTCAGTCAAATTAGATCAAAAAAGAGCCGAGCCCAGAATAAATTCGTAAAAAACAGAAGATGATTTTATTTTACGTTGGGCATCCCGAATAATAGTAATCTATCTTTGCGACGGTTTCTGAGGTGAGCTAAATTTTTAGCGGGCAAAAGCCGTTTAATTTTGCCGCTATTTTCAGTTTTTGGTATATAACATTCGAACGATGCATTTTATGAAAAATATTGCTGTATTCAAACTTAATGAAACGTTTTTAACGTTAATTTCGGTCCAGTGGTTTGGTCATAATGGGAAGTCGAAAATAGGCTATTTTTTACACTTTTTCAGAAAAGAGTATTATACTCCAATTTAAACTCAAAAACGATTATTCCAAATTAAAAATCATTTTGGTTAAAAGTTGTGGGAACTCAAGTTTCACGTGCGGAACATACCCATATTCAAAATTTGCTCTTTCCTACGAATAAGTAGACGGAAAAATCGAAGAGTAGTCGTAGCCGCCGATTGGCCGCCGTATGACAATTTTGTACTTTTATGACGATTTAATTGTTATTAGTGATGGACGCGAGACGAGATGAGACGAGACAGGCCCTGTTTCGTCTTGTCTCGTGTTTTCACGAGACGAGACAAGGCCTTGTCACGAGAAATTTCTGGTCTTGTGAAAAATAGGTACCTATACTAGACCTTTTCCTGGAGATTCTAACAATATATTATTTGTATATTATAGCATAAATTATATATTAGCAATATATGTATTAGTGTAGATACATAATATGTATTATGATACATGATAGTTATGTATCTCGAGAATGGCTGAAAATATAAAAAAACGCAAAGTGATCCCTTAGATTTAAGGGGGATTATTTTAGACTAAAAAATGTTTGGCCTCGTCCAGCCGTTTAGGAAGGTATATCAAGTGACACCTTGTTTTAAAGGTCTCGTTAATACGAGTTCACTACAGAACTCGTATTAACGAGTTGACTTCCATACAATGGTATAGGCGGGCCTCAAACTCACGCCCCACTTTTTCCAATATATCAGGGGTGTTGTCCACACAGGCCTTCTTGATACGGTCTTTGAGATCTTCGGGAGAGCAGTTTGGGTTCGGTAAACAACCGACTATAAATACCCCCATAAAAAATAGTCACATGGATCCAAGTCCGGTGAGCGGGGACACCATTCCCGGGGACATCTCCTACCTATCCAGCTGTTTTGAAAACTTTGTTCTAAGAAGGTTCAACCATTTTGTTGGAACATTATTTTTTACAAAATTACTTATTTCTATGCATTTTTACCTACCATTTAGGTGCGGCCGCAAAGGGTGCATTTTCACATGCTCCACCCTATAATTCGTGAACGGTATATCCTAGAGAGCTCCGGTTTTCTGTAATGAACTTGTATTAACAAGACCTTTAAAACAAGGTGTCACTTCTACATTTAAGATTTTGAATACAGCCGGTGCCAGCCTAAAAGGCTGGACGAGGCCAATTTTTTTTAGTCTAAAACTAATCCCTCATAAATATAAGGGATACGTGTTTTTGCGTTTTTTTTATATTTTCAGCCATTCTCGAGATCCCGGGGGTAGGGTGAGTTTTTATGGATACCCTGTTATATGTATTTTAATTCAGACTGTTTTAAGAGTTGTGTCTCTAGAACCAACCATAAGTCGTAACGATTGGAAATAGACTTCTCAAGGCGAAAACTTTGGTTTTCGCCACTAAAAAATTTGGCGACAAGTTCCAACACGAAAGAAGCCCATTTCTGGGCATCCAGAAATAATTTAAAATAACATTAATCCCACGAACACAGCCGCTAATTAGCGGCAAACTATATTTTACACTTCAACCTAAGTTGGATTCTTCAATTTCTTGTATGAAATTGATATGAATAGGCACCAAATTTCAAGTTCTACCTCATTCCATTCTGGTTTTAGGTGGAACCGCCAAAAAGCGGCCTTCAACCGCTAATTAGCGGCCAACAATATATTACACTTCAAACAAAGTTGTTTTTTTTTCAATTTCTTATATGAAATTGATATGGATTGGCACCAAATTTCAAGTTCTAATAGCTCTTTCAATCCTGGTTTTAGGCAGAACCGCAAAAAACTTCCTCCAACCGCTAATTAGCGGCCGACAATATTTTACACTTCAACCTGAGTTGGATTCTTCAATTTCTTGTATGAAATTGATATGAATAGGCACCCAATTTCAAGTTCTAGCTCATTCCATTCTGGTTTTAGGTAGAACCGCCAAAAAGCGGCCTTCGACCGCTAATTAGCGGCCAACAATATATTACACTTCAAACAAAGTTGTTTTTTTTCAATTTCTTATATGAAATTGATATGGATTGGCACCAAATTTCAAGTTCTAATAGCTCTTTCAATCCTGGTTTTAGGCAGAACCGCAAAAAACTGCCTCCAACTGCTAATTAGCGGCCGACAATATTTTACACTTCAACCTGAGTTGTATTCTTCAATTTCTTGTATGAAATTGATATGAAGAGGCACCAAATTTCAAGTTCTACCTCATTCCATTCTGGTTTTAGGTAGAACCGCCAAAAAGCGGCCTTCGACAGCTAATTAGCGGCCAACAATATATTACACTTCAAACAAAGTTTTTTTTTCAATTTCTTATATGAAATTGATATGGATTGGCACCAAATTTCAAGTTCTAGCTCTTTTCATTCTGGTTCTAGGCGGAACTTCAACCGCTAATTAACGGCCGACAATATTTTACACTTCAACCTAAGTTATATTCTTCAATTTCTAGTATGAAATTGATATGAATAGGCATCAAATTTCAAGTTCTAGCTCTTTTCATTCTGGTTTTAGGTGGAACCGCCAAAAACCGGTCTTTAACCGCTAATTAGCGGTCAAAAATACATTATACTTCAACCTAAGTTGTATTTTTCAATTTCTTGTATGAAATTGATATGAATAGGCATCAAATTTCAAGTTCTAGCTCTTTCCATTCTGATTTTGGGTTAAACCGCCAAAAAGCGGTTTTTAACCGCTAATTAGCGGCCAACAATAGTTTAAAGAAATTGTAGAATACAACTTAGGCTTCAAATTTCAAGTTCTAGCTCTTTCCATTCTGGTTTTAGGTGGAACCGACAAAAAGCGGACTTTAATCGCTAATTAGCGGCCAACAATATATTTCACTTCAACCTAAGTTGTATTTTGAAATTGATATGAATAGGCACCAAGTTTAAAGTTCTAGCTATTACCCTTCTCATTTTAAGCAGGATATGCGAAAACCGCTAAAAAGCGGCATAAAACCGCCAACGGTATAATCGATTTCCACCAAAAGCTGATTTTACCGTTCATGTCCGTTGGGTCCGTTTGCAGATATTTTATGTTGAGAAAATGTAACACGTAGATACTTATGTACAATTATGATAATGAGGGGAAAAGAGCATCCGAAAAGTCGTATTTTTTTACGAGACGAGACAAGGCCTTGTCTCGTATTTTTTACGCGAGACGAGACAAAACCCTTGTCTCGTTTCGAAAGTTTCGAGACGAGACGAGAAACTAATTGTTATGTAATTTTATCGTCCAAGCAGAAGCTCTGCGTTGCATTTGGGGGTGATAGGGCAGCAGTGGGAGGTTTTTGCTAATTCCCTCCACACAAAACGGTTATTAGAAAGAAAAATATTATTAACAAAAGTTACAAATCATTTATGCCTTTAGAGCACCCCTAGCACATCTATTATAAAGTCGTAGTGCTGATTTGCCACTATATGTAACAAATTTTTCATTTTCATGCGCCCGACGTCAAAATTATTAATTTTTTGTAAGCAATTGAATCAGAATGTACTTTTTGGGTCTCTTTTGGTTACATTTTTTAATTGGAATAGGGGTTTTTGAGTTACAGGCGTTTATATTGGAGTATAATACACTTGTCTAAAAAAATCTAAAAAATAGCCTATTTTCGACATCCCATTCTGACCAAACCACTTGATCGAATTGCACGTTTAAAAATGTTATTCGACGTCAAATTCAGTTCTCATTAAGTTTAAATAGATTCTTTTTTCATAAAATTCATTAGATTACTATTATTCGGGATGCCCAACGTGAAATAAAATCATCTCCCGCGTTTTACTAATTTATTCTAGGCGAAAATCTAATTTGACTGGGCTATTACGTATATCAAAGAGAATTATGTTGCCTCTCTGTCGAGTAACCCACCCATCGATTTCCCAGGGTTTTTGATGTTTTTACACTCGTATTTTCTACTTTTTAAAAAGTTTTTCAAATGTAGCCATTCGTGAATATTTCTCTTACCCATGGAGATAGAGCGATAGAGTCCAAGATAGAATTAGTCAGAGTGAAGTAGTAAAGTTATAGTATATGGAAAAGTTAAACAAAGGCTAGTAACAAAAGTAAGGGCGGTAAAAACATGATTGAACTTTTCTGTCACTGTCTATTTCCTTTGATTGAGAGACGTGAGATAGGTGCGGAGGTTATCCAAACCTGGAAGATGGAATAGGCATGGCGGAAGTGGTGTTCAAAGTTGACCTTCTTTTGAGAGTTCGCAGATCGATCAATCTGAATGTATGTAAAGATGTGTGTTATGCAATAAGGTAAGTAAGTATGGATTTATGTGTGTTATAGATATTATATTGTATTTGGCCTAGCGCCTGATCGAATATACTCGTAAAACTGTATCTTGAACTTCACACCATATGTATACAATATTTCACATTTTTGGTAACACTCTGGCGATGACCTACTAAAAATTTAAAAAGGAAATTAATTTCTTACTATTATCGGAAAGCTTTTCTTCGCCAGGTTCTCCTTCTTGTAAAACTCGCAATGATTGGAACAAATTTATATTTTGAGAGAGAGCTGCTGGCATTTTACCGTCAGAATCTGTAGATCTCTTTTTCTTTGTGGATATACTTTTAGCATTTCTCCAATGGCATGGTTGACTCTAAAAATAATAAAAAAAAACATACATTAGTTTAGAAAGTTCAATTTTGCAATAAAGAAAAAAAAAAGAGTTTTCAACTGTTAATCAATCAATAACTGACAGCAATACGAGTATACCTCGATAGCATAAATAACACCACGAATTCTCTTCAAACGTCTGTTCAATTCTTAATCAATCAATAACTGACAGCAATACGAGTTAACCTCGATAGCATAAATAACACCACGAATTCTCTTCAAACGTCTGTTCAATTCTTAATCAATCAATAACTGACAGCAATACGAGTTAACCTCGATAGCATAAATAACACCACGAATTCTCTTCAAACGTCTGTTCAATTCTTAATCAATCAATAACTGACAGCAATACGAGTATACCTCGATAGCATAAATAACACCACGAATTCTCTTCAAACGTCTGTTCAATTCTTAATCAATCAATATCTGACAGCAATACGAGTATACCTCGATAGCATAAATAACACCACGAATTCTCTTCAAACGTCTGTTCAATTCATTATACAACTCCCGAACGTCCTGTCCGATTTGGTTGAAACTAGGTATGGACATTTATTATGTTCATAGATTAAAACATTTTTGTGCTTAAAATTTTGTTAATTTTTAATTATTTTTTCGTAGATTAAAAAAAATTTAACCTACGAAAAAAATAATTCTGAAAATTTTCTAACCAAGAAGTATAATGTCTGAGTATAATATGAATAAAATTTCAAAGAAACAAGAACTGTTTCAAAAATGGATTTAATTGAAAGTAATTGTTACAGAATAACAAAATGATCGAAATCTCGATCACAAATGAAATTGAAAAACACAAAAGGGAGGACATGGACGACGCGCCGGGAGGGCTGCATGTGTCTCTTTCTTCTGTTTTGTTTTGTAAGGCAAATTGATTGCGTGATAATTAAAATGATTATGTTCATAGAATTTGCTGTTCATAGTTTTTGGTCCCCATGGGACCACCCGCGTGGTTCTGGTGGCATTTGAAGCGAAGTCTAAAGTTTATTGAACTAGTAAATTAGTAAAATAAAATTGTCGATACACTGACGCTCAATTCGTAAAATTAGTGTTAGTAAAATAATACGTTTTCAATTAACTTACTGGACATCTCCCGTGACACATTCGTACATCACATTCTATGTAAAGCGCCGGTGAACCTGTAAATCTGAATGTTTTCATGTAAGCAAACACTTGAGTTTCAAATACACCAGTTTCACTCCAAGAACCTCGGAAGCGACTGATTAATTTATCATCAACTGGACACCTGCAAAACATTTTTTAACGTGAACAATAATGTAGATTTTTTATACATTTCAAAATCAATAGATACCATGGATCATCAGCAATCGGTGGAATCTACTTTTTTAAAATGTCGATTAAAAAACCCATTAAACTTACATTACTTTTGTTGATGCATTGTTATTATCATCATCATGAAATATTTAAAATTTCATTTCATGTTGTTTTGTTTTGAAGAATACACGGTGTACTCTTCCCCGTAGCGAGTTTTACTGGTGCCCGAGGCAAATTCTGAAATTAGCGCCCCCTCTCACCCCGCCAGAAAAGGCTCATATTAATTATTCAACAGCAAAACGTATTAAAACAATCATGTCTTTATTGTTAATGAAAAATCAGAGAAAATATCAGCAGGCCGCACGTTGCGTTGCCTTGCATTGAGTTTTTTCTTGGTTATGTCTGTGACTCCTGGTAAACAGATGTCGCACTAGCTCGAGTAAATGATTATATAGGGTGTCCATAAAGTCTCACTCCACCCCACGTATCACGAGAATGGCTGAAAATATAAGAAAACGAAAAAACACATATCCCTTAGATTTTAGGGGGATTTATTTTAGACTAAAAATTTTTTGGCCTCGGCCAGTCGTTTAGGCTGGGCACCGACTGACTTCAAAATCTTAAATGAGAAGGTATATCAAGTGACACCTTGTTTTAAAGGACTCGTTAATACGAGTTCATTACAGAAAACCAGAGCTCTCTAGGATCTACCGTCCACGAATTACGGGATGGAACATGTGACCCATTCCCTTTGCGGCCGCACCAAAATGGTACGTAAAAATGCCTAGAAATATTTTTTTATGATCCCAAATAAGTAATTTAGTAAAAAATAGTGTTCCAACAACATGGTGTCCCGCCCACTTCGACCGCAGAGTTCGAGCTTTCTTAGACCAAAATTTTCAAAACAGCGTATAGGTTTGTTCTAAGAAAGATCGATTTCTGCGGTCAAAATGGGCAGGACAACCATCTTTTTTACTAAAAACTTATTTCTAGGCATTTTTACCCATCATTTCGGTGCGGCCGCAAAGGTAATGGGTCACATGTTCTACCCTGCAATTCGTGAACGGTAGATCCTAGAGAGCTCTAGGTTTCTGTAATGAACTCGTATTAACGAGATCTTTAAAACAAGATATCACTTGATATACCTTCTCATTTAAGATTTTGAAGTCAGTCGGTATCCAGCCTAAACGGCTGAGGCCAAACATTTTTTAGTCCTAAATTAATCCCCCTAAAATCTAAGGGACACTAGTTTTTGCGTTTTCTTATATTTTCAGCCATACTCGGGTGGTGGGGTGAGACTTTATGGACACCCTGTATATAAGGATAGGTTAGGAAAGAAAGAAGGAAAAGTATTTGCCAATTTAAATATGTATGATTTTGAGTAAACCCCAATCTTTTTGTAAATTGACATCAATTATTATTTCACAAAATTATTTTTCGATTCAACGTAATTTTTAAAATGTATAAAAATGTATATCGACAAATCCTCGGAATCTTGAAAAAATTGAAACAAAATTATTCAAATTATCTTTCAAAAAGTTTTAGCGCCCCCCCCCTATGAAGGCGCCCGGGGCGAGTGCCTCAGTCGCCTCACCCCAGCTACGGCTCTGAATACACCATTAAAATGTCGAGTGTCAATGTCGATACACTGACGTTCAATTCTGCAGATTCATTGCACGTGAAATGTATCCCGGGCGTTTAATTTGTTTAAAAGGTATTCTTTCTTGGGCAGCGCGGTCTCCAGATTTAATATCATTATTTTTCGTGGGGTTACCTAAAAACTGAAGTTTATAAAGATCGTCCGAGGACACCCAAAGAATTGAAGCGCAACATCTGCAGGAAACCAGACTTTTAGCAATAGAAATTTTGAAGAATATGCAGCGGAGCTTCAGAAATTACCTTCACGAGCATTTAGACACTAGCGGTCGTCATTTAAATGGGGTGATAACTGTGATATTCAAAATAACATTGAAATTTTAAACATTTCATGGTCATAATGCATCAACAAAAGAATATAAGTAAAAAAAAAATCTCATCAACGTTTAAATTAAAGTAAATTCTTGCATTGTACCCTATATAAGCCAGGGAATAAAAAGTTTTTAGCTGATTTTCTACATTATGAGTATTTTACCTGCAAATTTCAAATTTCAAGTACGGTAAAAGAAAGTCAAAAATATTTTTCATCCAATTACAAAAAAAAAAAAAAATACTTTGACGTGGGAAAATCTAAATTTTTCATGACATTTTCATTTGGGTCGAGTGATCACAACGAAAGAAGTCAGAGTGACAGAGTTGGTTTTTAATCGAGTTTCTCACGTATTTTAGATACCTACTGCCTTTGAAAAAAGCCCCAGATAAACGTTGGTAGATCGGTCAGATTTTTCAGCGATCGTCATATTCGCTACAATCTTTATAAATGCATGCAACTTGTTTTCCTGTTTCGTATATACTATACACGGTGTATCAAAATTGATTGAATGTATTTTTATTTACAACTGTAATCCTTCAACTCGGCTAATGTAACCCACCTTATCACTACAATGACAACAACTGCTGAAGTGTCCCCTTATGGATAAGTTTTTAATGATAAGCGGTATACCTAAGCGATCATCCATTTTAGAACTAACTAAATCCACTTGAGTGATCTAGCAAAAACTGATCCTTTGAACTGGTTACGATCGTTGGCTGTCATTATAGTGAAATGGAGTCCGCAACTTGTTCTGCATCAATAATCCTCTCAGGTGTTAAGACTCTCATACACCAGTGTGAAAAATTTGGTTCCGATCAGAGAAGGTCCAAAAAGATCTTTACCCCACAAACGAAGGTATTAGAACTGTATCACCCCTAGGTATGGACCTTATTTGCAGATCTTTATTTTGTATTGCAGTCTTGTACATGTGGACCAAGGGACCACCATCGCGTCCTTTGCAATAATGCTGACCTCGTACCCATTACAAACGTTTTTCTGTAGACGGTAAAAAATCTCCACGTTTCATGAGACACAGCATCTTGGCATTGAAAACTTGAAGGTAAAAAAAAAAAAACGTTTGATTCCAGTGGCAGGTGTAATTAAATGGAGATGTTCCCATTGCACGATTTGCACGTTTGTCTCTCCTTTTAGTTCGTTTTGAGATTTTGTAAGAATACTGATGGATTGTGAACTCTTTTTTTTAAACACAACCATTTTTTCCGTCCACAGGAAAAATCAACGACACAGCAGCGAATCGTTAAGTATGAACGACACAGCAGCAAATCGTTCAGTATGAGCCATCATGATATCTGGTGACTGGTGACCATTTAACTTATTCTTTATCATGCAAATAAAGAGTAGTTGAATAAAAATTCATCTTGCTCGTATCAATGTTCAAAATCTAGTAAATCACAAGATGATGTTTGTATCTTAATGACAGTACGAGTATTTAATATTAATTCTTCAACTATGGGTTCGATGAAGACAAGGGCATTAACATTTAACATCGGCAACACTTCTGAAGACATTCATTCTTGCTTACTCACCCGTAGTTGTCTATGAGTTGAATTCTTTTGTTTGCTCCATTGTGAGCATAACAATCGTTCACGACAATGTCAAAACCATCTGCAAAATTATGAAAAACAAATTATTGTATTTAATGCTTGAATTAAAACTCTCATTTTTAAAAAAGATTAATTTTCTATGCTCATTCAAAACAACAAGTTGATTTAACATCATAATTGCCCTGGCAATAATTTCAGAATAGATTGTCCGCACATTTAATTCTTTGTTGAAATTCAGAACCATGAAAGTAAAACTCGAGACGTAATCGATGCCTAGGAAATGTACGAGTATACCTAATTCTTGTGGGTATTTCTAATTTCAATCCTAAAATCAACAAATCATACCAGCTGGGAAAAATAGGTGTGGGCTGTGGAGATTTATAACTGTTAGGTGATTTTATTGCCATTGAATTCCGATTTTAGGGACCACAAAATATATGAGATGAACTTCACGGAACTATTTCCAGATAATCATTGGATAAACATGCCGAAAATAAACAAAAATGTTTTTTTTTAATGATAATATTATGTAAATATAATTCCTCATAAGAAATTGAAGATACAATATTGACCAAATAAAATGAGATACTTTAATGAAATTTGGTGTCGTCATAATTCGGTTCACAAAGATATAATATTATACTTAATTTTGGGCACGCCTGGTTCACCTGGTAGCGATTATTTATTTCCTCTTAAAATCAACTGATTTTTATTTCTTTATTAAGGTTTGTAAAAATGGCCGTATAGGGTTAATGTGTGGTTAACGAAAAAATTGAATGGCCCTTGACTGAAACTGTTAAGGTTTATGTTCCAGTTCGTCTTAGTGTGTAAAACCAGTCACCGTGGCAGATTAACTGAGTGAGGTGTGTTCGCGGAATTACTGGTTTAGAATGGCTACTTCTGAATTCTAGCAATTATTTTCCCATGTAAACTGTTATCGGAATACGCTGACCTACTGCTCATGGAATGTCGGAATATTATTGCACATAGTATACTCACAACACGTGGAAGGCAGACTTACCATATTTACTCCTCATGTAAATGATGAGTGTTAATGGATCACCAACTCTTACTGGTCCAGCTACTCTGTTTCCTGTTGTCCCATAGCCATACCTAATTTCCATGTAACATTCGGGAGGAGATAATGTAAACACAACTGGATTTCCTGTGGCCACCCTGTTGACAGAAAATTATTATTGAAAATAAAAATTAAATTTACGAAGTTCACAATTTTTTAATAGAGGAGGGAAATAAGTATGTATGTTCCCGTCAAAAGGGACCAGAATATGCTTCTAAATTGTGAATCTTTTTTGGACTAAAGACACCTGAACTTTAAGCAAGTACAAAAATATGGATTTGTTTTTGACAAAGATGTTTTAATAGACTTATTGTTCTAATAGAATTTATATATTCTCGGGTGAACTCAAAGTAATTTACATTCTTATATTACTAGTAATAATTAAAAGACATAGTCTAAGCCTGAACCTTGGCTAGGTAAAACTGTTTCATAGAACTGGCCCTCGTGAGGTCAACGCAAATACATACAAAATCTACATATATATTTTTAATGGAGTAAAATTGGTTATACCTTCATAAAAGTGAGTGAGTATTGGAAAGGAAACCCATAAGATTATTATAATTTCAATTTACTTACTCTACGTCTAAGAAAGGGAAGGTGACTGTTTTCCAGAAATCATATCCGTACTCGCATGTGACTTTGAAATGTTCGTCCCATTCTTCTTCAATGAGGGGATTGTATTGTACAGTCACAGTATTCCACATGAGATTTTTCTGGAATCACAAAATTATTTTCACTACTATTGATTGAGTATCTCTCCTATCTTATCGTGGGCAACTTATTTTAGGATAACCATAATAAAGGATTTATAATTTTTAAACGTACCTAACGAAGGTGTACAAATCTTTTTAAAGTATTTTTATTTGGCGTTCCCCAGCAGTCTTTTTTTGCGTTGGGTTCGTATTCATTAATCTACCAAAAACGACCTAGCATAAGGAAAATACATCATACTTAATATTTTTTGTGAGTGTAATATCATTAAGGAGCTAGAACACCATTTAATATTTAATGTTATCATTGCCTATCATCTGGAACTTTTCTACACTCATGTAACTATATTGCAGTGATTGACATGATTTCAAGTATCCTTTGGTAATGATGAGTCTCAAGAACAAATGTCACATTAGCATAACACACTGGCGAAAAATGGAAACATTTTATTTTTAAAAAATCATGTTCAACTAAAATACTGATTGTTCTATGAGATGTTTCAATATAACTTACTGCAGGGTTCTTCCTCGCATCTTCTTGTCGAGAGTTCTTCCCTAATGTTCCACATCGATTTAATTGAATGTAGAATTCATAGTAATCTCGACCAGTTCCATTGATATAAACACAATCAGGGTCATAAGAGTATCCGGATGAGTAGAGGAGACCTCCAAAAGATCCATTGAATCCAATACGGATCTTCATATAATCATCTTGACATTCAGCCTCAATATCTAAAATTTTGAAATTATTCTAATTAATTATTGTATCTATTTGTTGACCCAGAACTTTATTAATATTTTTCATGAATTAATTTCTCCAATTTATAATTATCATTACCTCATTCAAATATTTCATTATTCGAAAAACTTCTGCTCATTAATTTATCTCATCTAATCATTTGGGGGGCATCTTAGTTGCTAGAAATCGAACCAATATATGGTTATGTTTATGAGGGATCTTATAAAGTGTGTTGCGATGAACACTTCTATCTCTCCTTGATTTCGGGATATGTATAGCCTATCGCTTCTGAGAATAGTAGATCAAAAATCTATGTAGGTATCAAATAATATTTTGAATTAAACTAAAATTATTTTACGGTAGAAGTTACAAAACGTTTAGACGATCATGTCTCGATGAAAAAACAGAAGCAGCTTCTTACACTCACCGTTGTCGGATAGAATGTTACCCCCCGACAATTAAACTATCTCTGTGCAAGATCCCTTTGTCCCCTAAAAAATGATATTCACACAAGCATACATTCATAATATTTGGGAGATTATAGGACTTTCCCTAATGTTCTTGGGAGATTATACGCATTATACGTTCTTGGGAGATTATACGCATTGTGAGTGAGTATCTTGTCATTTTCATGAACTTTTGTAGTCAGCAAAATAATGTATTATACGAGTATCTCTAATCTGTCTACATTCACACAAGCAGACATCTATAATATTTGGGAGAATAAAGGACTTCAGTAAGGGGGGATATGCATTGTGAGTGAGTACCTTGTCATTTTCATAAACTTTTGTAGTCAGCAAAATAATGTAAGATATACGAGTATCTCTAATCTGTCTAAAGAGCTCGAGACATTTAGAATGAAATTTCTTTTTCCAAAACTAAATGTATCTATCTTTATGTCCTATCGAATAAAATGAAACCTTTTTGGTTAGGAAACACAATAAAAAATAACAACATAGTGAATAGAAGTACTAAAATTTTGAAAAACTCGGAGTCAGGAGATCTTTTGATGAAAGAATCTATTTCACTTGCTTTTGGTTGCTTTTCCCGTCAAATAAATGTTCTTTTTCTTGGTTAACTTTTCAACGGAACAAACACAACCTCCTTCAAAACATTCCCGTTTTGCTTACTTCATTAAATGTTTAAATAGGTATTGTGAATGTCAAGTAATAATGAAATATTATATTAAATATTAATATTTGCAAGTTATTTATGAACGTGGTGCGTTCAACAGCCAGGTCAAATACATCAAGGTCTTCCAAAGGAAGTTCTTACAGTCCTTGTGCTGGGTGAAGAATTTGATCTATCAATAGACACCAATCTAGGTTAACTCTGTTTTAATGATTGTTTAGTTTTAACAAAAAATTATAATATTTGAATGTACAGGAAATGAGATGTATACGTAGAGAAAATGAATTTACAAAAAAAAAAAAAAAAAAAAAAATCTGACAATCAAAGAGTAGGTAACTGGATTCCATCATTATGAATATTTTCATGGACACAGCAATCATTATGCTTGAAGATTTAATAACTATATTTAGGATAAAATTACGGGACACCTTTTTTAGAAGTTTATATGGTTCATGACGAATGAGGTGTCTAAGATTGTCCATGTAGGTTTTACTGTTATAATTCTTTATTCTTTCTCTCCTGACAGATCATACAATGGGACAATGGGTCAGTTACAGAAAATAAAAAAAACATCCGCTATACATCGAATATGGAGGATCGTCTCCGTGTGCGGAGACGAAAAATTACAAATACAGACTTGAAATTATCAAACAATTTATTTTTCCCCATATTTTTGTATCTTCCCCCTGAATTATCAACACAAAAATTAACGTTCTAATTTTTAACACGAGTATATTGCCTTTCTAAAAAGCAGAATTGTGTAATTTTTGCCATTTAATTAGTAGGTCCTACCATGGGCGTACGCAAGGGGGGGGGCAGCTGCCCCTCACTAGAAAATAAATTCAACTTACACTAGATATTATGACTTTTCGGCGCAACATACACTAGATATTATGATTTTTCGACCCAACTTACACTAGATAAAAATACTTTTCACCCCTAACTTAAAATAAATAGTACGGACAACCGTACTATACTTTCTCTTCCTTAATCATTCTATCAGACTACCATCGAATGTAGATGTTGTTCTTCTAAAATTTGAAGTCTATTAGTGATATTATAATTATAACTAGCTGTTTCGCCCGTGCTTCGCTACGACCTATAGATTGGTACCTTACAGACATGGCCGTTCCCGTGTGAAAGTAGGCGTGTACGCTGTTGTATGTATGTATATACATGCATCATGCTATCTCTCTCGCTCCAATGTATTTCTTATGGGGATTGTTTACATTTCGCGATTTCTACCCATTAAAATTAAAATTTTGCAAAATCCTTTCTTAGTGTACTTTCAAATCTGTAGCATTAATAGTTTCGGCTCTAAGTTGATCAGTCACAGGTCACAGGACACTGCCTTTTATATTATATAAAGATTTTTTCTGCTGCCGTTGACCTTTATTTTAAAAAGATTTTGCTGCCTTCGGCAGTGCACTTTGTTCATTAGTGATAGTATTATTTTGAAATTTTGCAGCCTTCGGCTGTGTGGACTTTGCTCTTTAGTGATGGTATTATTTCAAAAACATTTGGCAGCCTTCGGCTGTGGACATTGCTCTTTAGTGACAGTATTATTTTGAAATTTTGCGCCCTTCGGCTGTGGACTTTGCTCTTTAGTGATAGTATTAGTTTAAAAATTTTGGCCCTTTAGTGATAGTATTATTTTAAAAAGATTTGGAAGCCCTCGGCTGTGGACATTGCTCTTTAGTGACAGTATTATTTTGAAATTTTGCAGCCTTCGGCTGTGGACTTTGCTCTTTAGTAATGGTATTAGTTTAAAAGTTTTGGCAGACTTCGGCTGTGGACATTGCTCTTTAGTGACAGAATTATTTTGAAATTTTGCTATTTTACATTGCAAGGTACTACATACTACATTAGTTTCTACAAAAAATTTAGAAAAAGTTTTTTATCATTTCCATTTCGTGTATTTGATAGTTCTACCAAGTGCCCCAAAGAGTTTCTTACTTTGATAATAATCATTTAAACTACTTATAGGTATTATAAAATTTTTGTCTATTCGAATATTTTAGAATTTTTTTTGACCAATCAAGCAAAACGCTAGTTTTGCAACGCCAAGAAAAACAAAACCAGAGTGCTATATAGCACGCTAAAAATTTGATTGTAGTTTATGTTTGTAGCTTTCGAATAACCTTTGGAGCAAATATTTTCAGGTGACCCGAATTTGGCACTCATATGATATCACCTCCTTTGTAGGTAGGTAAATAGTTTTGGGGTGACATGAACATTAATTTGGCACTCATATGATATCACTTCTTTTGTGACCATATTTTTAGGAGAGATATGAGCCACATGAATTTTTGGCTTTTTGTAGAGACATTTTCTTGACGTTTTTTTTTTGCACACGAAGTGTTATTCTTTTGGTTTAGATATACCAGAATATTGGGATTTGTAAGTTATTTTTGAATGGTTTGGTTAGTATTAACATCAACTTTTTTCAATTTTTGAATTAAAAAAAAAGCGAATTGACGGAATCTAAAAATAGGTTGATAAAAATGCGTACACCCAGTTTCCCAAAATACTCGTAGTTTATGATGAGAACCCTGTCTAGTTGGGAAGTTAGGGAAATATTATTTATATTCAAAATTATTTATTATAATTATAAATTTACTTACGTTGTACTCTAGTTTTGTTGTTTCCATGGCGACGTGAATCCCATCCTTCAACTGTCTGTAACCGCCAGTCCAGTAATTGTGGATCAGGTGGACTTATAGGTCTTGACCTCAGTTGTGTTGTCACCGGGACGTATGAATCTCCAACAAATACAACCTAAAAATAAAAGATTACAATTAAGTTCTTTGGAAAGGAAATGAAAATGACTGAATATTCACCAAAAAATAAATACAATGGTGCCAATCTTTTTGACTTATCAACGAGTATAATTATAATATGTAAATTATCTGAAGTGTAGGACTTATATTAATTCCTTGTAATTATGGCCGTTATGGTGACCCAGCAGACCAAGCACAACCGATGTAGATAAGATGAAAAGGTACTTAGCGTAAACCTAAATCACTTATTGGAATGACCCATTTGGAGCTTCTCTGTATTATTTTACTTTCAAACAATTTTGGTCAAAAAATAGATTTTTCAGACATAAAAGAAAAAAGTCTCTCTGCACAATAATTAGTTGTGGTAGTGGATTGATAGTGAAATCAAAAACCTCATGAAGTACAATTTGAATCATCAAAAATATCACCTGTAATTGTAATGGATAGCTGGATAATACTAAGGCTAGGTTCACATGACCCCGGGGTACCGCGCGGTACGAGGCGCTACGACGAACCGCGCGGCACAAGATCTATCTAAATAGTGCATATTTTTTATATGACCGCGCGGTGCCGCGTTCTACAAACTTGTTTCGATCTGTTCATATGATACCGCGCGGTCATGTGAACCTAGCCTAATACTTTTACAAATTTAATAAAACCGCTCGTGGCTCAAAATTTATTTTCAGTATAAATTCCAAAAAATAGTTTACCAAAATATTTTTTGGATTTTATATTTCATAATGACTACACAACACATCCTACATCCTAACAATTACTTTTTACTTTATCTTCCCATATACGAAGTATAGGTAATTAAAGTATTGTATTCGTGAAAAATTTCGATGTAATTTTTTTGCTTTTCTGCACGAATTATGACGACTACGTTCCAAGAAATGGGTCTATAAAAAATGTGTGTCCGCCCGTCCGCAATAATCGTGTTCGCGCATGTACGGCATTTATTATTTGTCCGATTATGTTTATATTTGGCCACAATATTCCTCGAGGACATAATTCTCTAAAAGTGGCAATATCACTTCAAATTTTGATGAAATTTAAAACAGACACTCTTTGTCACATATTATCGATATATTTCGGTCTCTTGGAGCTATCGTCATCTGGGAGCCTTTTAGGACACCAAACCTGAAATTCGGGTCACTTCTCTTGAAGTGGCAAAATCACTCCAATTTCTCTTTCTAACTTATTAACTTTAATATTTTCACTAGAGAGCTGCGACAACAGCCAAAGGCTGCAAAATCTAATTCATATATTTCTTTACTATAAAACTGTGACATCAACGAAAGGCTACTAAATCTAGTTCGAATAATATTTTTACTATAAAGATCTGCGACAACAGCCGAAGGCTACCAAATCTAATTTAATCATAATTTCACTCGAGAGCTACGACATCAGCGGAGGGCTGCAAATACTATTTCCAAAAATAATTTCCCTAGAGAGCTGCGATGCCATTTCTAATTGATATAATATTTTCAACAAAGACCTGCAACATCAACCGAAAGCTGCCAAATTCCTAAAATAAAGGAAGATAAAGTTTAGTACGGTTTTCCGTACCATTTATTGGTAATTGTAATTCGGAAACATTATTATCAGTCATTGTACGTTGTAAAGTGTTTGAGTGTTCATATTTAATTTACAAAGACTTTGCATGAGAATGAAATAGTATAATAATATTTCTTTTAGTAATTGTAATTCGCAAATCATACGCCCTATCCTGCATCTATGTTCATTTTTAACTTTCGCAAAGGATTTCTTACGAATATTTTTAATGGAAATAAAGAGTATTAAATTTTTGAAATCATAAAAGACTCACATTATTATGTTCACTACTTTCATGGAATCCATCCCGAGTATCATTTAATTCTTCTTCAAAATCTTCAGGACTACTACTAAATACAGGATATAACTCCGTAGGGCCTCCGCCTGAGCCACTTGCTATAACTGCTTCTGTTGTGATCACCAGTTCTTGGCACTGAACATAATTTATCTGAAAAATAAAATAGTATTACTATTAACTACAAGATAAATCTGACGGTAAAATTGTTACATTCTGAAAAACCAATTTCAGCTTCTTTCTTTATTCAAATATTAAGATTTAAATGATCGTGGCAACAAACATTTAATTTCATATAATTAAATACAATTTAAGACGTCTCCGTGGTCAAAAGACTTATGCTTGGGAGGAAGCGTATTTGAATCTTGCCGACTTCGGTATTAAACCTCCTAAAGACATAATGTGACAGTGTTAAGTGGTAGAAATAGATTGAGTTTAGAAAAAAATAATATATAGATAAGATAGATAGGTAACGAATTTATTTTTGGTTAGAATAGAATTTTTATTTTTAAAATTACAATAAGTTGATTACAAAAATCTTTCCTTAAGCTGCTGCACATCTTCTAAGGAAACAAATACATTTAAAGCAAATATGCTTTATCACATTGTACTTCCCCATGTTATTCTTAAAGTTCATGTTCCGAATCTGTCACTCTTACCTTTTAAGATCTGCTTTTCGAAGTAGCTTGGAAGTCCGAATTAATTCATTTATTTAGAAAAGTAAATACAATTTTGTTTTGTTTTCAGTTCTTTTTTTCAAAATGGATCGAATATTTTGGAATTAGATGTACAATTAAGCACAGAGAGATATATCTTCATTATTTACTAAATTGATTAGACTTTTGTTACCCCTGAGTTATGAAAGAATCTTGTTTGCTTTGGACTGTTTCCTCACTTTTCCGTATCCTGTATATTCATACTTCTAGTTCTGTTCAACGACCTCAATCATTGTCAATTGTAGATCCTCGTTACTATGAGGATCTATCCTTCTTTCTATCTCTGGTCAGTGCTCGATCATTTGTGACTAGCGCCCATCATTGGATATTAGTTACAATTCAACATTTAAGAGTTATGATCCAATGGTTCAATGACACAAACCATATCTTTCATCTATTTATAGTGTTTTATTTCTAAAATATTTTTTTTTTTGCCACAACATCTATTTAGAAGCGAAACAAAAGAAATGAGAAGAAAAAATCATTTCACATCCATATATGAAATGAGGAACAGGAAAAATCTTGATGGACACGCCTCTGAAAAATATTTTCAATTCATTTATTATTGTGAGAGATTTTTTTTCTTATAGCAGAGTCCACTAGTGTGTCCGGACACGTTATATGGATTTTATGCAATGCCTATTAGCACGTATGGCATGTGCAGAAAGTATATATGCTTTAGTTTAGATTATTATTTTATAGCTCTTGATGTGTAATTTTATAATGCCTACTGGTTTGATATAAATACTGTCCACTGCAGACACACATATTAGGATTCAAACTAATTCGTATTTAATGTCTTACATTTATTATAATGGTTTGATTTATTAAGACCCATCAGGTAGTCCGCACAATCGTTATAATTTTCTCGTAACGGCTTATCGTAACAACATAGGTATTATTATTTGAAAAGAATACTGCACAGGCGTAGAGCTATCGTATTGTAGGAGCGTAACGCAGTGCACTCCGACCATTACGGCGTGGGGAACGTTTACGTATTGCTTTTTCAACCACCAACGAAGTACTTATTAGGAGACGTTCTTGCATTACTCAGATACTCGTTAGAATTATTAATTTCTAACGACAGCGTAATATATCAATAAGGAAGAAAAGCTTCATTCTAGAACTGTTCATTTCTAACGAAGTCCTAATTAGGTCCTCGGGGCTCTTTCTGACAAAGTTGATTTTATATAGTGTTACTAAAAAACATATTTTGGCCTTTACTTCTTCGGTTTTCTGTTCACTCTTCTCCAAGGCTTTGTCTTCTTAGACTGAGAATACAATGTCATAGAGTGATAGGTCATAAGTATTCGTTCATCGTTACAAACAGGTTTGTAACAAACTCATCGATTTATGGAGTGGAGGAGAACTGTGATTTATATGATTATGCAATATGTTAGGTTAGTGCGCTTTGCAGAACTCTCATCAGAAAGAGGGATAAACCTATCACCTATGCATATTTCTTTTGTTATAAAATAATATACTGTAATTCATGGGCGTAGGAAGGGGGGGGCAGCTGCCCCCCCAGCTGGCAACTTATATTTACACTAGATAAAATGATTTTTGGAAGCAAAAAAAAAAGTCATCAAGCACCGAAATACGATAAATGCCGCATTTTGTCCCTAATCCAACAGCCTCACTGTGAACAATCAAATGTAACTGTGGCAACCTTGTCGTATCGTTGAATTGCATTTGGTAAATTTGGTGGGAAAATTCAAAAAATTAACAAAAGTTACAAACGTATAGTTTCATCTGTTTTTTTTTTTTCGTCTTTTTTTTTCGTCTATTTTTCCATTGTAAAACCTATATTATTATTCTTGTAACAGTAGTTCCTTGAGTATGTCAGAATAGTAATAGCTAACGTGTTGATGGCTTTGAAGAGGTGCTTACTGTTTAACTCTTATCGACATATACTATGTATTCTACTAATGTGTTCCTCCGTTAAAGTCTCTTTCGTACTTTTTTGGTCAATTGATCTAGCTTGCTGATATCCCAGTTATTTATAAAGATCTCGTTCATTCATTGACTCAACCAATCCTCCTTCTGCTAGTTGAATTTCGCCGGTTTGGCACATTCCATCAATATGGTGTGGACTTTGTATAGTTGCAAGACCTTAATCTTAATTAACCATTGATGGGGTACGCTGTCATAAGATTTCTGGTAATCCACGTAACAACAAGATAGTTTTTTGGTTTTCTTCTTGACTTCTCTGAGTATTTGGTACTGAGTCTATGATAAGTTGCTCTTTACATCCTTTAGCGCCCTTCCGGCATCCTTTCTGTTCCTCACCCATTATATTTTGGTTTTCTTCATGTTTGTTTAAGAGATGAGTAAGAGATGAGCACGTGATTGGCCTATACTTCAAGGGATATCTGGTGAACTTGCCTTTTGGTAGTAGATATGTTTTGCCTTCCATTATAAATGGAGGAATCAGGCCTGGGTTTTTAATGAATTGATAAACTGAGTTAGCTTGATGTGAGTGTTAGTTAGTTTTTTATACCAATAGTTGTGAATTTTATCACTGCCAGGGCTTTTCCAATTATGACTTTTCATGATTATTTCTTTTAGTACTTCTTCTGATACCGCCTGTTCTGTCATAGCTGTTATATTGGTATTATATTTTTCTGGCGTCTCTCGGTTCCATATTGATTCCCAATATTCTGTATTTTTTTCTTCATTGGGTATGTCTGCAGGCCCATCTTCATTCGTTGTTTTTGTTTTAACCTTTCTATAAATTTTTTTCTCGTTGTTCTGAAACTCGCTGTTTTCTTGTTTTCTCCTATCGCATTTCGTATATCGCTTTAGTCTGGAACTGAACGCAGATAACTTCTGTTGCAAAATGTCTAAGAAGTCTGGTGGTACATTATTGGGGCTATAATGTTTGTTCACCTTTTTCATCAACTTATTACCCATATTTCCATTTGTATATTCTATAAGTCTTGCTATCCCAGCTCTTTTTATTTGAACTTTATTAATTAGTCTCTTCTTCCACGCTGGCAGTTTGATTCACAATAGCTGCTGTTAATACACCAGGTCGTATAGATTAGTAAATTTTTGAATGTCAAGGAACTCAGGTATTACGTGTATTTTTAACGTATCAACAGTTTTGTCAAACTTGATTGATGTTTTCTACTTTGGAATATGCGGGCTTTTAGCTGGATCCATTCCTTTGTATTTAATATGAGTTGTAGACAACAAGCCCTTGAGTTGTAGAGTTATCTCATCGTTGGCGTTTATTCTGTCATTGGTTTATTCTATTCTCGTTTCGATATTTTCTGTAACTTCTTGAGTGTCGATAACTCTTATGTTGTTACTTTGAGTTTCTGCCATTGTGTTGTTTTGGTTGGTTTCAGATGACGCAACTCCTTCTCTTTCCAACTTTTCGCGCACTTCTCTCTTGATTGTCTCTAGAGCTTCATGGGTTAAAAGTTTGTTGTTGACAATAGTTTGTCTTTGATCTGCAATTCTTTGTTCAGTAACCGTAACAAAAAACGCTTGGTGTAGTTTTCGGCGGAAAGCTGTTGAGTCTGTTTCGGGTCGTGTGATATAGTAATATGTGCGCATGATTTATGTGTTAATATTTGGGTCCACTTCATACGCACTCATTTTCTTCCTGCTAAGGTGGTCTCAGGTCATAAGACACTACCTAACTGAGAAACACTCCTAGCATTTACAGTCCTTCTGATATTTTGACTGTTATCATTTGTGTCGGCATTTTGATTGTTTTCGGGTATCGCGGTCGCACTCTGCCGCATTCTTCTTGTCTCCCTGCGATCACTACCGGCTCGCATGCTGTTACTTCTCGCGGTGGCGCCAGAGGTGTCCTAGTGCTGCCCCCAGGAGGTAGCGTTTTTCACAGGTCTGAATAAAAATCGTTTTTTCTCCATTGGGAGATCGCAGTTGATGTTCATGTGGTATTAAAATGTTACCACACTACTTCCTGGGACGTTACTGATACTTGTAACTATCCAGGGATCATCAACCACTTGCTCGGGTCCTGGAGGCGCCCCCCCCAAATTACTTAATCATCAGTTTCCCCCGGGGGGATTTATTATTAAATAAGTAACGATTTACTTTATCGACCCCCCTCCCTCCCTCTCGACATGAAGATCGACCTGCCCCCCCCCCTAGGCCAGATGCTGGCTACGCCCTTGCTGTAATTGGCCATTGCAAGGAAACATTGAATAGCAGCTCCACGAAGAATAATTTTATTTTTAATTCTTTAACCCTTCATTGTCTTTTTTCATCTCTTTAGTGTTGTCATACAATTTCCGAATTTTCTGGAAAAAATACATTGATAGAAATTTTTATACATTGATTGGTAGAAATAACCATTTTTTAAGTAAGAAATATCCGTCAAAACCTGGGTTTGACTTGGGCTGGTTGAGTTTTGAGGTAACTCAGCCTTCGAAGGACAATATACGAGGTGTGGATATTAAGTTCGTATACTCTTCCCATAAAACGATGTGTGTTTAACTTACCCAACTTTAGTAGTTATCCCCTTCAATGTACTCCCTTCCTCCATCCCTACAACGTTCCAGGGGAATTTTCCATTGATCGAAACAGTGGTGGAGGTCATTTTGTGTGAGGCCTTTCATGACTTCTGCCGTTTTTTTCTTAACGGCATCTACGCTGTCAAATCTGGTACCTTTCAGGGCAGATTTGATTTTTGGGAATAAGTAAAAGTCGCACGGGGCCAGGTCGGGTGAGTAAGGAGGGTGTTCCAACACTGGGATGTTGTACTTGGCCAGGAACGTCTTCACGGAGAAGGCACTGTGGGCTGGCGCATTGTCCTGGTGCAGGAACCATGACTTCTCATTCCACAATTCGGGTCGTTTCTTTCTTATTTTCTCGCGAAGGCGAGTTAGAACTTCAAGATAGTAATACTGAGTGACGGTTTGGCCTTCAGGAACCCATTCTAGGTGAATTATCCCCTGGATATCAAAGAAAACAATCATCATGGCCTTGAATTTTGACTTGCTCATTCGAGCTTTTTTCATCCTCGGAGAATTTGGGCTCTTCCAATGCATGGACTGGCGCTTCGTTTCTGGGTCATAGGTAAAAAACCATGATTCATCGCATGTAATGACTCTTTTTAAGAAGTTGGGGTCACTTTCGATCTGATTTAGGGCGTCTGTAGAGAGATTTTTGCGAACTTCCTTTTGCTCATCTGAAAGGTTCTTGGGCACCATTTTTGCGCAAACTTTTGTCATGTTGAAATTTTCGTGCAAAATTTGTCTCACACATTCTTTATCAATTTTAAGTGTATCAGCCATTAGTCTAAGAGTTAATCTACGGTCAGAACGAATCATAACACCAACTTTTTCAATGTTTTCGTCAGTTTTTGAGGTTTGGGGGCGACCAGGACGTGGATCGTCCTCAACATCTTCCTGACCATCTTGAAACCGTTTAAACCACTTATAAAGCGTTGATCTTTTCAAACATGACTCCTGGTACACTGTCTTTAACAAAGAAAAAGTTTCACTAGCACTTTTACCAAGTTTTACGTAAAATTTAATAATCACTCGTTGCTCAACGTTTATATCAATCATAATTCCGGCAAAATTAAAAAAGGTGTCTTGCGCGTCGGGCTATCACAACAGAACTAATTACAGTACAGGCATGCGACACCTATCAATCAAAATACAAGACTTGAAGCTGTCCAAACATGTTCATCATATCTTCCTAGCATGCACAGCTTTTGCGTAGCGGCTCAAGTCTACGAACTTAATAGCCACACCTCGTATACTTAATTAGGTAGCTGTAATAAAAGGAACCAGTGGTTCCATTATGAGGTAATTGTTAAGCAGAGCTTAGTGATAGTTGAAAAACTCTGCAATACTGTATGCCGACAAAAATTATTACATTGGGTCGATCTCTAGTAAAAATAACTGTGATAATATCTGTGTCATCTGTGTGAAGGAATAAAAAGTAAATGCTTGATAATAATTTGATTACTTTTGGACGCTACGAAAAAATGGAATACCTACAAATCATGAAAGTGAACAATGGGTATTCGATTAATCTCTTATTTGCACATCTTCTCTGGTAATATCCGATCCATTCGTTTTAAGTGACATTTCTCAATTCGATGACAAAAAAAAAAAAATTACGTAATCGAGGTGGCTAAATTTTTTGAGCACCGGGCTCTCTTGTGAAAAAACATTTGAATTTGGCAGACTTCGGCTGTTACAGCTCTCTACTGAAAATATTATCTTAATTCGATTTTTTTTTTTGATAAGTCGTCGGCGCATTATCACTTCTATGGAAGCGTGGAGCAATTACTAACGCTGTTTGTGATAGTGAGTGAGTGGAAAATAAAGGAGATGATGAATGAGTGGAAGTGATGAGTGTGTGTGGGGGAGTAAGTGACTGTGTGTGTAAGGCCGGCCATACACGCACCGATAAGTCTGTGCAGACTTGTCTGTAAAGACTTATCTGCGCAGACAAGTCTGTCGTGTATGGCAGGATCTGCACAGATTTTTTCTCCGATTTTCAGATCTGCGCAGATATCGAAATCTATTGATCCCGCCATACACGACAGACTTGTCTGCGCAGATAAGTCTGTACAGACAAGTCTGCACAGACAAGTCTGCACAGACTTATCGGTACGTGTATGGCCGGCCTAAGAGTGAGTATATTATGAGGAGGCGAGACAATTATTCAAATAGGGCTGGCTTTGGATTCATGCTGTTGTATAAATTATAGATCCATTGCCCTTATAATTATTGGAGACTTAAATTTGAAAAAATCTCTTCTGTGTGTAACATGGAATAACTGTCCCCTTGTGTTTGTTGGTTTGAGTCTGGGTTTCGAAACTTGAATTTGAATTTTTTCTGTTATGTAGGAGCTAGATATTTTGTTTTGGAGCACATTTTGTAGAAATTTTATTTGTTCGTTTCGTCTTCTTGCTTCAAGGGACTCCAGCAGAAGATGTTCTGTGAGTAAATTGTACTCAATATAGTGGGGGAATTTGGCGTAGAACCCGTTCAATTTTCGAATCAGGTAGCGAACAAATTTAGATTGTACTATTTCTAGTCCTTTTGATCCAACCTGGGTGGATGGTGTCTATATGATAGATCCGTATTCAAGCACAGATATTACATAGGCTTGGTACAGGAGTTTAATGGCATCAGGATCCCGGATGTACTTGGAATACCTGATGACCATACCAAGTTTTTTATAGCCTTTTTCTATGATCTCTTGTGTATGGTTTTTGAAGTTTAGGTTTGACTGAAATGTTACGCCTAAATCTTTGTATTGATCTGTATAATCAATACGCGTATTGTTTATGTAGTACGTATGTCTATATGGGTTACTTTTATTCGTGTATATCATGGCGTAACATTTTTTAGGGTGAAAATTTAAACCAATTTTTTGGAGCCATTGAGATATAGAGTTAAGATGTAAGAGATCACAATCTCTTTGATCATGAATGACCCTGTATATTTTGAGATCATCGGCATATAAGAGGTCTTGCGAGGGTTTTATGTACTTTAAAAGATCATTGTACGTCAGAATAAAAAGATAGCTGCTTAGTTTTTTTGGACCACTCCAGACGTTGGCGTTATTGGAGCGGATTTATGACCAAGGTACCCAACGTATATTTTCCTGTCAGATAACTAGAAAAAATTTGGGCAAGGGGTTTTGAGATGCCATTTTGAAGCAAGCTATTCTAAACCATGACTCCATTTTGAATAACTTGCTTCAAAATGGCGTCATGATTTTTTTTTTTCGACGCACTTCTCAATGTCCGTATATACACAATGGACGTCCCCACGTTCACAGACTAGCCACGTGATCGGAAAACTCCACAAGGTTGCTCACGGTTGATCTTTCCCTCACGAAACCATGCTGTGCGCCCGAGATTCCATTGCTAACATACGCGGACATTTTATTGTACAAAATGCCCTCAAAAATATTCGCTATGACAGTCAGGTTAGATATGGGTCGATGATTTTCAATCTCCTGATCATTGCCTTTCTTCGGGATGGGGGTTATAATGGACTCTTTAAACCTAGCAGGTACCTGCTAGGTTTAAAGAGTCCATTATAACCCCCGTCCAGAAGAAAGGCAATGATTAGGGGTACCTGCTAGGTTTAAAGAGTCCATTATACTCTTTAAACCTAGCAGGTACCTATCAATGTATTTTTTCTAGAAAATTACGCTCAATGGCATTTTGAGAGCATCGACACATTCTTTATAAAATAAGGGGGAATTCTGTCGGGACCAGGTGGTTTGTTGACTTTCAACGATTTGATTTCCATTTCAACATCCGCCAACGACACCATGTCGATGTGAAGATAGCCACTGCGAATGTTGTTGATGTTGTTTGTGTTTATTTGGTAATTTGAAATTTTTGGATTTTATGCTTTTTTGAAGTGTAGTGCAAAGGTGTCCGTGATTTTTTGTATATCTGATAAAATTTCCTGATTGTAGGTGAGTGTTTTTAGTGTGTCGGTTTTTTTGTTGTTTTTGGCGTATTCCCAAAATGGCAGATTTGGCAGTCTTCGGCGGTTGTCGCATCTCTCTGGTGAAAATATTGTATAAATTGGATTGTTTTCACAGATCACTAGTGAAAATATCATATGAATAAAATTTGGCAGCCTTGGGCTGCTGTCGCAGCTCTATTGTGAGAAAAACATTTGAATTTGATTAGGCAGCATTCCAGTGAAACAAATATTTCAGTAAGACTTGGAAGCCTTCGGCTGTTGTCGCAGCTCCCTAGAGAAAATATTATTTGAATCAGATTATGCAACCTTCGGCTGTTGTCATAGGTCTCGAGTGAAAATATTTTAAGGGCCCCCAGGTGAAGATAGCATCATGAGACCCTAAATTTATCGATAATATTTTTCACAGAGTTTTATTTTAAAATTCATTAAGTTTGGAGTGATATTACAACTTTTAGATAAGTGATCCGAATTTGAGGTTTGGTGCCCTAAAAGGCCACTAGATGAAGATAGCTTTAAGAGACCTAAAATTTGTCGATAATATTTTACGAAGAGTGTCTGTTTAAAATTTCATCATAATTGGAGTGAAATTGCCAGTTTTAGAGAGGTGACCCGAATTTTAGGTTTCTTACCCTAAAGGCCCCTAAATAATGCCCCACGAGACCCAAATTTTGTCGATGATATGTTAGAAAGCGTGCCTGTTTTAATTTTCATCAAAATTGGAGTGATATTGCCAATTTTAGGAGAAGTTACCCTAATTTTTGGTTTGTTGTCCTAAAAGCATCCCCAGATGAAGGATGAAGATAGCTCCATGAAACGCAAAACGTCTATTAAACAGAGTATTCAAAAAGTCCCGGAACGGATTTTTTTATTTTTAACGGCTAAAGGTAGAGTCTTTTTTTATACTGAATCTCGTGGTACCATTGGTTTTTGATTTTTTACTCTTTTTATACCCTAGGAGGGTAAAATTTCATTTTTGAAATTTTAACATCAACCAAAAATGAATTTTTACCCTCCTTGGGTATAAAAAGTGTAAAAAATCAAAAACCAATGGTACCACGAGATTCAGCATTAAAAACTTGACCGATTTGATGTATTACACTCTTGGTTTTATCACTTTTATTCCGAAGAAAAATAAATAATTGGACGGGTTTGGTCAGAGATCCGTGTGATTTAAGTATCGAGTGGGGAGTTGATTGTGTGTAGAATTTGAGGTAAAATTTGAATATGAAATAAAAAATAGGGGTTTCAATTTAAAAATCGGAAGTTGGTGTCTGTTTACCCACTTTTGAGACACCCTGTAGAAATTTTAATTACGCCAAAAAATAGATTATTTTTGTTAAAACTACATATAAAATTTCAAGTCTCTATATCTTTAACCGTTAAAAATAAAAAAAATCCGATCCGGGACTTTTCGAACACTGTATTTTATAAAGAGTGTCTGTCTAAAATTTCATTTTCACCCATAAATGTATCCCAGAAGGTGCTATCTCCAATGGTTTTGGCTCGAATTATGGCTTTATAAGGAATATTCGTACCAAATTTCATCTAAATCGGACTAATAATAAAATCTGTAGATGGGCGAACACGATTTGCGGACGGACACACATTTTTTCTAGATCCGTTTCGGATTATTATTTTTAATATTGAACCTTTTTGGAATCGTCACGAAAAAAAAAATATACATAAAAAAAAAAAAAAAAAAAAAAAAAAAAAAAAAAAAAAAAAAAAAAAANAAAAAAATCCCCGCCTCTTTTTAGGTATCGTTGAAACTTTAGTAACTATTCAAATTAGAAAGTTCCCTGTTTTCTACAAAATGAGATCTTGCTTTCTTTTTGATATTTTACGCTTCAAGGTACGTAGAATCCAAAAATCGAGTAAAAAAAGAATCCGTTTGTCTGCCGTGATGGGCACTTTCGCCACTTTGATCGATTTGGATGAAATTTGGTATATGTGGGCTCTATTTGTGCCGCGATACTTTTGGCTGCGATTGAATACATCCTTGGCGGTTTTTGCCGCTTTTTAGCGGTCTCCAATATTGCTGTCTCAGTAAGCTCCGAAACTTTTGGTTGCAATCAAATATATCGCTGGTGGTTATTACCACTTTTTAGCGGTTTTCATTAATCCTGTCTAAAAAGAGAATGGTAAGAGCCAGAGACCTGAAATTTGGTGATTTTTTTTGAAGGGGGGGGGGGGGGNGGGGGTATTTTTTCGCCAGTAAAATAATAAACAATATGTTACATTGGCAGAGTTTTTTGGTATCTAGTCATCAAAATTCGTCCAGAAAAAAAAAACGACATCGAAATTTTTCACCAAAACAGTACTTTACTTGCCTACACTATATAAAGATAAAGTAAAAATACTCCTAAAAGAAATTGAGCCTGCCGAATAAAGATTTGAGTTAAATCAAAGATGATCTGAGTCACGCATAGTAATGTATGGACGACCGTCACACCATCATTGATTGATTACCCATCTAATAGAAAACCATTGTCTTAACAATACGAACAAAATAATCGTTCTGACTTCAATATCAGATAATAAGTGGTGTAAAACACCGGACGAATTCTAACATTTGAAATTATCTTACAGGCACGGATTAACAGATTTTGGACAAAACGAAAAATAGGATGTGGGGTTTCATTAAAATTTAGAATAAGTGCCAATATGTACGAGTATTAGCCAAAATCCGACCGCAAACAAAATATGAGTTAATATAATAGGGGTCTTGATAAAGCAACAACAAATATTTTTGGGAAGCCTCCGGGTAGCTGTCCCAAGAGTAATAATCTCCAACATAGTTGCGTGCGAAAAAATGGCTCTGAAAGTAGGCGGTCTTATTTCGATAGGATCTAAAATAGCTGTAGGATCTAATATAGCTGTATTTTAATTTTTTGTCCGGTTTGAAACGGACAAACAACAAAATTAAAATGTTTTTTTTATTAAACTAAATTAAATCTTCCTGAATAATCGCTGTCAGTAGAGGCATAATTCATCTTTGCAGTGTACTGGGGGCTTCTTTGTAATAATATTCCATCCAGTGTAATATTCACATGTTTGGGAAATGCTTGCTAAATATTGTAATATTATAGTATTTTCAAATTTTAGTTTTAACCTAGAGACAAACTAGAAGGTCCTTATTGAAGGAGTCATGAAGAGGTAAGTAGACCAAGAAACTTATGCTCGAATAATTAGTCTGACATTAATCAACGTAAATTTCTAAAGCTAAGAAATAAAACCGTAAAATCGATTCTACGTAATTGATTTCCAATAATGCAGTTATTTCAAACTCATGATCACCAATAGTATATTGGTCTAAAAAAATAAAATCGGTCCGTAAAAGTGTTATTGTAGACTAATAGTGGAAAATAAAATATGAACATGACAATTAAATTAATGAACGAATAATAACAATAATTAAATTAAAATAAAAATATTAATAGGTATCAAATAATGAGAGGAAAAATTATCGAGGAAATTATAAAAATACTGCACAAGTAGAAATTAAAATTGAATCGAAATGAGAGTCATGGTGATGATGGTTCAAAAGAAAGCAAGATCTCATTTTGTAGAAAACATGGAACTTTCTGTTCTAAGATACAAGCTATGATTTTAGAATATTTCATTAACAAATTATTAAATTTTATTAAAATGGTTAGAAATTTATTAAAATGGTTAAAATTTAGAAGCTTACACACATCCTGGCTCCGGTATAATTAAGTGGCCGTCGCTATGTTTGTAATTAGGCGGACTTTTTTGAAGTTGGTCAAATCTAAAAAAAAAATTACATCAAGTTGTAGATAATCTTAATCCAAACAATGGGCAACGATGAATTTTTTTGATATAATGCACCATTTTAAAGTTATTCGATATATTCAAAAGGCCACCTAATCACACGACTCCAGTGGCGTTCTGTATTTTTTGAATTTTTTTTTCTCATTCACNACATTTAAATGTAATTAAGTGGCCGTGTGTAAGTCCGCCTAATTACATACCAGTTTGTGTATGTCCACCTAATTATACATTTTACCTCAGATGCGGCCACTTAATTATACGCGAGTCAGGACACCAACAATAATTTCTTATACATACGAGTATAACACCTGAATTACATATGTGTTGTCAGTCTGCATAAGTTATCTGAATTGCTTTAAGTGTAATAAATTTAAAATTTGAATCATGATTGAATTAGCTTATAGAAAAAAAAAAATTGACACACAAGCCTCTAATACGGTTATAAATATAAGTACTGGTGATGATGGTTCAAAAGAAAGCAAGATCTCATTTTGTAGAAAACAGGGAACTTTCTAATTTGAATAGTTACTAAAGTTTCAACGATACCTAAAACCGGGGGCGGACTTGGCCACCGGGTAACCCGGCAAATGCCCGGTGGACCCACGGTGCGCTGGGGCCCATCGGGGGAAGGGGCAGAAAAATGAAAGAAAAATACATGTAAAATATGTGTGAGAAAAAATATGTGGGCCCCAACTAAGGATGGCATCGAAAATCGATATAATTATATCGATATATTCTTTTCTGATGTATCGATATATTATATCGATATATTTTTTTCTGATGTATCGATATATTATATCGATATATTTTTTTCTGATGTATCGATATATTATATCGATATATTTTTCACGATATATCGTTTAATATGTACACTAATTTAGGCCTTTTTCAATGTTCTTAATATAGCGATAAAATTTGAAGTTATGCATTTTTTTTTACTCGAAGTTTTCTATTTAAGGGGATCCTACTTGTTCCTTAGAAACTGGTCATTGGTGGACAGTTTCCAAGTAGGGGAGTGTCAGTTTAGGAAACATTTCCACCAATTCACCTCGTAAAATTCTAATTTCTAATAAACCGATATATATCGTCTATATATCGATATATTTCAAATTCCATATATCGAAAATTCGATATATGGATATATTTTTGAACGATATGATATCATTAGCCCCAACGGGCCCCCGGTTCATTGTTAGCATTAATATGAAAGAAAAATACATGTAAAATATGTGGGAGAAAAACTGGGGCCCTTCTTCCAATATGCCCGGTAGGTCCTCCGATAGGAAATGAAAGAAACCATGTATAAATTTCAAGATTATAGAAACTTGAAATAAAGAAATGACAAACTTGAAATTTTCCGCCCCCCCCCCCTAATTAACTGCATGTTTTCGCACCTGAAATCCAACATTGAGAAGTAACATTTAGAATGGGCTGGAAAGTTAAATGTTGAGTTGTTTTCGCAGCTAAAAATATGATAGTCTGAAGAAAACAGAGTTGTTCCATAGCATAAAAAAAATATTCTGAATTAATAAAATATTGCTTTTCTAAAAAATCAACCCCGAAATTGAACAGTTCCATTTCAAGCTGATTTATATTAAAATCTGATATAAAGAAACGGACTACAAGAATTTTACGACATCATTATATTTAACTCTTTCTATCGTAATCCGCGAAACACATGATATTGACTAAATTGAGAGCCATCATGAGTAGGAACGTACCTATTATTCGTCACTGATTCAATGCGATAATGACCTTGCCTATTAAGCGTGCAATCAGAGCAGGTGTTTATTGAACAAAAAAAAAAAAAAGAACAAGAAAACATTTAATTTATATAAAACATAAAATTGTGCTGTAGTTAAATATTCTCACTTAATCAGGCTGTAATTAGTATTTCCTAAGTTTATGTTTTCCGGTGTGAGTGACATTTGTTCTTCTGATTTCACTGACTTTTTGCAAAAAATAAAATATTTTCCGGAGTATGCAAAGTGATTCTGTGTTGACAGTTCACATTTTATCAATTACTATTTTATTAGAAAATTGCATCACGTCAGGAATGGATTTTTAAAATGTAGAAAAATCTGCGAGTATTTTGGATTTGTGCTTGGAAGTACATCCCCCTGGATTTGGATTTGTGCTTGGAAGGAACAATTGAGTAGCCAAGATAAAAACAACCACAAGTGCCAGAGTAATGAAGTAATATATTTGTAGTTATAGGAAATGAAAAGAAAAATCCCTGTAACACCGTGATGAACTAAGAAATTAGTGACCGAACGAATCAAGGTTCAGTCATAACAGTACAACTTTTATTTTGATATTCTGTTAATCTTTTTGTACCACGATAACTCTCAAAAGTTTTTGGAACGAATTGGGCCACCCGGGACAAATTACGCAGTACTACTAGTACCTAACTACTTTTCTACTTTTGGTCCATTATAAGCTGCTAACAAAATCTTACGCTTGAGGTATTACTTTTAATTATGGTATAATTATATTGGCTTCAATTTTTAGACAAATACATTACTTCTTTTAAGCAAAAGGTGATGTTCATCTTTTTGTCTAGAAAAAGGAAAATTTCGATTTTCTTGTAAAACCTAGGCATTTCTACTTTATTTTTGAGATAATTTTTTTTTGTGACTTGCAATAATTAAACAATACTTTGTGCACTGGATGGAAAAATTCACTGAAACTATTATATATATAAAAAAACGAAATTCCTAGTGGTGTGAAGTCGATAATATTAGTTAGTAAAGTAAAATAAGAAAGGAAATAAAATCCGTTTTTAATTATAGTGTCTATACTACACTTATGCCGGCGAAATTCAAACACAAATGCAGCAATTACTGACCCTCGAGGGAGCCCTAACATCTTAGAGCTTTTCCGGTTTCACAGGCATACTGTTGTACAGGGACATGGTTTTTATTATAGGCTACTTGAAAATACTCGTATGAGTCTCCCTACTATTGGGGACTTTGAAAAAAAAAACACTGAAAGACCTGATCCTTGGATCTCGTATCCTCAAGGAAACACGTTCTCCTTCTCATCTTCAAGGAGTCAAGTTGGAGGGGATCTAATAGAATATTATTTCTAATTAGTACTGTACAAAGAGTAAAAGGCAACCTTCCTAAGATAATTTACTTTAGATTTATAATGACTTCGGCCTTTAATTAATTATTATACTAAAAAATTGTTCTTTAATATATTCGTATTTGGACCACTAACTTATTTTTTTTTTTAAAAAAACCTAAAAGGTAAAAATAGATGTAAAAGGAGAATGTAAAGTGGTCCAGAAATAAAAAGTCGATTTTTGTCAACAAATAGAGGAAACTAGATTTTTCAGAACTGACCAAAATGAAATAATTTACACCTCCATTGGGTTTTATTTGGTTTGCTGCGCTGCTATGTTTTTTATATTTTGATCTTGAATTAGTTTCGATTGGTAAAAAAATCACCCCATGATGATGATTATTCTGGGTGTCTGATGTGATCGGTCTATTATCTTGTGCCGCCCAAGATTTGAAAAAAAAAATTCTTACCTGAATAAAAATCCATAGAATTATAACGTTATGATATCTGGAAAAGACAAAGAAGAAGAAAAAAAAAACATTACTAAATTAAATTTCGAAAATGCTACAGTATGATCCCATTTCATTAAGTTTATAATACACTATTATTTTGTTTGTTATAGTAAAGAGAAACTAGGAATGGGTCAAACTCTGGTACAAGCATATCGCGTATCTTGTACCAGAGTTTCCATCAAGATGGACCGGATCTTCTTGGAAAATGGGGCAAACGATTTTTTTATTAAAATTTTCTTGATAACTACAAGGTTCTTAACCGAATTATTGCAATTATTTACTGCAACCTTTGTATAGATCTACAAAGTGTTTCAGATGTCAGTGCGCAAAGGGATATTTTAGTCATGGGTTACAATTATGCTATTAACTAATCATGACCAGTAATCTATTCTTCAACCTACAATTAAGCTTCCAAATTGTCCGTAATATTTGTTTTTCTCCTATCTTATTCATTTCAGAATGCCGTTCCTGTTCAATTCCCCTGGAAACCTACTTTCCAGGGGAAGAAGTATGATTATTAAATTTGTCATATTAGTTTAAAGGAAACTCTTATCTGGGATAATAGAAAGTTGCATTATGTCCACCACACTAGATTTTCCACAATAACATGAAGAAGAAGAAGGTAGAATTCCACAAGTCACTTTAATTAAAGCGTTTAAATAGTTCAGCGGGATTAGTACATGTTAGCAATTGTAAATTGTTTTCTCATTTCATAAAACGCTTCAATGAACGGGATGGTATACACTTAACCTACATTTTGCTTGTTTTCTTCTTTGAAGAATTCAAATGAGATGATGATATTGTATTTCCTATATATTATATTATGTGTATGTGAGTCAATGTGTGGAAATAAATAAGAGTCTGCAATTTTATCATGCTAAACATTGTTCATTGACCGAACAAACGTCCAAACGAAGTGACTGTTTGGAGCTCACTGATATTTTGGGTCGCCATTTATCTTCGGGTGGTCCAATAGGGACCGAAAACTAATCTGCTAATCCGTCATTCATGACAATAATTAATATACCTAACAAGTTTCATAAAAATCGGACAAGGAGTCTGAGAGTTATCGTGGAACGAATGGACAGATAAACAAACGTTTACGGAAAAACTGTGGTGTTTTAATTTCGTTCATCAATTAAAATTTCTTTACTTTCTCTTTTTTATCATGGTTCACGATGAATTTCAAACGTTTGAACAGATAAATAGTCAACATTCTAAATGGACTCCCGTCCCAATCTTAAACCCAAAGTGTTAAGCGAAATACTCTACTGCCACGGACATCTCCGTGGCGGAGAATTCATCACACTCGGCTTATTCGGGTGATTGCAAAAATTTTGTTAAAAACCTTGCAATGTTGGGATACCTATGATCATTGTGACATAATAACATAAAGAAACATACATTTACAATTTACTTAACGTGATGCAGTCGATGGCTACATATTTTTTTTTTAAATCTCACAATTAAAATTTTAAAACAAAGAAACTCTGTAGATGTTTTGTACGATTACAAAATGTAGCCTCCAGCCGAACTGAAAAAACTTAATTTATTGCAAAAGAAACTCTTACTCTTCTCTTTCATTTTGTCTTTTCATTTAATATCTAACAATACCAGGAGCTATTTTCCTTATTGTACAATTTGATAAAGCCGACAGTAGTCGGCTCTGAAGATTGTGAGCAAAACACTCTAATCTTAGTTAAACACTCTAATTTTCACTTTCATTGTAACACTGAAGTTATTTGGAAAAGGTTGAACTGTTTAAAAGCGGCGCTTTGTCGGGACAATAACTCATTTTACTACTCGGGCTGATTGGATACCTATATAATAGTTTTATCATGCATTTTACAAAATTGTACCAGTGTACATATTAATTTTATGTAACTGGGAAGGAACTATCACAAGTTCTTCTGTGAACTGTAGACCTCACTCAAATAATGGAAATAAAAAGCCTGATGCCTTTGCCGGTGTCACAGCCTATTGAGGGGGGGGGGGGCATTCCCCTTAATTTTTCGATATCTCTTACCGTTTTGGCTAAACTATTAGTATTTTCTAAATTTTATTTTGATTGATCCGGATTCGAACTTGTAACTCTGGACAGAAGCGGAGATGACAAAAATTTGGAATAGACCCCCAAAAAATTTAAATAAATAAATAATAATAATAATAAAAAAAAAAATCAGCAACAATTCTGTCTCAACCTTAGATTTTTTTCATATCAGTCATCTAATCATTTATGAAGGATGCTAAAATTTTTGCGTGTCCCAAATGGAGTCAGTGCAAATATTGATCCTAAACTGACATTGATATTTAGTTAGTGATAACAGACATCATATAGAATAGACGACAACAATAGATTCACTCCATGCTTCATTCACGCGTCAAAATATAGAAACACACATTTTATTTTAAAAGGCGAAATAAATAACCTATTCGATCATTCTCGTACGTGTGATGGCAAAGAAATGAAAGAAAACTATAGAAGAAAAGAGTTAGAAAACATTGTGTTTTCCGGCTGGTTGATTACAGCAGAAAAATAATGTCCCGTTACTGTATAGTAGGCCAGCGACCCGACCTCACAATATTTTTTATTCATAATTTCTGTGCAATACGATTAAATCTATTCTTTTTATTTTATCTTTATAACGAACTATTGGGTAAAATTTTGTAGCCAAATATATTTGGTATTACATAAGTTCAACAAAAGGAAAATATGTGGTTGACTCATAAATAATTGAAAAGGGAAAAAATTAATAAAATAAGAAAACTTTTAGTTCACACCATATTCTATTAATCTTAATTATGTGTTCAGAGCGAGTCAAAGTTGAAACAACTTCTTATAATTCTTTTAAAATTAAACAAATTTAATGTTGTTTTATTTTACCAGAATGACAAAATCAACATCTTATAAACCCTCTTTCTTTGAACATTAATATAAACATCTCAAATGTGTGAGGGAATTCTTCGTTGGGTATGAATAAAAAGGAACACATTGAACTTGGTAGCAATGAAATTGTGGACTTGCAATGGAGGCCTTATCGTGAGGAGAGAATCACCCATGTGATATTTCCAATGACATGTCAACATTTTCAATTCAGTCACGGGACTCTGAGTATCAGTCAGGGTTCTTCGGGTGTTTTTTTTATAAAAATATACAAACCTCAGTTGCGAGGGCGAAAGTGCATTTAGCACAACAAAGAGAGCTAAGACTTATATAAGGGTTTTCACCATTTTTTTTTTTATTAATAATTTCCATATTGACCTATTATTACATTAAATGGCACTTAATAATTTATTGACTCGTTTCGTTTGAAAGAACAAATATACTATTTCGGGAAATTAATATAATTATAAATTCTATTTATTTATTTCATATTTTTGTTAGATTGTTACTGATTTTTTTTATATATCAGTCTAATTTATTTAAATAAACTGCGTCAAAATATAAGAAACATATTTCATTTGACAAACTAATTATTAAAATTTTCTTGATTACAAATATTTGAATAGTTGCATTTTGAACACATATGGAAATATGATCAAGTGAACATCGCACCTTGCTATCAATACGAACTTATTTATAAATTAATTAGGTGATACTTTCGTATGCGTCTTTTAAATGTTGCTGTAGAATCCCTTTGACCAAAATAATTCAGTACGTTTTCTTCATAAAAAAAGAAAATCTGCCAGAAAAGAAATTTAGGTATTATTTGGGGAAAAGTCTATTCCCAGTCATTTTTGGGCAGTATAAATAATCGTACCAAAAGCGTTTTTAGGATATTTCGCTTCCGCATGATTTTTTCCTTTCTTATTTAAATATTGGAAAATCTGCCATAATTGGGAATTTCGGATACGAATTGTATATTTTTCCTGAATGATTTAGGTATTTTTTGGGGAAAGGTCTATTCCCAGTCATTTTTAGGCAATATATATAATTACCACTAAAACGCGTTTTTAGGATATTTCGCTTCTGCATGATTTATTTCCTTTCTTATTTTGTGCCTATCTACATTGAAAGAAGAATCTGTCCTCCAATAATAAGATAGTAGAAATTATTTCAAAATATTCAGAGTGCAATAAATTAAACTTTCCCCATTTTTTCATTGATCCTCTATAATACTCAAAGACAATTTCATGAGTTTTAGATACATCTAGAAGTGGCGGAAGAACAATACGAGTAATATATAAGTTTAGTGGATGGAGCTAATTAATGTAAATTTTTTGTGACATAATAACACACAAATGAAATCGTAATATCGTGGGTGTGTTTGTTTACTTGTCCGAATCATACAGTCAACCATAGTAAAAGAAAAGAACAATACCACTGTTCAGCGACTGTCTTACTTCGCAATAGACTTACCTAACGTAAGTTAACTAAAGCTTGACCTCGGGAGATGAAATTTGGTATTGATGTTCTTATTACTATTACTAACAGAAGGTGCATTAAAAAAAGGATTTAACAAAATACATATAATGCAAGATAACCCGTGTTTACACTGAACATAAAATTTACAATCGTAAAATATTTTTTACAGCTTGGACTTTATCGCTTTTTTCTGGCAATTACATAGGCGTTAATAATTACAGAAAGATGAGGAAAAGAAAAAATAAGCAACGTTCATTATGGTTATTCTATGGATATTGTCTTTAATTGATGGCAACCAATGTAATTGGCAGCACACTTTATATTGAACAAACAAGAGACGCCCGTATAGGCATGGCCATTTCTGTGCTAAATAATATTCTATGATTTTCCATACAAAAATCGAAAACGGTTGACGAGTTTTGAATTCTGATAATTATTGTGCGGTCTCAGCCTATGGTTTTGAGAGGGTCCATTTCCATAAATTTTTCGATCTGAGTGCACGGTAGTGCGCCAGGTTACAGAAAACATATTTTTTATCGTTTTGAATAATACGGTGAAAACAGCATGAAAATCGGTTCCGTAGTTTTTGAGTTTATTGAGAACATACGGATAGACTCAGCGGGAGACTTTGTTTTATAATATGTAAGGATACATTGAATCTATATATCTCTGACAGTCCTCTAAACGAGGCTATACAGGTCAAAGCAGATATCAAAGTGGCTACTTTCCGTTTCTGCAGTCCATTCTTAACTAAAAGTAGGAAGCATATCTCGGGTGGAAAAAAAAAATAAAAAATAATAAGGAGGAGCTTAGAGTCGGAAAAAGAATTTTTGAATTCTCGAATAAAATTTACTATTCTACACACAGCTTCTTTCTTTACCTATTTACATTTCATGGTTAGAAGCTCAAGTTCCTCAGATGAAAATAATAATATGAATGTTATAATAACAACAACAACAACGAGGAAGGAACTACGGTTAAATTAGTGTTATGTAATTTTTAGACACTTAATAGTTACTAACCTACTGCCTACTGCAAATATTATGTATGATACTTTCGTTTCTATGTTCATGCTCGGCTTGGATAGCATATAAAAGAGAAAGACACTGATTTAACACTCATCGCGATTGCTCCGCACTGGTAAGGCATAGGAGGCTGAAATTGGGCATGTAGGTCGCACTTAGGTCTTAGATGCGCACTAAGAAAGGATTTTTAAATATTCCAATTGGGGCGCCCGCCACGGGGGAAAAAGGGGCGCGTTTACATATGACGGTCACCTTTTCATCACTGTTTCCCCGTACGGGTACATTTCCGGGGGCTGAAATTTGGTTTGTAGGTTCGCTTTATGTTCTAGATGTGCAATAAAAAAGGATTTTTTAATATTCCAACTGGGGTGCCATTTGCGGGGGTAAAGGGCGCCATCAAATTTTATCACCTTTTCATCACTGTTTCTCTGTACCGGTAAATTTCCGGTGGCTGAAATTTGGTATGTAGATTCGCTTTATGTTCTAGATGTGCAATAAGAAAGGATTTTTTAATATTCCAACTGGGGCGCCATCCGCGGGGGTAAAGGGCGCGCCCATCAAATATTATCAGCATCACTGTTTCTCCGTACCGGTAAATTTCCGGTGGCTAAAATTTGGTATATAGGTTCGCTTTATGTTCTAGATGTGCAATAAGAAAGGATTTTTTAATATTTCAACTAAGGCGCTAGTCACGGGGGAAAAAGGGGCGCGTTTACATATGAAAATCATCACTGTTTCTCCGTACCGGTACATTTTGGGAGGCCGAAATTTGGTATGTAGGTTCCTTTTATGTTCTAGATGTGCAATAAGAAAGGATTTTTTTAATATTAGGGCGCCAGCCGCAGGGGAAATAGACGCGCCCATAAAATATTATGACCATTTCATCACTGTTTCTCCATACCGGTAAATTTCTGGTGGCTGAAATTTGGTATGCAGGTTCATTTTATGTTTTAGATGTGCAGTAAGAAAGGATTTTTTAATATTTCAAATGGGGCGCCAGCCGTGGTGGAAAAAGCCACGTCCATAAAATATTATCACGTTTTCATCACTGTTTCTACGTATCGGCAAACTGTTTCTCTCTACCGGTAAATTTCCGATGGCTGAGACTTGGTATATAGATTCGTTTTATGTTCTAGATGTGCAATAAGAAAGGATTTTTTAATATCCCAAATGAGGAAAAAGTCGCGTCCATAAAATATTATCACCTTTTTATTTCTGTTTATCCGTGCCGGTAGTTGTGCTGATCAAATGATATCCCCTGAACGGCCTAAATCAACATACTCCCAACTGGGGTCTACGAGACTTTCCTGGAAGTGGACATTAGGTATGCTAAAAGAGCCGCGAACCCATGATAATAGAAAGCGCTGCGCCAATCAAGTCTCACGAGTACCCTTTGACAAGATAGCTCCTTCCCAATAGTTTGATTTTCGCTTTATTTTCTTGGGTAGTTAATTTATTATTTTTTAATCTGTTCTTCAGATTTGAACATTCATATTTATCCTCATTCTTCTATCAGCTATTATAGCCCGTAGCGAAGCACGCGTAAAACAGCTAGTTGATGAATAAAAGAAGTTAATCTTAGAGACTTTCATATGGGACGATATTATCGTGCGGGAAAATGTGGTATTTTAAATTTATCTCTAAATTGAATTTAGAGCAAGGAGTGACGAAAGTTGTTTTGAACCGAAAGAGAAAATTAAATCGCATGATTTATTATTCAAATCTTGATTGAAATTTCAAAGAGATGAACACATTTACACACACATTTTTCTCCGGGGATCAATTAATCATATTTTTATAGTGACTTTAGGAAATTTGAATTAGATGACACGGCGCGAAAAAGCATGTTATTATATTTTTTTAATTATTTGAGAAAGAGGACGAAAGAGAGACAGAGGGTAAGAAAGTATAAAGACATATTGCCAAAAAGGAAAACAAAACTGGGGACTAAATAGTAAGGTGACATTTGTGAGAATTCAATTCATTTCCTCATATTAAAATAATGAGGAAACTGGTACAACCCGAAAAGTGATGGGTATCGTTGGAATATCCAGAAATTACAATAACTATAATTTCAATTTTTTCGGAATTCTTGGGTATAGAATACATACCTAGTTACATGCTCGTATCTTGGGTATAGAATACATACTGTACCCGTTAACAATGTTCATTGAGGAAAACATGTGTTGTTTGCTTTTTGGCGTGCACTCAACTTCCTAAGGAAAACTAAGTAGCTCCTGTTGAAACAGCTGGGGAGACTACACTTTATTTTAACATAATTGTAAAAAATAGGCTTACTAAGGCTATGTTCACACGACCGCGCGCACCAAATCTATCTAAATAGTGCATATTGTTTACATGACCGCGCGGTACTAGTTCTACAAACTTGTATCGATTTGTTCATATGATACCGCGCGGTTACCGCGCGGTCATGAGAACCTAGCCTTAAGCTGATCCAAAAATAAAATCGGAATATAATGTATAACTATATTATTTTTGCGAAACATGACCTCAATGTTTTCACCACCCTGTAGTTTAAATCCTTGTTGCATTATGATCTCTTATCTTCTGCTCCAGACAGATTGGGGAAGGGTTTATTTAATGTTTTCACCTTTAAATTTGCACCACCTTGTAGTTTAAATCCTAGTTGCATTATTCCCTGTTATATTCTGCTCCAGACAGATCGGGGAAGGGTTTATTTAATGTTTTCACCTTTAAATTTGCACCACCCTCTAGTTTAAATTCTAGTTACATTCTTGTCTTTTATCTTCTGCTCCAGACAGATTGGGGAAGGGTTTATTTAATGTTTTCACCTTTAAATTTGCACCACCTTGTAGTTTAAATCCTAGTTTCATTATTCTTTGTTATCTTCTGCTCCAGACAGATTGGGGAAGGGTTTATTTAATGTTTTCAGCTTTAAATTTGCACCACCCTGTAGTTTAAATCCTGGTTGCATTATGATCTCTTATCTTCTGCTCGAGACAGATTGAGGAAGGGTTTATTTAATGTTTTCACCTTTAAATTTGCACCATCCTGTAGTTTAAATCCTAGTTTCATTATTCTTTGTTATCTTCTGCTCCAGACAGATTGGGGAAGGGTTTATTTAATGTTTTCAGCTTTAAATTTGCACCACCCTGTAGTTTAAATCCTAGTTTCATTATTGTCTGTTATCTTCTGCTCCAGGCAGATTGGGGAAGGGTTTATTTAATGTTTTCACCTTTAAATTTGCACCATCCTGTAGTTTAAATCCTGGTTGCATTATTGTCTCTTATCTTCTGCTCCAGACAGATTGAGGAAGGGTTTATTTAATGTTTTTACCTTTAAATTTGCACCACCCTGTAGTTTAAATCCTAGTTGCATTATCGTCTGTTATTTTCTGCTCCAGACAGATTAGGGAAGGGTTTATTTAATGTTTTCACCTTTCAATTTGCACCACCCTGTAGTTTAAATTCTAGTTACATTATTATCTTTTATCTTCTGCTCCAGACAGATTGGGGAAGGGTTTATTTAATGCTTTAACCTTTAAATTTGCACCACCCTGTAGTTTAAATCCTAGTTGCATTATTGTCTGTTATTTTCTGCTCCAGACAGATTGGGGAAGGGTCTATTTAATGTTTTCACCTTTAAATTTGCACCATCCTGTAGTTTAAATCCTAGTTACGATATTGTCTGTTATATTCTGCTCCAGGCAGATTGGGGAAGGGTTTATTTAATGTTTTCACCTTTAAATTTGCACTATCCTGTAGTTTAAATCCTGGTTGCATTATTGTCTCTTATATTCTGCTCCAGACAGATTGGGGAAGGGTTTATTTAATGTTTTCAGCTTTAAATTTGCACCACCCTGTAGTTTAAATCCTAGTTTCATTATTGTCTCTTATCGTTTGCTCCAGACAAATTGGGGAAGGGTTCATTTAATGGTTTCACCTTTAAATTTGTACCACCCTGTAGTTTAAATCCTAGTTGCATTATTGTCTGTTATTTTCTGCTCCAGACAGATTGGGGAAGGGTTTATTTAATGTTTTAACCTTTAAATTTGCACCACCCTGTAGTTTAAATCCTAGTTGCATTATTGTTTGTTATTTTCTGCTCCAGACAGATTGGGGAAGGGTTTTATTTAATGTTTTCACCTTTAAATTTGCACCATCCTGTAGTTTAAATCCTAATTGCATTTTTGTCTGTTATTTTCTGCTCCAGACAGATTGGGGAAGGGTTTTATTTAATGTTTTCACCTTTAAATTTGCACCATCCTGTAGTTTAAATCCTAATTGCATTTTTGTCTGTTATTTTCCGCTCCAGACAGATTGGGGAAAGGTTTATTTAATGTTTTCACCTTTAAATTTGTACCACCCTGTAGTTTAAATCCTAGTTGCATTATTGTATATTATTTTCTGCTCCAGACAGATTGGGGAAGGGTTTATTTAATGTTTTAACCTTTAAATTTGCACCACCCTGTAGTTTAAATCCTAGTTGCATTATTGTCTGTTATTTTCTGCTCCAGACAGATTGGGGAAGGGTCTATTTAATGTTTTCACCTTTAAATTTGCACCACCCTGTAGTTTAAATCCTAGTTGCATTATTGTCTGTTATCTTCTGCTCCAGACATTGGGGAAGGGTTTATTTAATGTTTTCACCTTTAAATTTGCACCACCCTGTAGTTTAAATCCTAGTTGCATTATTGTCTGTTATTTTCTGCTCCAGACAGATTGGGTAAGGGTTTATTTAATGTTTTCACCTTTAAATTTGCACCATCCTGTAGTTTAAATCCTAATTGCATTATTGTCTGTTATCTTCTTCTCCAGACAATAAACAAACTCGCCGATATTAAATTTCATTGAATTGAATATGCACTCGTTAAAACGCATATTTTTTCGTCCATAATTCAGATGTGTCGAATTATAATTTTTTTGTTGAACTTTTTATTTGACTTTATTGAATCTAAAAATATACCAGAAAGCATGATCAGATTATATATTAAAAATTTTATATATAATTCAGGGGGTATTTTTTGTGAGCGCAACAACAAAATCAAAATCCCAAAAAAAATTTGAAATATGGAAAAAGAGAGACATGATCAAAGAGAGACATGCTCTTTTTTATTTTCAAAATACCGCTATGGCGCGGAAAAGTTGTGGGTGGCCAAGACAATATTTTTGAGAGAGAGAGAAAAAATGAAATCGGATTACATCTTCCGTTCGCACAGTGACTTTGAAAATTCATAATTATTTAAGATTTTCTATGAGAATCTGTTCATTTTTTTGTTATCGCCAGTTAGCACTGAGTGATTCGTCACTTTATATCATAGTGTCATCAGAAACATATATTTAAAACTAAGCTAGTATTTAGTTCAGTAGATCAGCAGAGGCTATGGAACATTCCTTCGCATAATTTTTTTTTTTCACCAATACAATACTTTACTTACCTATATAGGTACTTCATATATGGGAAGATAAAGTAAAAAGAAGAAAGTATTGTAGTGGGCTGAAATTTTTGATGTCTAGTTTTCAATGCCAAAACACGTTTTGAAGTCCCCAAAGCGGAAATACAATTATATATTACACTTCTTGATATATTCTTGAACCTAAGTTGTATTTTTCAATTTCTTATATAAAATTGATATGCATTGGCACCAAATTTCAAGTTCTAGCTCCTTTCATTCTGGTTTTAGCAGAACCGCTAAAAAGCGGCATTCAACCTCTAATTAGCGGCCAACAATATGTTGCACTTCAACCTAAGTTGTATTTTTCCATTTCTGTATGAAATTTATATGAATAGGCACCAAGTTTATAGTTCTAGCTATTACCGTTCTCATTTTAAACAGGATATGCGGAAACCGCTAAAAAGCGGCATAAAATTGACAAAGGTATATTCGATTTCTACCAAAAGCTTATTTTGCCGTTCATGGCATAAAACTGACATACATACCAAATTTCAAGTCTCTAGCACTTGCTGTTCTTGAGATATCTTGATCACAGACAGACCAATGGCTGAAACTCGAGAATTGGGCTCTGGGGAACCCATAACGTGTTTTGGCATTGAAAACTTGACATAAAAAATTTCAGCCCATTATAATACTTTCCTTTTTATAGGATAAGGAAAGTAATAGTAATAGGTATCTAGAAATAATAAATAACTTAAAAATTGCTCACAGTTCAGAATATTTTCCACTCGGAAGATCAGTAAAGTTACTGGCTTATCTAAAGTTTACAGCATGATGTATGTACCAGAGAGAGGTGAGCACAACGAGTGGTGGTTTTTTTTTTTTTGAAGCGCACTTAAAAGTTCGTGAAAATCTGTTCACTGGACTGTCAGTTACTCTAGGCGATCTTGTATGTAGAGAGATATCTTGCTCTATTCATTCTATGATTGTATATGGAAAATGCTTTTTCGTTTTCATGGTATTGTTGTCGTTAGGAAATTGTTAGACCGCCTGTATAATATTGATGTCCGTTACATTCTTAAACTATATGAACCGCCACTAATCAAATTAACATACATTTAACTTGAAGTCAGCGACAGTTTTGTTTTTTAATGTCACGTTCTTCAAAACATCTTCAATAGTTTTTTAGACAAACTTGCGTCCCATGTACGCACCTGCCACTCACTGTTCGGCTATTAATAAACAAAACATGGTTGTAACCTATTTCCTTTGTTTAGAACAGTTTTCTATTTGGAACTTAAAAATATAGGTTAATCTGCAAACATGCCGACCCGGCCATATTTTTTTCTGTATCGTGTGGGTTTCATTGTTACCTCAATTCCATCATAACTAATAATATGTGGAAGATTGCTTATAATATGTGGATTCCTTTTGCAAAGCGGTAATTTTTTTTGTAAATTCGAAGTAGTGTCATTTATCGTTATACACGTACCTGTGTGGAAACTTTCTTTAGAGTCCTACTCAGATCTCTTGGTAGAAAGTGTGTTATACACTCTTTTGTGCACAGCGTGTCCAACATTTTGTGCTAAAAGAAATGAAAGGACGTGAGTCGCCGTATTTAGTGCTAAAATAAGGAAAGTAAGCGATAAACTCTTGAGTGGAAAGTTACTACTAGGTGTGTTTATTTCTCAAGGCGATTTCTGCCGCCTGAACTGTAGAGCTTTATTTTTATGTGGCAAAATTCTCAAATGAGAGATTATAAAAATTCTCCCTCAACAGGAGCTTGAGCTATGCTGCCAAGGTATTAACCTAAGTTTTGAAAACATCAGTTCAAAAATCTATAATATCTGTTTTAAAGTTGATTTTCGATTTTTTTTTTTTTTAATTTTAAATTAATGAAGTAGCGAACACTTGTGCTAAGTGTTCCATAAGCTAAGGGTGAAAGACTGAGTTTAAGGGTGAAATATAAAACCCTTAAATTAAGTCTGTTCGTTTCTCATTTGTTTCTCAAAATAATCAGTTGAAACATTAAAAAATAAGTGGCATGATAGTGTTCAATGGACATAACCCAGCGTAAGGATTGAATTGGGGTAAAATGATTTTTGTTTAAAATTTTAAAAGAATTTACTTTTTGATTTTTGAAATCTATAGGCATTTGTGCTTTTTTTTCCAAATAAAAGTTTATATTATTTGTATATAGTGTTCACAATGGTAGCTTCTAATGTTTGAAAAATTGCTTAGATTTACGTTCTTCGTTGACCGAACGAAGTCCAAGGTCTAATTTTAACAACACGAATAACTTATACTGACTGACACTCAGTTGGGAGGAGTGGACCACCCCAAACCCATATCCAGAATCCAGAACCTTCTGTTGTTTCGTATCATAGAGTTATAGAAATTCTGCGAATTCTGTTCTCGCATCTACTGCCTTTATTATTTGACCGATTTTGATGATATTTGGCACCAATATTCCTTGAGGCCATAATTCTAACCAAACCTTAACATTGGAGATAGCACCTTCTGGGGTCCATTTATGGGTCAAAAGAGGTCATTTTGGGGTGACCCTCTATAACCCAAACGGCATGCCCGATTTTGATGAAATTTGAAACAGACACTCTTTGTAACATGTTATCGGTGAATTTTGGGACTCATGGGACTATCTTCATCTGGGGGTCCTTTATGCACCAAACCTGAAATTGGGGTCCCCTCTCTACATGTAGAGCTCTCAATAGAGCTCCAATTTTGAAGAAATTTAAAACAGTGACCCTTGTAACATATCATCGACAAATTTTGGACCTCATGGGGCTATTATCATCTGGGGGTTCTTTAGAGCACTAAACCTAAAATTCGGGTCACTCCCCTAAAAGCGGTTGTATCACTTATATTTTGATGAAATTTAAAATAATCACACTGTGAAACATATTATTGACAAATTTTGGGTCTTATAAAGCTATCTCCACTGTGACAACAGCCTAAAACCAGCAAATCTAATATTTACTCCAGGGACCTACGGCATCAACCGAAAGTTGTCAAAAGAAATTCAAATATTTTTTTTTCCACAAGAGGGCTGCGACAACAGCCGGTGGCTGCTAAATCTAATTATATAATATTTTCTCTAGAGGGCTGTGACAACAGCCAAAGGCTGCCATATCTAATTCAAAAAATATTTTCTCTAGGGAGCTGCGACAAAAACCAACAACCAAATGTTGTTAAAGGTAATTCGAATATTTCTTTTCACATTAGAGCTGCGACAACAGCCGAAGGCTGTTTAATCGAATGCATAAAATAATTTTACTAGAGAGCTGGGACAAAATCCGAAGGCTGCGAAATCTAATGCATTTAATAATTTTCACTAGAGATCTGTGACAACAATCGAAGTTTGCCAAAGGAAATTGAAATATTTTTTTTTAACATTAGAGCTGCGACAACAGCCGAAGGCTGCCAAATGTAATTCATATAATAATTTTACTAGAGAGCTGTGACAACAGCCGAAGGCTGTCAAATAAAATGCATATAATAATTTTAATAGAGAGCTGTGACAAGAGCCGAAGGCTGCTAAATCTAATTCATATAATTATTTTACTAGAGAGATGTGCTCTCTGTAGTAAAATAGCCGAAGGCTGCTAAAGCTAATGCATATAATATTCTCACTAGAGAGCTGTGACAACAACCGAAGGTTGTCAAAGGAATTTCAAATATTTTTTTTTAAACATTAGAGCTGCGACAACAGCCGAAGGCTGCCAAATCTAATTCATATAATAATTTTACTAGAGAGCTGTGACAACAACAGAAGGTTGTCAAAAGGTTATTCAATTTTTTTTTTAAACATTAGAGGTGCGACAACAACCGAAGGCTGCCAAATCTAATTCATATAATAATTTTACCAGAGAGCTGGGACAACAGCCGAAGATCGCCACTGGTAAATAATATTGTCATCAAAATATTTGCGACAAAATTTGGAGCCTATCAAATTTCTAGAATAAAGGAATTTTTCTAGAGCAAAATCTTCTGTTGACTTCAATTATTCCATTGCTTCTGTCCCACTTGTTCAAGTTAAGCAGATCAAAGATCTGGGAGTCGTCTTTGATCAAAAGCTTTCATTTTCACCTCACAGATGTCATTTTCAGATGTCATCGGTTACTAGGGTATGGCTTTAGATCTTCCGCTGACTTATCATCTAATGCGTTCAATCTTCTATATAAATCCCTAGTTCGTTCGTTGCTTGAATATGGTGGAATTGTCTGGTCCCCCTTCTATAAAGTTCACTCTCACATGTTGGATAGAGTTCAAAACAGATTTTCATCCTATTTTCGTTATCGTTTTCCCTATGCTACATCCAACATTGTTTCGTTGAGAGAACGGCGCCTTCAAGCCGACCTGAAGTTCCTCGAGAAACTGATTGAAGGTAATATTGACAGTGCCGAACTACTTGGACTCATTTCTTTCGATTGTCATCGAATACTTCGCAAAAATAATTGCTTCCACATTAAAACATGTACCGCTAATTATATGCATTTTTCACCAATTAACCGTATGATGCGTACAACTAATAAAGCTCTCTCGTGTTGATTGTTCTTCTTATAATTTACAATATTGTTCGCGGTGTTCATATATTTTTACATCATTACTATTTTTTTCAATCTCTCTGTATATTTCTTTATATTTATGTCAATTACTTTCTTGTATTAATTTGTGTACCTATGTATTAAGGGTTAGACCCGTTAAAATAAAATTATTATTAAATTTTAGTACGGTTTTCCGTACCCTTTATTTTATAGATAAGGAAACTCGTGGGATGTTCACACCAGATTTTTTTTTAATGGTAAAATAATGTATAATTTTTGAATAACTGTCTACCACTTTGTGACATTATCGAATGAAGCAATAGTGTCCCCCGAAGCCCGGAGTCGGGGAGGAAAAAAATCAAGGAAGATGAAGTCCGTTGCATTATCTCAGAAATAACAGAGGACAGTTTATTTCCGATTCATGAATAGAAAAATATTGCCTAGGGTGACTGTACCGGTAGTCGCTCGGGGACCAGTTCTCGCTCACCAGCTCAATTATTTGTAAATAACTTTCTTACTTCATATCCTATTCATTTTTCAGTAACATATTTGAAATCTGCGTTTTCTGTTCGTTGAAATAAAAAAAAA
>CM022885.1:15247780-15305992 GCA_012654025.1 Pachypsylla venusta
ATCAGACAAAATTTATGTTTTTTTCATATTTGGGGCCCATCCGGGGCCCCAAATGCAAAAAATTTGCAAAACACCAAAAATTATCAAATATATTACTTTGGTGGGTATGCAAGTGACAGCAGCCAAAACTGCTGACTCAATATAAACAACTGACTGCATATCCTTCAGGTCAAGTCAGACAATCAGATATCAAATAGACATAGTTGGAGTTGCATCGCGCATTCTCGCAATTATTTCTCAAAGTTATTTAATTATCATTTTAACATTAAACTTATTATTATTATATTTATTTTATTATTTTTTAGAAAATTAAAATATACTTTTTTAAAAACCTAAATCTCAATTATTTACTTATTATTTATATTGCTAAATTTTGTCAATCAATAATTATTTCTATATCCAAATACTATTCGGTATAATAAAATCTGGATGTAATTGATTGGTGTTTCCAAAATTCTATTTTTCATTTAATTATATAGCAGTGATTGACATGATTCTGGGGGCTCATGCAAATTATTAGCCTCCAATATTTGATGATGATACTTTAAAACTTAAGCAATAAAAAAAACTTCTTCAGAGCTGCCTTTTTATATTTACATCCGGCTACCATCGGAAACGATGTTGCTCTCATTGATTGTTTGAATTGTAATTATAAAAATTCAATACTGATAGAACAAGTTGGAGGATGAATTAGAAATCGATAAATTAGCTATCCTAAGCATTCAGAGCCGTACCCAAGATTTTTTTTCGGGGGGGGGGTCATGGAAGGTGATGTTGTTTTTGTTGTTAAAAAACTGAATGTTTATGTTCCTTACGTGGCGTTTCTATTTATTTTTATTTTCCTTTGAAGAAATAAATATTTTGATAAATATTACATGGGACCAAAAAACTGCTAGATTTATAAAAATGTTGACTTGTGTCATCCCCGAATTCAAATTGGATCTTACACCATTGCATTAAAACTATAATATAAGATGTGGTCACTGGCGGACCTAGAAAAATATTTTGGCGGGGGCCTGATTTTTTTCTTCTCTATATGTACTCTGTTATGTATACCTATTCAGGGTTTGCAATTTCTAGTTATCCGGTTATTCCATAGGATTTTACACGGAAATTTCGACGTATGGCTGTCATATCCTCCCAGTATGTCACAAAATAGAAGTGATAGTGACATTTAATGTAATTTTTAACGAGGATTCCAATGAAACCATTATCACGAAAATCATTTCTGGACCTAGAACCAATATAAGGACTAAGTTTCCTTCATAGGATAATGGTTAATAGTTTTGATAATTTGGGGAAAAATGATGCAGAAACCTATTTTTTTGAAATTGTATTTTACTTTAATATCAGAAACTGCGTTGCCTGAAATAATAGTGACGTACATATCTACTAAAGGGCGTGGGTTCGAGACATCTAAATGCATGGATTTCTTTAGTGGATATTACTCGTATCTCCTGCTTTTCGTTTGATGAAATCTTGTTTAAAAATCAAAGTGAATCGAAATAGTCTTACTTGCTTTTCAAGTAATACTGTTTGTCTCTTGAGGTCGAGCTGGGAAGTTCGATTTCGGCCGGAGGTGTATTTTCCTCAAAGGGTGGAATTCATATTCAGATCGAGTGTTTTTTTACTTTCCTTATCATATAAAAGGAAAGTATTGAAACTGAATTTTTCGATGTCGAGTTTTCAATGCCAAAACACGTTTTGGGGTCCCAGAGCCCAAATCTCAAGTTTCAACAAGATAGATATCTTGAGAACGGTAATTGCTAGAGACTTGTGATTTTATATGTACGTCAAGTTTATGCTCGCAACGAACGTCGAAGTTTGGTTGGAATCGAATTTACTGTTGGCGGTTTTCGAAAATTTTGGGTGCAATCTAATATACCACTGGCTTTTTACCGCTTATTAACGGTTTTCATTAATCCTGTCTAAAAAGAAAATGGTACCTAAGGGTCAGAGACTTGAAATATGGTAGGTATGTCAAATATGGGGTTTGGTGCCTATTCATATTAACTTTATGCATTGATTGAGCGTGGATACATTTGGCTGCAGCGTGATTTACCGTTTGCAGCGTGATTTACAGCTGTTCCTGCCTAAAAAGAGAACGTTAAGTTCTACAGCTAAAAATATCAATGCATCGAATGCAAAATGACATGTTCGCTTTAAATTGAATCAACTCCTGGCAATTTTTAGCGGTTTTCGGCCGCTTTTTGGCGGTTCCTTCCTAAAATGCCATGTTCTAGAGCTTAAAATTTGGTACCTAGTTATATCAATAAAACATGGAATGAAAAAGGACACTTATGGTTGAAATCAAATTCACTCTTGATAGTTTTTTGCCGCTTTTTAGCGGTTTTAACGAGTCTTGCATAAAGAGAAAACGGAAATAGCTAGAGACTTGACTTTTTTTTTTATTATGTCAATTTTATGTATTGTACACGTCCCGATTTTTTTATTATAAAGGAAAGTCGTGTGATGTTTACACTAGATTTTTCATCCTCTGTAGCAATAGTTTCCCACTGCACGTTGTTTTGGCTAGTTTAACTAACCTGTTTTGGGTAGCGGCAACTGTTGTTGACTTATCCGCTACCTCCTTGTACTAATTTATTGTCCTATTGTGTTATTAGTTATCATTGTGTTCTGATAATTACTGGATTAAGTTGAATATCAGGATATTTTATTGGCTTCATTGACTTATTACACACTGATCAATAATGATAATCAGCATGTAGTTTTGGTTTTCTGAAAGGAGTATTCTGTGTCATATTTGTGTTAATTATATGTCATCTAATGTGTAGTCCTGTTAGTCTAAGTGTTGTTAAAAGTTTATTGTTTTAATCTAACTGCTAATTTAACCACAGCTAGATTAAGTTTTGATGACTTATGTTTATTTTTCTATTGTCTGTTGGTCTGAGTCAAATTTGAGTGTGCTTTTTTTTATTATTATTTTTTTTTTTTCTTTTTTTTCCTCTTTTTTCCTTTTTTTAGCCTCTTTTCGTTTTATGTAGATATTTTTTTTTTTATTATTATTATTAAATTTTTATTTATCTTTTTTTTTACTATTATTATTATTTTTTTCTTTTTTTCCTTTTTTTATTTGGGTATTATTTTTGTTCTTTTTTGTGGGCTCTTTCTTTCTTACTTTCTTTTCTCTTTTTCCTCTCCTTTTTTTTTAAAAAAAAAACATACAAAAAAAATACAGAAAAGACAAATTGCTTTAAAATATCTAGATACTTATACCACGCTCGTTTTGTTTTTCTTCATCCTATATCTTCTTCTCTCTTCGTTTCAGAACACCAATAATTACAATATTTTAGCTCCCTCTATCGGGCGGGAACCGATCTCGACTTCAAGACACAAGTATCCTTACTTGACTAGCAAGCAAGACTGTTTCGATTCACTTTAATTAAATAAGATTTCATCAAACAAAAAGTAGGAGATATATACGAGTAATATCCACTAAAAAATCCATGCATTTAGATGACTTGAACGCACGCCTTTTGTATTACTAGGTATATGTACGTCACTGTTATTTTCGGCAACACAGTTTCTGGTAATTGAGACTGTATTAAACTGTATTACCAGAAACACAGTTTCTGGTAATACAGTTTAAAAAATAGGTTTATACACACATTTTTCCGCAAATTATCAAAAGTATTAACCATTATCCTATGAAGGAAACTTAGTCCTTATATTGGTTCTAGGTCCAGAAATGATTTTCGTGATAATGGTTTCATTGGAATCCTCGTTAAAAATTACATTAAATGTCACTATCACTTCTATTTTGTGACATACTGGGCCAGAAGTCGAAATTTCTATGTAAAATCCTATGGCAAAACTAGAAAGTGAAAATCCTGTATACATAATATTATTATGTATTGGGAAACAACGGTTATGAAGATGTTATAATAATGAAAGTTATTAAAAATAAATGATATGTATTTTATATTTGCTTGCAGTTATAGATTATTGGAGTAATTATTATTATTTCTAGGTACCTAAAACCCAAGTCATAGGTAATATTCAAATGTAATCAAAATTTTAAAGTCACTTTGGGGGGGGCCCTGGGCCCCCCTGTAAATCCGCCAGTGGATGTGGTCAAAATACCTAATTTTTTTATAATATTACTAGCAGGATACGCCCGTTTCGCTTGGCGCCTTATAGGCATGGCCATTTATAGTTTCAAACCCTTTCCTAAAGTTTAGTCTATCTCCATACCAAATTTCATCAAAATCAGTTCAGTAGTTTAAGCGTGAAAGCGTAACATACATACATGCATACACACATAGATACAGACAGAGTTACTTTCGCATTTATATATTAGTATGGATAGGTCAGGTGCAAAATAGAGTATTTTCATTAAAAAAAAAACGATTGAAATTTGGGGGGGGGGAGGTCTGGACACCATGTACCCCCTCTAGGTACGGTCCTGTAAGGATTCATTCAGATTTAGTAACTAGTAAAGTCAAAATCAAAGAAAAATGAAAAGTAAATTATTATTATTAGGAGAAATGAATGTATAATTGTTTGAAGATAATATAAACATCTTAGTTCTCACGTTTAATTTATTTTCTTACTTGTGACCCACTTCTTTGCTACCGTGGAGACTGTAAGAGTCATTATCTTCATGTACCTATAAAACAGATAGGTACCTCTACCTCTATTTCCACAAGAACAAATATTACTATCACCTATATTTTACTACCTACTACTTCTGCAAGAAAATCTGCCATTGTTTCTTTCATAAAAACATCTGTAGAAGAAATCTTTATTTTTTATTTCATTACTTTCTTGATTATGCCGCACGAGGAGAAGGTCGCTTTCCTCAATTAAGAAGTTTTATTTTAGCACATAATAGCAGAGGCATGGTTGTTCCCGTGCTGCTGTCATGTCCACAATCGTTTTAAATAGTTTGGTATAGATAGTAAGTTAAATTAAGAATCTCTCTAAAAATGATAATTAATTCATTAATCGACATAAAAACTATGCATTGTAGTCCTCCTGTATGCCACAAATTTGTACAAAAGGTTTAGTTTCTATTGATAAGGTAGTTTTTTCAGTAGCGTGAACAAGAAACTTTTTTTTTTAGTGTTTATATTATAATAAAAAGATTTTTTTACAATCCATTTACAAAAAAGGAATATTTTAAGCTCTTTAAGGTTTAGTTGGTCAAATTCTTGTATTGACAGCTGAAGGTCTCTTTTCACTCATTGTGTAAATGAGTATAAGAGATTTCGGCATGCACTAGCAAGAATTCATAATCTGTGGAGTGCTACGATTCTTTTAGGGATGGGCAGTCTGCTCCTGATGTAAAAAGTCAGGTTTGAACCCGGAAAGTGGCACTTCGGGGAAAACGTGAATTTTCCGAGAAATTAAATAAAGAATCAATTTAGGTATAAATCAAATGTTACATTTCCATCTAGTTTTTATGGGTAAGTACTTTAGTAAATGTTGAACTCTATCCTGCCTCAATTTAGTTATATGGATATTTTGTCCTCACCTTAGTAATCAAAGGCAATTTTTAAGGAAATTTATCATTAGTTACTGCCCGGGAGGAGCCTGGTTCCCATTTTCAGTTCAGCGAGTGAATTCCACCAGTTTTTATTCAGAATGTTCTTGAATTTCATAAAAATCCACCCTCCCAAAAAAACATTTCCACGGTTTTGTAGAAAATAGGTATAATAGATTTGCATTTCCCCTACAATAAGTTGGAGGCGACATTAACCGAAAGCGAAGTCCGTCTATTACGATTTTTATTTATTTTCTTTCATATATATTTTTTTTTTTTTTCAATAAATTCTGAATATTTTTAATATAAAAATGATAAGTGTGTAAATTTTGACTTTGATCAACACCTCATAAGAGGTATTATAGAGCAAGAAAATTGTCAATTAAATTAATTTAAAATACATTTTTAGGAAAATCAATGTTAATTATAAATTTTGGAATAAATTGAATCGTCAATCCCCGTGCGTACTTTGAAAAGTACAAGTATGAGTAGCAACAAAACATTTCATAATTGTTTATTTAATAACCTTCTGAAGATATCAATCGTTGATTGAAAGATAAGTGTGAGCAAGGTTTAAAAACTTGCTAAACAGAGAATAATTACCTAATAAATTTAATATGAGTGGTAATAATGTTTTATTGAATGGTACGATAAACTTCATAGTTGCTATCTTTTACTCATCTCTTCTACAGAGATACATAAAAGTGAAAACGGGAATAGACGAACAAAAGTTAAGGAGACAGATAGTATTCATCAAATTTGAATAATATTTCAATAAAATGACCGTCGCGCGTCCTTTTGTAAATCATTCAATGAATGGGCGAAATAGGCAACCAAAACTTAAAACGAATGATTAGAGGAAGTAAAAATATATCAATCCTCTTTTGATATATTTTAAAAATAAAAGGCACATAATTTAAAGAGCACATAATTTAAAAATTTAAAAAATGTGCTTGTAAAAAATGTTTTTGGTTTTTCATCGTGTCATATATGATTTGCGAAGGCTCCGAACACATAATTTTTTGCAATCTATGTATGCCTTACTAACTTTCCAAAAAGAAAAAAATCAAGTATCAATCACCATCCCAAGTAAATTGCAGTGCCAACCTCGACGAATAGATGTATGATGAGAATTAAAAACTGTAGCAGTAAACAACCACATATTTAGAGCTGCAGTGTGAATGAATGATGAATATGAGTATTTGAAAATAACTAACTTTAGGAATGTTTAAAAATTCTCTCTATAGTTTCAGTCAACCACTATAAATAGTTTGCTGTGTAAACAGTCACTTCTATACTGAATTGGAATTCAAATGTAAACAAAATCATTGCTTCAAAAAATGTGTGACGTTTTAAATTGAACCGTTGATCTTAACGGTTCTGGAAAATTAGAAAATTATACAGTTTTAAGATATGGGAACACAATTGTAATATTGTTTTTTCATAAAAAAACATGAATCAATAGGTACTTAAAATGAGCATCTTTCATGCCCAATAATCTATTCTTTTGTTAGCCCGTTTGAAAAATGAAAGATATATGAACCAAATGCATATTTACTTACTCATTCTTCGAGAAAACATTGAAAAATCAATGCAAATGACTGTCACAAGACACCTCAAAAGATATGAATACGAGAATACTTTATTATTGATAGTGATCTAGTTTGATTAGGTGGGAGAGAGACTTTCCTTTTTTTGATATAAATAAGGTGTCGCAATTTACATGGGGTATTTTAGTATTACAAGATATTTTACATAATAATATTCTGAAACTATCAGAAACTCGATACTACGAGGTTCAAAAAGTAAGTTTCCCAAGTCTGCCCGTTTTGCCCCAGCGCCATCTAGCGAGCTGGGACTGAACATAGTTTTAGTATAGAATATACCGATAAGAGCGGAACCGGTCTTAGCGGCCGATTTTTTTTTTTTTTTTTCATCAGTACCGGCTCGGAAACCATGGTGCTACCTATGAAAAACTTGCCCACTTGTGACTTGCGTGCAGTTATTCGCTTTTTAACTGCAAACGGGCTTAATAGCAACGAAATTCACACTGAATTAGTGCATATTTATGGTGACAAATGCATGAGTGTGCAAATGGTGCGTCGGTGACGTACAGATTTTCTCGAGAGACACGGAGAAGTTCATGAAGAGCAGCGCGCAGGCAGGCCAAAAACTGTCATTACAGATGACGCAGTCACAGCAGTAGAAAAAATCATTTTGACGGATGCGCGCTTTACAATTGACCGTATTTTGGACTCAATGCCTCCTGAAATCGATATTTGTTGTCACGCATTTTTCACCATAAATATGCACTAATTCAGTGTGAATTTCGATGCCATTAAGCCCTTTTGCAGTTAAAAAGCGAATAACTGCACGCAACTCACAAGTGGACACGTTTTTCACAGGTAGCTCCATGGTTTCCGAGCTGGTACTGATGAAAAAAAAATCGGCAGCTGAGACCGGTGTTCCGCTCTTATCGGTACATCCTAAACTAAAACTATGTTCGGTCCCACTAAACTCCAGAAGAAGAAGAAAAAAATGAGAACGGTTATATGAACATTGTTCATGTGTACTCAAAAAAGGAAGTAAAAAGGTAAAGTAAGAAAATTATTTTGGACTGGGAACATCACCTTGCTTTGTTCATAATTTTAGCAAACTTTTGTTTATCAGTTAGGCAATGAAAAAAGTAACAAACAGGGCCGAAGCCTACCTACCTTGATCGTAATCCATTAAATATATTTGCACATAGTTTGTTATTTAAAGTTCTAGTAAACATATTATTTTAAATTTAAATACAGAAAAATCACTAAAAAAATAGCTTAAAAAAATAAATAAAACTATCTAATAATTGGAAAATTTTAAATTAAGTTTCATTACTCAAGAGTCAACAGTTTAATTTAAAGTTATTAAAAATAAATTATTACTAAAATACATTAAATATTAAAAATGCGTTCCGACACATTCATTTTTTTATTTGATTACAAAATATGATCACCAACCACGATAAATGGTGTACGTCTTCTGCAAAAAAAAAAAATGTTGTGAAAAAGAAAATCAATCTTTTCCGTTGATGGTCATTGGAGGAGAATCTAAATAGAAAAAGATGTGATTCCCCTCTTAGCAGATATAAAATAGCAAGAGGTAAACCAATTGTATGGTACAAAGAGTTTGAACCAATAGCCTGGATGATAATAATATGCAATGCAGAACAGAACGAGTGAATTCTCTCATCAAACATTGACACTCAATGGAAATCATGAAACAGATTCTTCTTCAAGAAAATCAACGAGAAGTTCATTACCAGCTTGAAAAATCTGGATTTCTAATTTGCAATATTTTGTGTCTTTTTTAGTCAAATAATACATCGAACACTATACAATTACATTACCAACTAGGAATATATGGATTTCGAATTTGGCGTCCTTGTTAGTCAAATATTACATCGAATACAATAAAAATCTTTCATAGCACAATATTTCTCCGAACGCAAAAAGTACATTACCAAGATGGAATATAATAATGCTATTAGACCAAAAAAAGTTTTCAGATTTTCTTTTACTCCTAAGCTAATTTTAAGAGTACTTTTGAACATAATTTTCCAAGTCACCTTTTTCTTTCTCGCAGAGACATTTTACTTTAATTTGTTTATGAATTAATATAATTATGTTGTTGGAAAATTTTAATATATAACAAAAGCTCTGTCCATGTGACACATATGTTTATTAATTTACTGGCTAAAGTAACCCCCCCCCCCCCTAAAAAAATAGCTTTTCCGTTTCAAGTACGCAGAAATTAATAAAAAATCCGTTCGCCTTCCGTCCCCCGTACGCGGTACAGTGTACACCACACACCGTCCGCGCCGTGAACTGCCAGATGCCAGATGGCGATTTGGATGGTATGTAGATCTCATTATACACAACACAATTTGACACCAAATGGGACCTCTATAGCAAAATTTTATACAAATCGAGCAACGCTAACTGGCAAAAATCTAGTTTACGGTTTAACGTTATTTTTTTTTATTCTATTTTTGTATTCTAGATACCTTGAAACGTAAAATATCATAATTTTAGTTGGTTATTTTTTTTTTTTTTTTTTTTTTTTTTTTTTTTGGTAACGATTCCATAGGTTCATTATTGAAAATAATAAACCAAAATGTAAATGTAGAATATTTTCCTTAGGTAGATTATTGAAAATAATAAACCAAAATGTAAATGTAGAATATTTTCCTTAGGTTCATTATTGAAAATAGTAAACCAAAATGTAAATGTAGAATATTTTCCTTAGGTTCATTATTGAAAAATAATAAACCAAAATGTAAATGTAAAATATTTTCCTTAGGTTCATTATTGAAAATAATAAACCAAAATGTAAATGTAGAATATCTTCTATTGGTTTATTATTGAAAAAAAAAATATAAATGTAGGATATCTTTGGGTAAGGCCTGACGTCCTTTTTTGTGGGTATCACAGCATTACGGAAAGCCTCATGTATTAATAATCCCTTCAATATTCTATCAATTCAAAGCTCTTTATTCTGGTAATGTCGCCACTCACATTAAAGTAACTAATCAATTCTCCTCACGAGGCTGAGTGCACTCCGAAATCACAAGCACTAAGTCTATTTTTTTATTTAATTTTTTCTGTGTTTAAAACTGTTCGAACATGGTAACGTTATCTACTTATGGCGATGGTGGATGTGCGAACCCAACAGATTAGTGGTAAACGAGACCCTGATTATAACTTTTAAAGTGAGAGTAGAAAATATTGAATATTAAAACTATTAATAATGTAGCTTCTAAGAAAAAATAGCTACTTATTTATCTAGAAAATATGAGTTGGTATACAAATGGATATAAACACAATAAAGAAGAAAAACAAATAAGATATACATTTTGTACTTTGAAACTACATAATACCTAGGAAACGACTCAAACAAAAATGTGGGGTCGCCAAAAAATGGCTCTCCGGAGAAAAATATCATATCGTGTCTCCACGACCACTCTCCTCCAAAACTGTAAACCAGCCAAGGAAAATCCACCTTTCCACGACCCGACATCGCCAAACAGGAGGAAAAAGAACAAGATATATAATATTATGGGTACATAATTAAATTAACTAATAAATGTAGCCACTGAGGGGAGGAAGCCAGCTTTACTTCATTCGGTGAATGTCCTAAGCACGAGTAAATACAGAAATTTTAGTGCTGGGAGGGCATCCAGTGTTTAAATACTTCGCTCTAAAATAAAGAAATAAAGTCAACGACAAATTCTACGAGAAGAAACCGAGTAACCGAGGGTTACCGTGCACAGGATACAGCTTAAGATAGTAGGCACTGAAAAGGACGTTGTGGCGTTTTAGATCTAAGGAAGGCAACACCGACCCCAAGTTATAGAAGAAGAATTAAAACAAGTAATAATAATAATTTCATAGATACAACTTTTTAAGAGAAAATTTCAATATTTTTGGTCATTCATTGCCATAATTAGATTTGACCCTGGAGTGAGGTTTACATAGAGTAGGTATTTTTAGTACAACAAATAGTAGGTAATCACTTTGTTTTAATTCCTCCTAAAAGTTGCGTTCACAAATGGGAACTTTAAACAAAATACACTGACTCTCAATCGATTTATTTATTTAAGCACATAAACTGTTTCATACTGTCGCGTCAGAATAATAAATATTTTGTTTGTCAAAAAGGCTTCATCAATATATCACAGAATGTGAGAAATACTCTTTATCTAATCTTCCTTGGGATAGAATCCTGTGCCAAACGGAGAATTAGACATGCTAACAGGGTTCTTATTTCACACTCCTGATGCTAAACCTTAAACACGTACAAAGTAATAAGAAAAAATGTTTTTGATTGTAACATAAGAAACCTTCTCACAATAATAGAAAAATCAAGAAATATATCAGCGACTAACTGTCTGAAAGTCCCATGATTTATATCTTTTTTCATACTTAAAAATGAATTGAATGTTATTGCAGTGAAATTAAATTTCATATGAATCAATATTCGAACTCTTCAAAATGTCTTGACAACATTCAAATCCCACAGTAATTGTGTTGGGAAAAGATCACAGAAAAAAAAACCGGCGATAGTATCTCTGCAACAAAAAAATCGTCTCGAATTGGCAAAGTTTTAACAATTGAAATGGAAATCGTTCGTTGTAAACATAAGTTATTAATGATGCCTTTTGCTTTGAAATTTTGTTTCATACCGAAAAGTTCTAACGACTTTTATACATCGGACAACCTGTATTTCTAGATAGGTACAACAATCAAAGTCGTTTGAAAGAGCATTGTTTCAGAATAAGATATAAAAATTCTGAGTTTTCTAACCTAATAAAATTGCACACGACAACGAAAAAGAACTTTTCGTTCGGTTTTCAGTCCCTATATTCATAAACATCCTATTATTTTAGTCTCAAAATTATGTTTCCATTGGTTCGAACTCACCCTGCATTTGTGCATTTAAATTTGCTAATTTTTAAAGAACCTTGAGATGCTTAGTTTGTCCTTAGAAAAGAAATCTGTTTGGGTAGGACCGACTTAAGTTTTTCTTCCTAGAGCGCCGTCTAAAGTTGGAAACTGGCAATTTTCTTCAAATCTACAATTTCCAATTTTTTAACAACAACAACAAAGGTACCATATAAAATATTAATAACATAACAATAATTAAAAATAAAGCTTACTCGTTCCTTATGGTTACATCATAAGGATGAGTTTGAACTGAAATGCCCTTTAGAATTATTCAATTGACTTGAGCAGTTGAAAAACTGCACAATCAATTGTACGACTCGGTAAAATAAGTATAACCACCATTGAAGCTTATAATAAAAAAAATACTGTAGATACGTGGATAGTAGATAGATGTTACATTTGACATGTTTGTGCCTACATCTCTGGAAAAATAGAATGTTGAGTTTTTTTTTACTTATTGTTATTAATTTGATTTCTTTTCCATTACTGGCAGTATCTTGTCTTCAGTTATATTTTTACTTCAGGTCATATATTTATGGTGTAGTTGTCTTCAATGATAGATTAAATGATGAAGATGTCTGACTCAGTCAAGTGTATAAAAGTCAATTAAAATGATTCTTCGGTTGCAAAGACAAGATAACAGGTGGGTGAGATGTTATGGACAAGACACTCTGAATCTAATGTTTCTTTTAAAATTGAGAGATTTTCCAATATTTCAGTTAAAATCTGAAGTAATATTTTATCATACAATCGAAAACATCACTTTGACTTTCAACATTATTGACGCGATTGTTACAAAATCACTCGCACCACTAAAGCGAGTTGGGCTAGTAGACTTGACTTGCTTTACTTGTATATTTAAATTTGGAAGGAATCAATATACGTATTATCTTTGCCTGATTTTAACAAATAATAATTCAAATACAAATGCCTATCAATAAAATGAACAGAGCAGATTGATAAACTAAGTTTCGGATCTATTTACTCGCACGAGTAAGCAGATTCGAGCCACTCCAAATGCATGTCCTATCTAGCTCGAGTTTTCACAATCATGGTCTCACAAGAAATATTTTTTAACTAAACACTTAAGTGCCGAAGATTCTAAAATGATCAAATGTCATTCGAGTAGGTAAATAAACTGACTAATCTATGTGTATGTATATACGTTCATACGGCCGTGCCTTTAAGATTTGCACACCAATCATATCAATACATACCAAAGAGTATTTGATCACATGGGCGCTTACTCTAACTGTTGTCTGAATGCTTTCTGATTTATAGTCAGATCGGATGATTTATTATCAAATTGTACGATATTTTTTAGCAAAAGGAATACATAGTTGATGTGAAAGTTAAAATCATTAATACTCGAACGTTAGTTACATTTATGTGGTTTGTAGAGAGAAGGGATGGAAATCATATTTGAAAGAAAGCACAGAGAGTAGAAGTAGAGGTAAGAATAAGTAAACCAAACAGCTGAAATATGGAAAGGGAGAAGGTAATGAACAGAAGTTTATTGCATGATAAAATCAAGGAGGGAAATGTCGACCTCAAATGTTAAAGAATAAGAAGAAGATAGCCAGACTTTTACAATAAATTATAATTTATATGATATGTATATCTACGTACAATACAGGGTGACTTGTTTGAATTACAGCCAAATATTTAGGATATTGCTGGTGATAAAAAAAACCTGACCATCTTTCATGATATCTATAGGGGAATCGGTGACCTCCATTGACTTTGAAGGTCAACTTTGTATAAAAAACCATCTATGAAGTTTTTTATTGCATATTTAAATTTCACATGCATGATTGTTCACTTTTCTAAATTTTCGTAGTTTTCACAAGGTAAAACTTCAAACTTCATGTGTAATTTAGCAGATTAAACACAACTCAGACAAACTCGGTTTCTAGTGTGTAATTTTAACAGTATATTTCCACTAGATTTGGATTTTTCACACATGGATATCAACATAAAAAATTGGTTCCTACACAAACTGGTAGAGTTTCAAAATAAAAATGGAATCAAGTAAAAAATGAGCCTAAGGGATCCTCGCCGTTATCATGATATTTCATCCTCCCTGATATTAATTGATAAACTATGGTCAGAAATTTGCATTTTCAACGGGATATGCAATATTTAAACTAGAGTTCTGTGCACTCTCGACCTTTCAAAATCGTCACAGTTTGGCTCCGGGTGTCTTAGTAGGGCCTCAAAAATAATAATCTGCTAATTCTATAAATATATACATATTCTATAAATATATACAATTCTATAAATAAATACATCTATATACATACTGTTAATTCAAAATCGGATAAGGCAGATAGTTATCGTGAAACAAAAAGAAACAAAATAAAATTCGTTGTGTTAAAATTAAACGTAACTAACTGCCTTCGGTCAATGTATTGTTATACAACTGTTTTTCCTGAAATAACTCTCCTATTTTCTATTGTACCTAAGTACCTTCTTATTTAATTAGAAATTATGATCAGTACACTTTTACTCGGTTTGAAATACGAATTCTAATAGATACTTTAAAATTAATCAGTTCACATAACGATCAAACAACACTTTTACTAAGCCAAAAGACTCTTAGAAATATAGAAAATTATTAAGAGCAAAGTAATATGAGTTGCTACTTTACTTTGACATCATCATTAAAAAGTTTTCCTTCAAGTACTAATCTTATGAACAAACAAAAAGGTAACTCTCTTAGCGTTGTCTTCATTTTCAAGTCCCATCCTAATTATTTTGGCAACGTTACAATGAACACGTTTTTTTTTCATCTCAGTGAATTCACAAGAAAATCCATAGAATATTCCGAAAATATGGAATTACAAACGCAATTAGCTCAGTTTATTAAGCATGAGGGTGTAATACCGAGGGACGGTTCGAGACCTCATCAGTAATGATGGATGCCAAATAGAAATTGATTATTTCTATCATCGTGGCAATGATAGAAATAATCACAAAATATGGATTTTGTGTGGGAGAAATATTTTTTGTTTCAATCAATAATGGCATCATCATTTCCGATGGTAGATGTAGGTATGACACTACAGCTCTAAAGGAGTTATATTGCAGTGTTCTTCTGAACCATCAAGGTGGACTCGCTTCGTGAGCATGTCACCTTTAAGTTTCATCAGATTTGGAAAAAGCGTTCTAGTGGTATCGTATTGCAAAAAGACACTGTGGAGTTAAAATTAGATCTCACTTTCCTACAGAAAAAAAGTTTCTTTTTTAAATTATGTCATTATTAAATATCAATTACGTATGAAAAATAATACAGATAATCAACATTCCATACTCCTTCTAGGAGCGTTATTCCTTACACCTGGGAAAACATAAGAATTTCGCAAAGATTTTTTTAAGCCTTAAATTTTCATACCTTTTCTAGTATTTAGGTGTTAAAATATTTTGTCATATTATAGAAATGTGAGGAAAATACTACCACCAGTTTAATAAATGCAGACTAACGATATTCTATGGATTAGTTTTCTTCCAAAAGGGAAATGTAGTATTAGCTGATTTTATCGTATTATCTGCTACTAGGTTTTTAAAATTTTTGTCATACTCTATTTAAAATGAATAAAAAGTGTAGGTACACTTTAGGTATTCATACGTAAGATTTACTCACGTTTTCTTTTCCCAACAGAACTACAGATCAAAACAGAAATCAAAAATTTGTGTGATTAATCCGTGAATATATACACGGAGAAAACATTGACTTTAGTGCAATACTGTTTTTTCTCATTTCTACGTCTACGGAGAATAAAAGAGAAAAATTCTGACGAGACTAAAAGAAACATAAATCTCACAATTGACATAGCAGGAAAAATATCAAAAGAAGAAAAAGTTATTGCTCAAGGAGATATTTTCAATCCCGTTTTGTATGATTAGAAATATGATTATTACTGTTCTAGAAAATGATACAGCAAAAATTCATTGAGTAATTATGGATCATAAAATTACATTTTGTAAACAAGTCAAACCATAATGTCGGGTCGGGACTGCTTTAGCAGTAATTGTCTTCATTCACTACCAAATTGATATGATACATTCTACGGGTACGGGTATACTGAAGACGGTCATTTCTTTTAAAATTATTTAAACTGTTCTGTTGCCATTTCGCAAATGACAAATAACTAACTGCCTTGTTCAAAATAATATGGAAGGTTTTCAACTTTTACACTTTAATTATATCATGGGTAAGAATAAGTAGTAATTCTGTAGGCCAGAGTGAGAACTAGAGTGGCTCTATTCATGTAAATCAAAATTATTATTAATAAAATATTCATACCAACTTTCACGGAAATCAAAATTTTTAATAGACATAATGTTGTAGAAGCGCTTTCTGTATTATTTTGTACCAACAGCTCAGGTCGGCTCAGCCGGTGAGGATGTGACCCTCAAGTTACATATAATAAATGTATTAGAAGAAATTACGCCTCGAAACAAACAAAAGAAAAATTGTACCTTAAAACTAGAACTCCCCTATTGCCGGTAAAACTTTTTCCACTGAATTATCGTACTTAGGCGAAGTGCACCCTTGCCTTGAATTCATCCATATTTTTGAACCCAGATTTCATGGGCGAATTCTAGACCATGAAAGCGGTTCCAGTGTTTCTCTAAACTTCGCCTATATTTTTTTACTCTAGCTTGGATTTAAGAGTATTGAAAGAGTTAAACTCTCTAATCTGTGGATTCTTGAGGGTCACATTCTATGTTTTCAAACGAGTGATTTTGTCATAATTATCTTAACTACGGATGGGTTTAAAAATAACGCGGGAAAATTCGGGTATGGAAAAAGGAATGACAGAAGAGAAAAATTACTAGAATTCTGTAAGCAACATGGATTTTGTATTTCGAACATATGGTTTAAACAGCACAAAATGAGATATACACATGAAAAAGTCCAGGAGAATGAGGTTTCAAATATACTATAGCTTAATTAATCAATGGTTAAAGAACAGTTTCAAAAAAAATAAAAACATATCCTGGAGCAGATGTAAACACTGATCATAATCTTCTTGCTGCCGAAATAAAAACTAGGTAGAAACACATAAATACCTAAAAAATGGAACATAGAAAAACTGAAAATGGATGATGTCAAAACATACACAGAAGAAATAGAACAAAATCTTGAAAATAAAATACAAAAGGTAATTACAGAGGAAGAATGGAATGATATGAGAAAAACAATTATGAATTCACTAGAAAATAATGTAGGAATAAAGACGGAAAGAACAAGAAAAGAATGGATAACACAAGAAATGCTGGGTAAGATGGAGGAAAGGAGAAGATGGAAACTAAACAATACTGAATTTGGAAGAAGCCAAGACAGAAAACTAAATAACGAGCTAAGAAGGGAAACAGATAAAGTTAGAGGGAAGTGGACGGAGGAGCAATGTGTAAAGATAAAAGAACTGGAAAAATATAACAAGACTGAAGAAATGTATAGGATAATAAAGAATCTAACAAACAGAATTTAAGAAACAAGAAAACCAAACCCATCACAAAGCAAGGAATTCTGAGAAAGGATGGAAAAATGACAATAAACAAAAAAGAATGGAGTAAATTAAAGATCTATATGACTCAGAAGCAAATGAAAATATGATTGAAAATCAGGATGGGTATGAAAGATTAGGACAAAAAGTAGAAGTAAATATGCTAAAAGAATTGAAATATAATAAAGCATTGGGAAATGACAATATACAATCTGAAGCATTAAAGTCATTAGGACCTTGCGCTATATTTATACCAAACATCTTATAAACAAAATTTACGACACCGGAATATGGCCACAGGACTTTTTAAAAACAGTCTTAGTACCATTACCAAAGAAGGACAATGCTATACAATGTAAAGATTTTAGAACAATAAGTTTCATTTGTCACCTAACAAAAGCTATAAAAAGAATAATAATGAAAAGAATAGAAGGCAAAATCGAAGAACACATGGGAAAAGATCAGTTTGGGTTTAGGAGAGGGAGAGTTACAAGAGATGCAATAGGATGTTTCAGAATGTTGTCAAAGAGATTATTGGATGTAAAGAAAAACCATGTATGAGACAAAAGATGGTAGTGAGAGTGGGAAAGGAGGAAACAGAGGAGGTGTACATTGGAAGAGGGGTAAAACAGGGGTGTGGTATGTCACTAGCACTATTCAACCCCTACGCTGAAAATTTACTGGGAAAAGCACTGAAGATAACATTTAAAATAAGAATTGGAAATGAAAACCTGAAAAATATAAAATATGCAGATGATCAAGCGGTGCTAGCAGAATAGAAAAAAAAATTGCAAACGATGATTGAAAATATCTGTGAATCAGGAAAACGATACGGAATGAAAATTAATGCTGGAAAAACAAAAGTAATGTGAATTGGAAACACCCCAGAAAAAATAACTTTGATATTGGAGGGAGAAGAGCTGGAACAGGTGGATCATTTCAAATACTTGGGCGGAATGATACCTATATATTATGCAAACGGTAGTTGCATTCAACAAACAAAAAGGGGGATATGAATGGGTTAGATAGCATTCATGAAAGGTAAGGATTTGGTAACAGCGAGAAGAATACCATAAAAGTTGAGAAAGAGATATGTAATATGTTACATCTGGAGTGTGGTATTGTATGGTTCGGAGACGTGGACAATAAGGAGGAAAAATATTTAGAGAGTTTCGAGATGTGGGTGTGGAGGAGAATGAAGGGATAAAATGGTCGGATAAAATACGTAATGAAGAAGTACTGAAAAGAGTAGAGGAAGAGAGAATTATTTTGAGAACTGTGAGAAAAGGGAAATCAAGTTGGATTGGACACATTCTGCGGACATAATGCCATATTGTCTACAAAGAAAAGTAATAGAGGGAACATCGAGGTGAAGAGGGAAATTTGGAATGTTAACGGATATTTTGAGGGGAGGAACTTATGAACAACTGATGGAAGATGTACAGGATCTATTGTCTATGGACAGATTTACAAATATATATAACTACGGAACTAGAGCTTAGTGATGGACGCGAGACGAGAAGAGACAGGCCCTGTCTCGTCTCGTGTTTTTTTCACGAGACGAGACAAAATCCTTGTCTCGTCTCGAAACCAAAAAGTCTCGTCTCGTGAAAAATACTAGACCTTTTCCTGGAGATTCTAACAATATATTATTTGTATATTATAGCATAAATTATATTAGCAATATAATGCAATATATGTATTAGTGTAGATACATAATATGTATATTATGATACATGATAGTTATGTATCTCGAGAATGACTGAAAATATAAAAAAAAACGCAAAAACACGTATCCCTTAGATTTAAGGGGGATTAATTTTAGACTAAAATAATTTTGGCCTCGTCCAGCCGTTTAGACTGGGCACTGGCTGGATTCAAAATCTTAAATGGGAAGGTATATCAAGTGACACCTTGTTTTAAAGGTCTCGTTAATACGAGATCATTAAAGAAAATCGAAGCTCTCTAGGATCCACCGTTCACGAATTACAGGGTGGAACATGTGAAAATGAACCCTTTGCGGCCGCAACTAAATGGTAGGTAAACTGCTCAAAGCGTTGCCCGTTGACCCCCAAACAATGTATAGGCGGGCCTCGAACTCACGCCCCACTTTTTCCAATATATCAGGGGTGATGTCCACACAGGCCTTCTTGATACGGTCTTTGAGATCTTCGGGAGAGCAGTTTGGGTTCGGTAAACAACCGACTATAAATACCCCCATATAAAAGAGTCACATGGATCGAAGTCCGGTGAGCGGGGACAACATTCCCGAGGTTCAACCATCTTGTTGGAACATTATTTTTTTTACAAAATTACTTATTTGGAACCATAAAAATGTATTTCTATGCATTTTTACTTACCCTTTAGGTGCGGCCGCAAAGGTTGCAGTTTCACTAATCCCCCTTAAATCTAAGGGATACGTGTTTTTGCGATTTCTTATATTTTCAGCCATTCTCGAGATACGGGGGGTGGGGTGAGTTTTTATGGATACCCCGTATATATGTATTTTAATTCAGATTGTCTGTTTTAAGGGTTGTACCTCTAGAACCAACCATAAGTCGAAAGGATTGAAAATAGACTTCCCAATGCGAAAACTTTGGTTTTCGCCACTAAAAAAATTGGCGACAAGTTCCAACACGAAGGAAGCCCATTTCTGCAACCCTTCCAATCCTTTCACCACCGCGAATATAAAATAACATTAATCCTACGGACACGACGTTGTACCTATGTTCTAATTGGCAACGTTAGATATTCTTAGAAAGAAACTTCCCATAGGCTCTAGGACGCCAAAGATCTTAAAAGTATATCTACAATTTGGTACACACACATCTATCATGCTGTTATTTATACTAGTTCATAAAAAATAAAATGATATGAACACCGAATAATTATTTGAATGTAAAGATATTCATTACCTGACACACTTACTGTCATCTGAGAGGGCCATTCTGTGAATCCTTCTAGTCAAACTGTCTTTTGGTGCCAAGTTTCTTCACAGATCAATTTGTAATAAATTTTGTTGAGCATTATCAAAAAATACATTCATATGAGTATATGCTGGCAGTTCTGTGAACTGTAGATATCACTCAGTTGAAATGGCCACCATAAGCCACCATGAAAATAGATATTCATATATGAAGACCCGAATAAATCTTTAGCCTCCAATAAATCAGCCATCATCACAAAAAATATTAATGTTCAAGAAGCCAAAAAAAATTAAAACTTGTAAGTGACAGAATTGTTGCTTAGCCAGAATAAAAATCTGGGTTGAAAGGCGTTTCTCATTAGATCCGGCGTACATATTATAAAATTCGATGAAAATGAAATTTTCGTGTATTGTCTTATGCGACGAATAAAGAAATATATTCCCATTAAACTTCATTCTGGATAAATGGTAATAATGACATTTTCCCTTACTTCCAGGGCGATTTTTTCGCATCGTGTAATACTTTCATAATAATAAAAAACACCCTTCGAACAGCACATTTATTCATGTTTATTCTATCAAATGTTAATGATGCTAATTTGGCAAGAGAAAAACGAAATTCTTGAAACTCCTGAAAAGCACGTTTTTAGTTATTTTTCATTTTCGTGTAGAAGACTTGTTTTCTTTAAGTAGTATGAATTTAATATTACTTTATATTGAACTAGCTGTTTTACCCGTGCTTCGCTACGGGCTATAATATTGTAAGCTCAAGTATCGATGATACGTTTGTAGTAAGTTCTAGATGTGCAATAGAAGGATTTTTGATATTTTAACTGNCTAGGACGTACCAGTGCGGAGAAATCGCGATGAGTGTTAAGTGAGTGTGTTTCTCTTTTATATATATAGATTTAGTTTGAGAAAATTCCTTTGATTACCGTCAAACGAGGCTACTTGAGCATGGACACTAGTGAAATTAATGTCAAAAATTTTTGAAGAGGGTAATTTTTTTTCGTGACGATTCCAAAGGGTCATTATTGAAAATAGTAAACCAAAAAATGTTTTTCAACACTTAAAATATATCTCATGAAAAAATTATCATTGAAAAATGCCAAATTCCAACCACTCTTCCAAAAAAAAATCGCCGATCAACGTTGTGATATCTATTATTGGGCCGAGTTTACTCTTGCTGCTGTTCATCAGACACTTAAATTTATTATTGCAATTTCTTCTGCCTCAATTCTCTTATACCGGCATTCCGACTCAATTCTCTTACACCGGCATACCGACTACACTTGATCATTTTTTTTTCTGAGGAGAACCGCAAAATACAGGTAGTATTTTCACAAACTGGCCAAATGGTATTACTTTAAGAGACTTGAGACAGAAGAAATTGCAATAATATATTTAAGTATGTGATGAACAGAAGCAAGAGTAAACTTGGCCCCAATAATAGATATCACAACGCTGATCGGCGAAATTTTTTGGAAGAGTGGCTGGTACTTGGCCTTTTTTCAATGATAATTTTTTTTTTTATGAGACATCAATGTTTTCTGTAAAGATTACTGACTGTAACTGTTTCTTTATTTGTTTTTTTTTTCTTTTCTTCTTATTATTATTTCTTTCGACTACGCCACATATCAGAAACAAGGAAATTTTTTATGTGAAGCGGACCCAATGTCCAACGGAGTTGAAGTTATAGCACTGAGAGTAAAAGAATTTGAATTTTGATATTTGCGCGTTTAATAGAATTTAAGTGTTTCTGCCATGAAGGTGTAGATATTTCAGCGTGCATTATTTAAGCGTCCTGGCATTTGATTCATTTGAAACTAGCTTTCGTGCATTTTATTTCCTGAAGCAGACCCATTTTGGAGCACCGGTTGTAAAAGAGTGAATATATATATATATTTCATTTAATTGTATGCAAATATTTTCCTTCGTCCGATGTCCCAGCATTTTAAACTAGTTTTCGTGTATCTCTTTCCCTAAAGCGGATCCGTTCTGAGCACCGGGAGTAAAAGAATTGGAAAATCAATAGTTTTGTTGCATGTAAATATCTCCCTTTATGCAAGATTTCAGTGTTTCATCAGTTAAAACTACTTTATAATACGCTTTAATATCTTCCCTAAAGCGGCACCGTTTTAAAGAACTTAGATTTAAAAAGTTTAAATTTTCGAAATTTCTCTTTACTTGGATGTCAATTGCTATCTTCATGCAAACTTTGAATTCCCGTGGTATTGTACTCTACGGAATGTACTCGTATGTTCAAAATTTCAATGACCTATCCCATGTAGAACCGGATATCTGACGGTGTGCAAAAATCGGTTAATTTCTTCGTGTAAAGATACACTGGTGCTTTCTGGAACTTGGCCTGGCGCACTGACGTGTGCTTAGATAGAGAGAATTAAATAACGTTTGACCTACGGTGTCGAATAAATAAGTCTATGATACTTAGGTCCAAATATCTCACCCCATGTCCAAGAAGCTCCAAATAGCTAACCCCATGTCCAAGAAGCTCCATTTAGCTACACCTCTTAAAAGACATAAGCAGATGATTTCGAGAATACAAGTGATCGCATAAATAATTTTCTGAACTCAAATCTTGTTTCAGCACACTTTGTCTGTAAAAGTGTGCCTCTGATGATTAGTAACTTTCTAGCGTAGAATGCACATCTCGTGTTGAATAGTTTGTCTCAATGATTATCAGATCCATCCTTTTTCATAAATACTCAGTGTATTTTATTTAAAATTGTCATTTGACTGATATTAGGGATCTTTTTCTTGCTAAAAACCAGATCGAAAGTAAGTATTTAAATGAATAGCTGAAGGAAAAAACACAGATAGATACAGTCGATTTCAAGTTTAAATTAAAGGACGAAAACATTAGATGGCTATTAGATATAGTAACCTCTCCTCGCTCCCCCACAGGGCTGATAGAGAAGAGCGATTTTTTACCTTTAAACGTCTGTTTGCCTGTCTGTTCCTTCCACGATAACTCTCGAACGCCATTCGACTTGTTATGGACAAACCAAGTCGAATCCCATTGGGCCACAGGATGCCTCATTATTTGAGTGAGGCCTGCAGTTCACGGAACTACTACGAGTAGTAATTTAGGTTTGGATTTAAAAACAAAATACCTTCGTCGTAACATATGGGGTCAAAATAGGTGTTTTTCCTATTTGAAGAGGAGTACAGAAATGCACTCATTTTGAACAACAGCAGACCAACGTTGCCTATATGCCCTTATACTTCCATTTCCTGTACAACACTGAACACACTGTAGCTCAAATTGAGTTCATATCTGGACATCATATTATAACACCCTCTGAAAGGACGGCCATAAACTTCCAGACTGCTTGTATGAAAACATCCAAATCACACTTTAGTACCAGTAAACCTTGAAATGGCATGATCTTAACTAAAATTCGTGACATAATAACATAAAGAAACATCTCCTTTTATTTTTATAGAACATTCTTTTATAATACCTAGTAACTGTCTAATGCAACTACTCTGGTTCTATTTGATACATGTCACTCTGAGTGGTAAAATCAGCCATCAGGCTAACGGATCAAGATGGGATACTATTGTCAAATATTATTCCATGTACTTCTTCCTTGCTCGTCATAATCATTATCATCTTTTTCTCTCTCGCTCCATCAAATATTGTTATCCTCTGTGATATAACAGATACTAAATATGTACAATTGTTCAGGGTGCACTGGACAGCACTGACTATTATAAGAACAGTTATGTGGCATCTGTGTGGGGATTATTCAGAAGAATTAAGATTATGTTCCATATAGTTCTACGAGTATGTTTATTCCTTTCCCCCGCATATAGGACTTTTAATTAAACGAACCAAGTGAATTTATTACACGACTTTTCTTTTGTTGGTCTGTTTGTCATTTTGATGAAACTTGCTTTAGACATTTATTAGGTTTAGACGTAGTATTGTCTGATTAGTTTTTGAGCCCTATTGGGTATATCCCTTATGCCCCTTCATATTTTGCCTATGCAGTTCGCTGTGTTAACTTAAAATATATTTATTTTCAGCGTAGAATTTACGTGAAAAATAATGAAGACAAAGAAATAACACTGTCTTGTTATTGCTTTCAAAAGTGGAAAGTTTTTCTCATGTAAAGGTTAAAATAAAGTCCACAAAATTTTAAATTTCCATTGAAAATGGGTTCTTGAACACATTTCTGTGAATGTTTATCTGTTTCAGTAAATTTTTTGTACCTATATCTCATCTGATTTTGAAGAAAATTTCTGGTATTTTAGAGTGGTGGTATTTTTTGTGTTCGATATGACTGTTTATCAGATCAAGAGGATTAGTGCTCATAATTTTCCTCCCATATCAATTTGATTGAAATGAAATCAGTGCAAAAGTTCCAAATAATTAAACTTTTCAAAAAGTCATATTTATTCCAATATACCTACTCGCATAATGAGTTTCCACATAGAATTCGTCTCAGCCAAGCTTATGAATGGTAGACTAGAATTTTGAAGATTAAAATCGATAGCATAGAACCTTTATATTCGTACATAATTATATAATTTGCTAAAGGATTTGCAACAGAAAGGATTTACTCGTCCATCAGTTTTCAATTATAATTTAGCTTCAGGGTAAACTGATTCTCGCTAAAGTATTTCAGCTAAATAAAAAAGAAAATTACCATGTGACCATCTGATCATATCTAGTGAGCTGCATTTGAGAAGAATAAAGTTTTGTGTTTTATTTGAATTTTTATCTTCATATAAAATACAGACACCTTTACTCATGATGGATTTCACCAAACTCTAGTTAAATCAAAACTAAACTAGGGTTAACTAAACTCAAATCAGCGTCAACAGAAGACTTGGCCTTTATTTCTTTTTCACCTAGTTTTTTTTTTAAATTATTGGATTATTGTATGATATCATATTTTATCCAGATGTTGGCAATAGTGATTAAAAAAAAAATGTTTTTTTTAACATGTCATAATTTTCCGTGGGAATCATAGAATTTCATGATATTTTTATATAAATTACAGTACATAATATTTACCTCATAGTGATATCACTTGAGGCTATTATAAGAGCTACTCTATTGACATCATGAGGTTGAGTTACCCCCAAACGCAAAGAAGAAAATTAAAACCCGATACTTCTCTATAGCAATTCAGGGAAAATTGCAATTTGCTATATAATAGTATGAACTAGCATATTTTAGGGTGCGGTATCCGAAAAAAAGGGATGCGCCTAAAGAAAGTGATGTACCCTTTGTCACGGAGACTTTGCAATAGAGTTATAATCAGATCTTCAATTTGTCTAACAAGCTCCACGTTCTGTGAATTGCTTTCAATTTGAAAAGATATCGGGAAGTAGAGATTCCATTACAGCACTACACTAAACGTGTTCAATAAAAAATAAGAGGAAGAGCAATTATAATTGTCCTCTGATAAATACTTCCTTTCTTAGGAAATGTGAATGCTGAAGTGTTAAGTGATTGACAAAATTATAAAAGCATGAGAATCGTCTGCGAAGAACATGTTATTGAACAATATACAATTCTGAGCGGACATTGATACGTTATTCAACAAAATAACAATAATATATCAAACTTAATAAAATCCAAAATCCTCATTCACTAAATGACTGACTCACTCATCGCTCAGTTTAAATTAGAGCATGACTAGTGTGTTGGTAAGACGGTTAAATGTTATTTTCCTCATCATACAATACTAAAGGCTAAGTCTTATCGCTACAAGCATTGGACTCTGAGGACTCCATGCTTGCTCTAGTGATTTTTCTTTCTGTATAGGAAGTGTAAAACATGCAATTCCTGGTTTGGGCATTGGTCGCCTCATGCTTTTTATTTTTAATGTTTTCTTTGTTGAACGATCGAGGGGAGGTCTAGTTTCCTGATAACTCTCGAACCGATTTTGATCAGCTTGTTATTGACATTCATCCAATTTTCTGACTAGATTTTGGGTCTTATGGCTGCCCATTATTCGAGTAGGGCCTCCCGTGTGCAAGGCTAGTTTGATGCACACTCTCCCACGGGGACGTTTTCTTAACTATTCCTCCGTCCAAAGAGGATTTCCCACATATAAAAGGTGAAATTTATTTCAAGGATTCTTTTATTTGCAATCTTCTACTTCGGAAGAATCAGGGACATACTGTGGGATGGAATAAGGAAATAATTTATCACAATTTCAAAAAATTTGTTTTACATTAGATGTGACAACAGCAGATTTTTCATTGCTTCCACAAAGAAACACAAGAATATAAAGTCTGGAATTTTATATATTTTCCTTTCCGAAAAATATTTAAGAAATTATCTTTTTTTCTGAAACTATTTACTGTAAATAGGTTAATAATGCTAAAAAATTGGTGGATAGAAATAATCTCATTGAAACGCGTTTCAGACACCAAAGTTATTATCGCGATAACTTCCGTGTATTGTGTTAGGAACCTGCTAGAGAAATGTCTAGTATTGGTTAGTAATTGAAAAGAATCGGAGAAGGCTCAAAACCTCATGCATCAAAATTAAATAAAAGTTCAAAACCGTCATAATTCATTTTTCACGAAATAATATAAATTGGTTCTCAATTGATATTAGATTTTGCTCAGGTGTAACCTGGAAAATCTGGGAGATGGTACTGTTCCTAATGAAAAACGTTTGTTTTTAGAATAATAATGTTAAAGTTTCACTGCCCTAATAATAATAAAGTTTCACTGATTCATTTTCACTTATTTTTATTTTGATTCTTTTTTAATAAAAACAATCAACTATAAAAATGCCATCAAGACAACACACCGGTTCAGATGCGCAGTTTTCATGCCGAAAATGAAGGAATTGAAAATTTAACTATTAGATTATTCAGCCTATTCAAAAGATTTGTCCCACAGGGATTTGCTTTGATTCCCAAACTTCAGAGATGGTTCAACGGGAAACGATTTGAATTGAAAAAGGAGCTTAAAGAAATGCCTATCTCATTTTAGGCACTTAAGACCTTTCAAGATCGTTCATTTGAAAGGTCCGAAAATGTTGCAGAAACGGTGGGAAATGTGTATTGACCTCAATAGGGATTATGTTGAAAAATTAAACAAAATCGACAAATAAAAACATTTTTTAATCTTGTCCCCAGGACTTACTGAACGAGTCTAATAATATTATTAGTGAAAAATTTGTAATTCCCATTGTTTGGGTTACTCCCTTTGATAATATTCTTGCACAACACATTCATTTTTACCCATAGAACCTATTTTCTAAGAAGTAGATGATAAACCAAACCTGTGATATAATAATATTTTATAATTGTTTTCCAATCTGAATGAATTATTTGTTTTTCTCATTTTCTACAAAGTTCACTTAGATCTAGATTGAAGAAAAGCGAAACAATGATAACCAAGTTGAGCTCGGCTTGAGAAACTCAACTATGCTGCAGATAATAAAGAGATACATGTGGACAATTACGGTTCACTGACATCTGTCCAAACTATTATTTCCAATCTTGAACAGAACAACAAAAGAATATTTTTGTCCATTGGTGAATTCACAAGAATACATCAAGTCGTTTCAATTTCTTTATCCTACTAGTAAATAGATTTCTTTATCGATCAATCAGTTCCATCGTTGTTTGGAAGAAAATTATTATTGAAGTTTACACCTAGCTTAGAGAAATATAAATTGTCTCTACTCCAAACAGTTATCATTCTTAAATGAATACGTACGCGCAGTCTATGTCAAATCTCCGAAATGATTTCTTGTCCTTCTTTGCAACTTCCTGCATGCAGTTTGATCAACTTCTTACAAATCGTAGCTTTATAACTTTTCATCTTCCTAGATGCATTATCACTACTTGTATGATCACAATACAAACCATTCAACATTCAAGTAATGTATAAACAATCTCTCCGAAATGATGCAGAATACTTTACTCGTATGTTTAATGTTATACTTTCATACCATTGTACCTTGTTTTGCAGTGACTGACCTTTCTTTATAGCATTTTTCATCGTGTTATTTTGCGTATTTCCGACATGTATATCATTTATAACTTTTGACTTCAGGACAGTACAAAGCAGCTTTTGATGATATTACATTGCTGAGTCGAACAGCTTTAAAAATGAGCGTTTCATATTTTCAAGTGTTCTTCCGTACTGATTGTAATTTAAAACGCTACTACGTATTGACGCATTTGCCGTGGCTATTTAATGCACCCCGTAACACATACAAAAACAAATTTTCCCATAGATTTTGTAAACCTTAAAAATTACGATTTCACCGGGGATAGAACCCATATCTCCTAGGTGCAATTCAAATTTGATGTCCACTAGACTACGGAGAAAAATTACCATTATTACACCCAAATAATAAAGAATGAAGTTTTATAGAAAATGCAGATTTCCTTCAGGGAATTAAATACCATTTCATTCCCACGCCCTTTCTTTAGTGTCTTCGTACCCTGAAAACATTTTATTTGTATGATTCATGTTTTTCTCAAATACGGCTAGTTATATAAATACTCGCTCCTAATCCTTGGTCGTTTCATAGGCATAGTACATTTAAAGTAAGAAGTGAGAGTAAAGTTAAACCTACGAGTATATACTATTACTATTAATTTAGCAAAAATTCAAAAATTATATTTGTAGACAATTAATATATGTTTTTAAATTCATCATCATTACGCGCGGGGTTATACTAAAAGTTTCTTGGGTCACCCAGAATCTAATTTAGTTTCCAATATCTGTCTCTAAAAGAAATGTCGATCCTGAAGAAGTATCACTACAAACGTGTGTTCAATGCACCTACCTAGCTAATAGATACCACATTATAGCACGAAATACAAAGGCATGTTAATGAAGAATGCATCTCCTATCTCCAGTAGGAATTAAGATAGAGGTTTCATGTTTTCTCAACAGTTAATATGAAGTCTGTTTCTCATATCGATTTTCAAAGTTCGTACATTTTCGTAAAGGGTATGGGTGAATAGGTATACAAAACATAACATTTCCTACCCCTTATCCTTTAGTATTGTGAAGTCATTTTCCCACATTTCACAAAAATTACGTGATAAAACAAAATATTCTATATTAAGATTTTTAAACCATATAATATTTCAGCTCAATTTTCAGTAGTTTAATTTAATTTTCATTTTTAAAAAATATTATATTTATTATCACATTAAAAGTTATTAATTTTTTTATACATTTCTTGTTCTTATAATTTTTTTACCAAGTGCCAAATTTTATTGTTCTCATAAGTTCTTCAGTTCGCACAGAAGCTCTAGTTCGGTCTTATTATGGTTATTTGTTAATAATTAAATTCAAAAGTTGATCGGTCAGAAGAATAATAAATCCGTTATAAAAATGTGTTGTTAAAAATATGTCCGTCATTGGATTTTTCATTATTATATGTTCCTTTAGAATAGTGGAGACAGTATGCTCTACCATGTAATTATTTTGTTCACTTATATCTACAAATAACTATATTTTATTTAATCGGACATGATACTACACAATGCTTGTGTGTGAATAAACACCTTCTTAAAGCCATATATATTAATCTGTGATTTTTACACTTATCAAATAGTCAATAAAAACCGATTATGTTAATTCGATGGAAAAATAAAGATAAATCAAGTTCAAGCAGTAGTAATAGTAATACACAAACTCTTCCAGCTTCAAATAAAAGCTCTACCAAAAAGAAAAGAAAATTTGGAAAAGGTACGTGCAGTTATTTTATTTTTAATAGATTCTTCTGGTTGGATTACAATTGTATGATTCAGAATTGGTTATTTTTGAAATTCTTAGATAACATTTGTTTAAGTCGTTCGATTACAATTCATTTTTCAAGTGACTTTGTCAAAGTAAAGTTCATGGAACTTACATATAAATAGAAAATAGATACCCTTGCACATTGTTCGGCAAAGTAGGAAGAAAATCCCTCCCACATTAAGTATGCAAAAAGTTAAGAAAAAGAAAAGTCAATGCACTTGCGCGAGAACCTTGCCCATAATGTATGGGATGTTTGTATCTTCACCTTCGCCAATCTTCAAGGAATGAAATATTGGGCTTGTATGTTTGATCCATTTGCTCAATAGTATATAATGGACATTTATCGACAGAAAAAATATTATTTTGTAAAACCTAACGGCATTTATAATTGTTGAAAAGTTTCAAATGCCTTTGAGAATAGATAGATTAGAAGTGATAGAATAAACTCCGTGGCACACACATTTCATACTTTTACTACGAAGAAAAATGATTTGATTACCAAAGAATAGTCATATAATGATCCAGAAGTATATGGAACAGAAAAGTGGACATTATGATAGTTATAATCACACCCCTACAATTCCCAGGCGTGCACCTTTGCAGTAAATATTTGATCGTATATTTAAACACCTTGTGACCTAAATCTGTGAAAATATTTACAAAAGCACACCCAAGGTGTGGTAGTAAAATGGTAAGGCGGAAAATTTTAACATAACATTAAGTGTACTTATTACTGAGAAGTAATTAAAAAAATAATTTTGCTAATAGATATTAGTCGTATATTAGATTGATTCTCTATTAGTCGGCATTTGTTATCTATAATCCATACAATAGGAGTAAAAGGATATTTAAAGTTTGCGTATGAAATGGTTTATATGAAGGGGTGAATAGATGATAACACGTTCAATGAAACGTATTGAGGATGTATTTGAAACTCACATTTTGAGGGTTGTAGATTTTGCGGGAAACTATTCTTCATGAGGGGAGGGAGATTTTACCATTCATTTGTCATCATAATGATTTTTAGAATTTTTTCAAGAATATATTTTTTATATAGGTACAGGTTGTAACTAAAAAAATCCTTGAAAACACATGTTCTATGAGTGAAATTAGAAGCGATTCCATATAAGAAATGAAAAGGGATTCTAAAAGTGAATTTCTTCAAAAGACTGCGCAAAAACGCTGTCAAAGTTACGATATTTCGTAAATGCTTCTTAACGAAATTTAGGTTTAAATGAGCGACCACTATTGGTTATAATACATTTGAACTCACTGCTTTATCATTTTAAAGGAGTAACTTCAACGGAAAAAAACGCCCTCAAAATTTGCGTTATTTTTTAGAAAAAAATTTGAACGGCAATTTTGAGGAGGCTTTGACTTTTCCAAAAAACTAGAAAAATGATGGAAGAGTGAATTATGTATTATACCTATATAGTCGTCGGTCAATTGAAGTTAAATTGAGTACTGAAGCAGTTGGAAAGCATTTTTGCACAATTATACCCCTTCCAATTTGACCCAAAAGAATGAATCTTTTTGTTACATGGGATATAACCACTAAATCGTTGAATGAATCATTTCAATTTTATTGAATGGGGCCCTGGGTGTGATCTTGATAAAAAATGTTTTTACAGGAGGATGCCCAGCTTATTCTTAAAAACAACAAATCAGTTTTTACTTTTATTTTATCTAGGCTCTCTTTTATTAACTCCCCACAATTTGTTCACAGGAGAAGACTGGGATAAGTCTCGGGATGATGGAAGTGCACTGGAAAATACAGGTAGGCAAGATATCAGGGTGAATCACTAGAACATAATATATGTAAATTTACTTGGATCTAATTTTAGTTCTTACTTGTTTTTCTACGTATACTTATTTTTTAATTTTTTCCAATCCACATTCTTTTATTAATTTTCATGAAACTTCCGATATTATGATTCGAATGTTTTTTTTTTACCGAATGTTGCACCATACGAGATTATGGATACATGCAGATGTATTTTTTATTTCTTGAACAAGTAAAAAAAAATGTTAAAAACTTGATTCAGGTTTAAAAGAACTCCTAGTGGGATACGAGTTTGTAGAGAATCAAAATATTTTTAAATTCGAGCAATCCTTAAAACGGGATTTTAAATTTTTTTTTTCTCGTTGGATAGGTAAATTCTCCTAAAGTCTGGGATATGATACCTATATAGTTATTTAATAAAAACTAAGAGTATATTAATAGATACCAATTTTTTTCTGAATGACATGAAATTTCATTCAATATTCTAAACTGAAAAGACGCAAGACAAAAATGGAATATTTATCTAATATATAAAATTCTCGTGTCACAGTGTTTGTTACCATACCCCTCCAAAACGGCTTAACCGATTTTAATAAAAAAAAATATGTACATTCGGTAGGTCTGCGAATAGGGTTTTATCTACAATTTAATAGAATTGAACACCAAGTTTGTTGGGAGTAGTATTGGGTTAGGTTCCAAAAAAAATAAAATGCCTATTGAAGCCTGCATAAGGTTGGGCTGGGTTGCAGACTCAGCCTAAACTCAGCAGACTTCAACACGTATTTTTTTTTTTTTTTTTTTTTTTTTTTTTTTTTTTTTTTTTTTTTTTTTNCCGAATCATATATATATATAAATCTACTAGTAGGAATATTAAAAATTAATTTAATTCAAGGATACCATTCTCATCTTTACGGAATAATAGAGTATATAGAAAGAAGCGAATTAGAATATTGTATTTTAAATGCAGTGGACAATAAGTACCTGTGTTTGAAGACACATTTAACGTTTTTGTAGGAAATTTTCAAACTGATTCAGATATAGATTAGACCGTAAATTAGTATCACCAAACATAGTGCATTCTCATACAATTGGTAAGAACAATATCGATTTGTGCCTAACATCGATGACCCAAATATTAAGAACTTGGCTTAGAATTACTGCCACTTCTCACTTGACCTGACTCTCTGATATATTTTCCTGTTACGTTACCAAACTTAAGAAAGAGCTGCTGAAAATGAGGGTGTTATCACTGGTGTATTGAAATAATCATATTTTCGTTGTAAAGAGTTGTAGCGACGCGATAATAAAAGTCTTCATTCAAACGCAAGTAGGTACTTATTGAACATATTGATTCCATTTTGGCAACCAAATCAAAAAGATCGATTCTCTGAAAAGAACAATACTTGTCATTTCTAATATGAACAACTATTTGTTCATATTATAAGAAATGACAAATATCGTTCTAAAATATACTAAATCATAAATTTGTTATTTTTTATTCAAAATAGGAATTCGAGGTGATGAGGAAATTCGAAGGTCACGAAATCGCCGGGAAGATCCAAGGCGACACACTTTGTCTGGAGAGCACACACAATTTTCATCGCAACAAATGCTTCGTTCTGCAGAGTTTGAGGTATACAGGTCATATTATTGTTTACTGTTGTATAAAAAGAATGAATGAGCATTTTGGGAACTCATAAAAAACAAGATAAGTAATAGTACCCGGAGAATACACACTATTTATTGTTCAGTTCATCGGATCCCATGTTTTAACTTTTTATATTATTTTGTTCTCAATCGCTACAATTAGATACAGAGGAGCAAAGGAGCCTGCAAATAAAATGTCAATAATGTAATTTGTAATTCAAATATTTACTCTAAATACGCCGCAATCCGGCCATTGTATAATCACCAGATTGACAAAATCAAAATATTTCTTTAGTTTCATCACCTTTATCAAAACGGATTATATTGCTCGGTTCAATATATTCGATGATATAACCTTTCAAACTGAGATTTCTTGCAAAACTAAATGCGCGAAGTCTTAAGTAGAATAAGGAAAAAATTTATACATGTAAAGCTGGTTTATGAGGATTATGAATTTTTATCAGGGCGACTGTTGTATCCGTGGTGGTGGTAGGAGGCTGATTTTAAGCTTCAGTTTTCTATATCTGCCATAGAGCTCGATGATACCACCTAATGATGATGATGTAGTTAATAGTTCTGGAGGCTTTGTAATCATAATTAGTATCCACAAGAATAGATGGACGTATGACATCAATTGAAAAATGGATCCGCTTATTAATGCAACCCACCTTATGATCAAATATCGTGAATATTAACCATTACTTCTGATTGTTTATAGGCTACCATACCAAGAGGTTATCCTCTCCACTCTTCTACTATGTTATTTGACGATGATCCTGGCATTATGTCGGAAGTGGAGACAAGCTCTACCGGTTTTAGAAGAGGTGGAAAACAAAGAAGCTCCCTACCAGTAGTTAGAACTCCATCTAAAACTTTAGAACGACCTTTAGGTAAATGATATTTTAAATAATTGATTTTGGAAACTGTTTTGAATTTTAGAAAAGTTATTTTTTTGCCCAATAAGAAAAGTGCGTTTTTCTAAAGAAAGTATTGCGTTTGCGTTACTAGTGATTTCTTATGCACTTGAATAGAGTTATTTTCCTTTACACTTCATATCTACGCTAGAAATGGGATCGTATATACCCTTCGGGTGCTCGAGGAAAACCCATCTTTAAAGCTTGGTAGTAATTACCAATCTACTTGTGCTTTGGCTGTAGGCAGGGGAGTGAAATTCAATAATTCCCTCATGAGGTTCCTTTTTCTTTGAGTCACGAGCTACTACTGTCCCTCCTCTTTACTTCACACCCTGATGGTTTGGGCGTATTATTTTACTGCATATTTTTTCCCTCTGAGACTTCAACTTTGATGCCTGGTGGGATAATTCCTTTTTATTTTAATTAGTTTTATTATCTTTCAAAATGTATCTCTTTTATCAGGTCTTGTGTTTTTACAATACCGGAGTGAAACTAAAAGAGCTTTGTTACCCAATGAAATCACATCTATTGATACAGTCAAAGCTTTATTTGTCAGATCCTTTTCAAAACAACTTACCATGGAATACTTAGACTCACCAAAAGTAAAAATTTATATTCATGATTCTTCTAAGGATATGTTTTATGAGTTAGAAGATCTCAGGTAATAACAAAATCCTCATTTTACATTTATCTTTATTAATATGGAAGCTATATGCTCGTATATGTATACACAATATACAGAGAGGTGGTAATCGCGTAATTTGTGAAATAAATTTCAAAGGAAAACTTCATGAATAATTTTCTTTCTTTCTTCATTTTAATTAAAATGGTATAGTTCTAATTCTATGCATTTTCACCGATGCGATCATATTTTGGATTGAAAATCTACTAGTCTAATAATTTGGATTGAAAAACTACAAGTGCGACAACATTTTTGATTGAAAAATTCAGTTCCGTAGTATTTTGGATTGAAACTACAAGTCCGATGGTATGTTGAATTGAAAAACTACAAAAACTATAATTGTAAATGATATTTTGTTCCTTCTAGATCCCACTTACGTGATATACGGGATCGATCTGTGTTACGCTTATTTGAGGCTACGGATGTGTCTGGGGGAGCACTATCAGCCACCCTTTCAATAAATCAACCCACTTGGGACCAAGATCAAAGTTATTTTAGTGAACCAGAATTTGATTCCGAATACCAACATCAACATATTCATAAAACTAAGGTAAGATATTTCAATGTTATTCATTCCAGATGTTCATAAAGAATTATTGCTTCCAAACAAATTATTACGTTTAGATAAGCATTTGCACAGTCGATTACATATAAATTTTATAATAGCCAAATCAATACTAAAACTCATTTAACTAGAAACCGTCTGTTATCTAAGAAATTTGTAAGTTTGAAAATCAATAAAATATTTTAATTTTATTTTTATATCACCATTTCAATATAATGGACATTTTATACCAGTTTATTAACGAAATATAAATTTCTTTGAGCAAATGAGCATTTTTTTATTATTGTCTTATCCGTATTTTATAAATCTGAAAGCATTTTATAATTCCTGGCTACTTAATCTTTTGCTGTAGAATACTAGCGAAAGCCTGTTTTCTATAATACATAGTATGCAATGCGACATTCATGATTGTTGATAGGGAGCTACTTACTAATCGTGGAATTTAGTATAAAATTGAATCTAACTCAAAATGTGGAGTTTGCGAATGAGAGCAACTCGATCTGAATACCTAATTTTGTTGAGGAGCTACTTACTAATCGTTAATCGTGGAATTTGCGAATGGGAGCAACTCGATCTGAATACCCCATTTTGTTGAGGAACTACTTACTAATCGTGAATCTTGGAATTTGCCAATGAGAGCAACTCGATCTGAATACCTAATTTTATTGAGGAGCTACTTACTAATCGTTAATCGTGGAATTTGCGAATGAGAGCAACTCGATCTGAATACCTAATTTTGTTGAGAAGCTACTTACTAATCGTGAATCGTGGAATTTGCGAATGAGAGCAACTCGATCTGAATACCTAATTTTGTTAAGGAGCTACTTACTAATCGTTAATTGTGAAATTTAGTATACATGAAATAATATAATAATTGTTTATCGGTAGGTTGGAAAATCATTTTAAAGCCACGATCAAAAATTATAGCAAGAGCCTGCTGCCTTTGGGTACATTGCACCCGCGAAAAGTTTCTTGGGCGTGTCCTGCCATGTCATTACATTTGCTTTTTTGAAAGCGTCCTCTAAACACTCAGTGGAACAAGCTTGCAATATTTTACTGACTTCCCATTCTGCGGGCTCGGTTTGAGTACTTGCTTGTTGTGGTGATGATTGATGTGTTCGTCCACCCAGAGCGGACTGTTGTTCAAAATGTTTTTGATGGTCAAACGATGGGATGAGGTGTGAAAAATCTTGTTTAAAGTAAGCAGATATTTGATTTTCATCAAGATTGTTGCCTAGTTGTTGGCCGTACAGAGGTTGAATGTTGAATGAGTCGAAGGCCTGATCTGTATGTTGAGTCTGAGAGACACTGACTTCGTTTGGGCTGATGTTTATGTTTCCATGTGGAGTGTTTCGTTTTTTCCTGTTCCTATCCTGAGTTGGGTCATCATCATGTGTATAGTCGTTCACATGGTGATGCTTGTGATTGATATAAGCTTTTCCTGCTGTCAAAGCGGCCTTGTATAACTGGAGGAGAGTGACTTCTCCTTGTAATCCAGTTTTTCCAAAGATGTCAAATCCTCCTCCGTGAACACGTTGTTCCTGTCCTGTTATCGCTATTCCCCCTCCTTTAATTGTATGGCCGACAAGCTGCAAACAAATAAGAAATAGTTAAATAAAGTAACTTGTTGACATTTCCTCGCTTTTACTGAACTGGCGAGGGCTTCGTTACAAATCGCAGTAAAATCTGTTGGAGATTACAGTACCTATAAGAAAGAAAATAGATGTAGATACGAGTACATCTTCAAAATATGAAAGACTAATTAACTTTTTAAATATGCTAGAATGAAACATTCAGGTGGCCATTCAAGTTTTTTTTTTCAGAATGTTTAATTGAGAATCTAACATAATACAGAAATCAGAAACCTATCTAAATATCTTAACTTGACTGAAAAAATAAGAAATTTTAATCATCAGAGCTCTGATTAAAACAAGTCAGCTCCGATTATCATCTGTTGATTTTGTTTTCAGTCAACTTCAGATATGTCGCATTATCTATTTTAATGGCTTCAAACTATATATCCTGCGATCATGCACTAAATTAATAAAAACAAACAGACGTTTCAAGAAAAATCGTGGAATTAAAACTAGACCTCACGTCATTCGATTAAAATTAAATACTTATAATTGTTTCGTTGTGTACCCAGATGTAAATGACATACTATCAAAGTGTACCTAATTGCATTTAACATAGGTATTTGTCTTCCGTCATCGTACTCGTACAATATGGACATTTTTTACATACCAAATTGTAGAATCCTCGTCCTATTCTTTCATTATTCACCCAGACTTGCCATTCTCCAGTTTTTCCATTCCATGACTGACAGCAGTGGTACCAATTGAATAATTTAATTGGATAATTTAGTCTGTGTATTGTATGTCCATTTATTACTAGCATATAATAACTTCTCTTATCTTGATTTGATATCCAAGAGAGAATCGATTTTGGCTGATGAGGTACTGTTAAAATAATAAGCACAATTGTTAATATTACTAAAGTTATCAGCATGCGAATGTCAGTGTCTAGGGGGCTTCCTTCCTACAAGGAACTGGCATCAAATAGGTTGCATGCATGTTTAGTTCCTGTTGTGGTTGTTTTTGTATTTGCTATTCAAACTAAATTATTTTAGAAATCTAAGAATTTAGTCAACTTTTTAAAAAAATATACTTACAAAACTTGAAGTGATATTGAGACAGTCAGTATACCAGTTGGTATACTGACTGGTGACATAATCACGATGGCTAACCTAGAATCTTAAAAATTGTCATAAAATATCCTTTTGGTATGCAAATATGAAACTTCAATTATAATTCAATAATTATTGAAAGCAAGTTATTAAAGAAGGGCTGAGAATATTTGGCATAGTAAATTTGTGCAATTTTTTTCTTCTGGGGTTTGAGTTATTGTCTGTGGTTTGATGATTGATAGTTCCAATTTCAGAGTAATATTTTAATATTTGTACTAAAATATCACAAAAAATAATAATGAAATTAATATTTTATTAAATAAAACTGCTAGTTATAGAACCCAAGGTCACTTCTCAAAAGGGTGGTTAATTTACTGTTTACAATGATGAAACGCTATTTAGAGAACGGACAATCTGTAAATCAGATTCAGCGGAGGAAGATACTTCAATGTTGAATGGTGAAGAAAGCATTCTTAAAATGTTTTAATGGCGTGGGTTAAAACGTTAAAACATTTGCCATACAGATTCCTGACAATATTGAGAGAGGCAGTGATTGAAAGCCTCTGAGTAGGGCGTAATATACATAACCTAAATTTTAGATATTGATCTGAAAATATAGGGGCAGAATGCCATTCTGCCCCTATATTTTGTAATCGTAAATAACGTCTTTGTGACTTACCCCCGTCGTCCTCTGGAAGCGAACCTCGATCAGCGTAAACGCTTCATGTTTTACGCTCAAATGGTGGAGGTTCCATTTACCTACATTCATTTGAATCGTTCCATGTAACCCACATTCATTTGGATCAGTCTATTTTCCTACATTCATTTGGATCAGTCGAGCGACTACACCGCTCATAGTGGCGTGTTTTTTGTTTTTGCGCGAAGTCGCTTCCAAAGGACGACCGCCCTTATTTTTTTAAAAAATAATTCTTTTTAGCGGACCTTGTATAAGAGTGTTCGGTAATCAAATATGACCACTCTATTCCATAATGATCACCTGAATATGAGAAGAACGTTTGTTCTCTGGAATGATTGTAAAATTTGTGCCAGTGGCAAAGTGTGAACTGCTTCAGATCCGGTATCTTGTGTTTGTACTGGATATACTGAAACAAAAAAATAATATAGACATTTATTTCTGCAAATCTCTATTACCTAGTGATCTACTCTCATCTGTACCATTATAAACATATATGAATTTGCTTGTATGTAGGGAGGGGGTATTCTTTGTAACTACTGAACCGACTTTAGTGAAACAATATTTTTGTTTCACTAACAATATTATATATTAAGGCACCTGACGGAGCAGGTGGAACCCGCTAGTATATTACACCGGGTGTCTAAAAACACACTTTTTTTATAGAAAAAAATTAAGAAAACGGAAAACGCTTAGGTAATCCTGGGTGTTCAATGATGAATATTAAACATAAGTCTTATGTTATACTATTGAACGTAAACCTATCAATAAACTTTTTGTTAATAAGAATAGATTCTTCATCATTGAGCGCCCAGGCTTTTAATTTTAGTCATACCAGCATATAGCATTAGTAAGGTAACATTATGAAGACCACCATGCAGATATTTTTTAGTACATTATGTGAGAATTATTTTTTAGTACATTTTTAATTTGTGATTTTTTTTGTTATTTGAGAATACCTATAATAAAAGCCTTTTTCATTATTATTTTTTTTTTATGTGAGAATGATTTTTCCATTTTTAGTATTAGTATTTTATTTTCTATATCTCTTACCGTTTAGGCTAAACAATTAGTATTGTCTAAAAAACATTTTTGTAAATGATCGATGTAGACTATGCCAAATAAGTTCCAAGACTATTGACCATATTGTCTCTGGGTGCCCAATTTTAGTCAAACGGGAGTATATTAATCGACATGATAGAGTATGTACATATTTACATTGAAGAATTTGCAACTACACTAAAATAGATGTAACGGAAAAATGGTATAATCATGAACCGCCTCATGTAGTTACTAACTCGAACTATACTATCCCTTACAATGAGCAAATTCATACTGACCGTACCATCATGGCAAATAAACCGGATATACCTAACAAAAAACAAAGAAGCAGCAAAAAAGAAATTAAAATATAAGGATCTATCAATCTAAGTGTCTCGCATGTAGAATTTAAAAACAAAAATCGTCCCTGTCTTCATAAGAGCCCTGGGAATAGTTCAATTTTTTTTTAAAAAAAATTATGTTAATACCTGGCAAATTCTCAGACGAATTTCAAGAAATAGTGCCCCGTGGAACGGCCCACATATTAAGAAAAGTTTTGAATTAGAAAAAAATGGTCTCCTCAGGTTGATGGTTTCAGCCCTGAGAGCATATATTTAATGTTTTAATAAATGATGCTGTGTGTTTCTGTCCTTTTTGTTGGATCAGCACATTTATAGACAAATGTCCCCAGTACAACAAACCGTACTGTGAAACGATATCTCAAAAATATGTTTTAGCATACAGGATACAGGTACCTAAAAAATAAATAAAAATATAGTGGATAACTTTGCACCTAAGATACTTAAACATGTGCTGTTATCTACTAAAAAATAAAACAGTTTTTCATAAAATAAATTCAACTTGTTGCACTGTTGTCAAGTTAAAGACTTCCACAGTTTGTAAACAAATTATCGTTAGTTCAGCTGACTTCTGAGTGCGAAGAACTACATAAATGTGTTTTTTGAGTGATTGATAGGGTAGAACATTGCACCAGATCATGATTTATTAGCTCTTTGGTGCAATTTAACCTCAGTTCAATGTTGAGTTACTGAAGAAATATTGCTGATTTTCATCAAAAAGTGGTGTAAAATAACCCCCGATGACCGGTATCATTGATTTACCTGTGGCGGTGCGTGCCGCAGCAAAGATTTCCAACCCAGGGTCGGAAGTTACATGCAATAATCACAAAACTACATTCTTTAGCACGTCAATCATGAATTTGTTTACGAGATTTTTAGAAGGCCATTTCTCTTTCGTTCTATGAAATTGCTAAGGTTGGAGGATAGTTTTAGTTATTTTAATATTAATTAGAAATTTCACAGTTAACAAGAATAGTGTAGTTAGTACTAGATAAATACTATATCTTCATTTCATTTTAAATTAAGTTTACGACGTTCCTACCTACCGCCAATGACTTTTACATATATCACAAAATATCTAATGACTTTGTAATATTTTGTTCATAGATTTTGTGATTTGATATTTTTATTCTTATTGACAATGATAGTTATAACATGAAACCATGATGTAATAGATTTCACAGTCTCAGTATTTTAGCGTATCATCCTATATATCGCCAAAAAACAAAACAGAAAACTCCAAGAAATCTGCGAGTATATAAGGAATATTTTGCGATATTCTTTTACTAAGAATGATTAAGATTAAATGATACCAATTTCTGGCTCGAGCGATACCTATTTAGCTGTTCAATTGCAAGAAAATATAAATGATAACAAGAACAACATAACAACACAACAGCAACAATAGTAATTATTGTGTAATATTATACTCGTAAGAATTTTTATAAATTATAAAATAAATAATAAAATCAAGGTTGTAGTGGCTTCATAAAACTGAACTTTTCTTGCAATCGAGTTCTACTCGTGCAATGTGAAAGAGCTGCCGAAGAAGATTTACAAGTGGACACACATTATTCAGATTTTAGAACTCACATCCCGTAATCAGTTTCACACTATAAAACTATGGAACAAAAAGATCTTTGGATTATAACTATCCGACAAAAAGATGTTTAGATGATAATTGCAAACATACCATTTGGACTTCAAATATAAATTTCTGAACAATATAGGATACAATTTTTTTTATCAAATCGCCTTTCGAAGCATGCGTTCTCGTTTATTGTTTGCGTTTTTAGGTAGCATTATTGTGTTCGATGGTAGCCAGTAAAAATATGTTGTTTTCTGCTGGTAAAGTATTCAAATATATCATAATTCTTGGAGGTTAATAATTGACATGGGCTCCAAGAATCACTTCAATACAATTACATTAAAACCACAAGAGAATTAGTTACAAACGCAATGCCATTGTACAGTTGTTTTCTGTGTTTTTATTCTACCCGTTTAGGAGGACTAGGCCCGTAAGGATTTCAGACTTAAATAAATGTCTCAGAATCTCAAGTATGATTTATTTTCCTTGTAAAAGTTAAGAAGTCATACATGGATTGCACGAATTCACGCCTTCGGCTAGTTTACAAAAATGAAAACTATAACGTAACTTTAATGATACGATTTCACCGAATCAAATCTCTTCAGTCGGTAGGTAGGTAAATTGCGTAATAGTAATCCATTGTCCACTTGAATGAAGTGATAAATCAACAAATCTTCAGACTTACCTACTGTCCAAATAAGTATTTCAAAAAATAAAAATCAAGTGACTAAAAGGCGAGGGTGTAAAATTATAGTTTAATTTTTTGAATATCATGGTAATTTTAAGTGTTAAAAAATATTTACTTTTAAAATAAATTAAAACAAAACATTCACCAAAAACAATATTTATAATTATTTATAAAGAAACTAGTTTCGAATCATTCGACTCGACTACATTAATAATCGAATGATTCCAAACTAGTTTCTTCATAAATAATTATAAATAGTATTTCGTTTTAATTTATTTTAAAATTAAATAAAATTAAAGTGAAAAATACATCCTATGCTTGAGATTGTGAGAAATTACTTGAGGGTGAGGAATTACTAGGTGTTTCAAGAAAAGATCGTTTACACATGGGATAGCACGAATCCGTATTAATAGAAATATCTACAATAGATCGGAAGAAATAGGTTAAAAAAAATTCTAAAAATTACTAATATGTTACAAAAATATCGAATTGACTAAAATATCATACTTAAATTATAATTGTTTTCTTCTTACATCCCCCGGTATTAACTTACATCATTAGATTAATTTAAACAATAATATTTTAATTACTTTGTCTCTGATTGTGTCAACCATACATCTCTTGCTGTAATACATGATTTGCTACATATTATTCCTAATGACCCGCACCCTCAAAAATTGCATATTAGGCTTTGGTCTCTGTACCAAACACAATTTTTTTATTGTTTTGAAACTCTACTCATATCCCTAAAGTTTTGAGTTTAAATCTAGTCCGTGGCGTAAATTTTCTGTGCGATTCCGGTATGGCATATGTCTAAAAGGAAGCACCATGAATTAGTGCAAAGGAAGTTCCCGGGCTTTAGAAATCTTTAAATTAGAGAAAAGACAAATGCTAAGAGCAATCAGAAATTTCTAATTGGTCTTAAAAAATGGACTTCTAATTGATCCTGAGCCCTCTCACAGGCGGACGGACATTGTAGTCCTTAAAAAATCTAGTTTAACCCTAAAAACCTATGCTTAATATAACTTTAATGAGATTGTACGTAATTTGAAAATAATTTGCACGGGACACAAATTAATTTGAATGCAATAAGACTCTGTTCACACATTTTTTATAGACCCATTTCTTGGAACATAGTCGTCATAATTCGTGCAGAAAAGCAAAAAAATTACATCGAAATTTTTCACGAATACAATACTTTAATTACCTATACTTCGTATATGGGAAGATAAAGTAAAAAATAATTGTTAGGATGTAGGATGTGTTGTGTAGTCATTATGAAATATAAAATCCAAAAAAATATTTTTTGGGAACAGTTATTAAATCTATTCATAATGAAATACTTACTCTTATTCCTGAACACAGGCAGTTGCAATGACAATTAACAACAAAAGATTTTCGTAATATTGTTTAGATTTCTGCAAACTTACCTGAGGAAATGTAAATTGGTCCATAAAAACTTTATGAAGTGAACATTGATCATGTGTTTGCGGTCTATATCTTGATAATGTTGGAGATTTAGCTGTTGGTGCTCCTATCGTAAATTCTGGTTTACTTTTTATTGGTCGCCATCCAGTTGAATGTACAGCAACAACAATAAGAGGCATCATCGATGATAACAGCACATTTCTGTTTGTACTCACCATCATGATTTTAATCTTAAGGGGAAAAAGCGACATGGTAAAATTAGTCAGGGCAAAGTAGTTCATCGGCTTGGATACCTATCAACTGTGAACAATCTACAATAGTTGTTCTGTGAACTGTAGAACTCTGGTCATTCTGGGACACGCTGTAGAAAAATGATAGTATTTTGACATAAATGTAGCTTTTATTGTGTTTTTGGAAAGAAAAAAAAATAACCTTTTAATACGAAACGCACATAAATATATACTAATAACAACGAATTGTTTCTGAATTTATACTTCTTTAGGCGCGTTATGAAAAAATGTTGAGAGTGAAATTTTATTTTTTGCGGGAGATTTTTTTCACCGGGAGATTTTTTTCACCCACGACGTTTCTTTCACCCACAAAACTGTAAGCATTCTGAAACTACTTTTTCGATTGCAAAGAAATTTGGCACAGTTCATGGGTTAATTCCTGGGAAGATTTTTGTCTAGGTCCCATCCCTGTAATGTTACGCTACACCGAGTAGGGACAAACAATGGATGGGTGGGAGCAAAAAAGTTCACGTTTTTCGAATTAAATGATATTTCTTCTCGAAATTTGTCTCGACGACATATCAAATCAAAGCGAGAAAGTTTTAGGTGACATCTTACTCCTTCATTTAGGACATATTTTGCAACTCTAATGTTAAGCTACACCGAGTCGGGACAAACAAAGGATGGGTGACAGCAAAAAAGTTCACGTTTTTCGACTTAAATGACATTCTTTCTCGAAATTCGTCGCGACGACATATGAACTCAAAGCGAGAAACTTTTAGGTGACAACTGACTCCTTCATTTAGGACATATTTTGCAACTCTAATGTTAAGCTACACGGAGTAGGGACAAACAATGGATGGGTGACAGCAAAAAAGTTCACGTTTAGACTTAAATGACATTGTTTCTCGAAATTTGTTGCGACGACCAATTTGGCACGCTTGATGGGTGCATTCCTGGGAAGATTTTTGTCTAAGTCCCATCTCTCTAATGTTAAGCTATACCGAGTAGGGACAAAAAATGGATGGGTTACAGCAAAAAAAGTTCACGTTTTTCGACTTAAATGACATTTTTTTTTTAAATTTGTCCCGACGAACTATTGACTCCAAGCGAGAAGGTTGGGAAGATTTTTGTCTAGGTCCCATCCCTCTAATGTTAAGCTACACCGAGTAGGGACAAACAATGGATGAGTGACAGCAAAAAAAGTTCACGTTTTTCGACCTAAATGACATTTTTTCTCTATTAACTCAAAGCGAAAAAGTTTTAGGTGACATCTTATTCCTTCATTTAGGACATATTTTGACTTAAATGACATTCTTTCTCGAAATTTGTCGCGACGACCAATTTGACACGCTTGATGGGTGCATTCCTGGGAAGATTTTTGTCCCTACACGGAGTAGGGACAAACAATGGATGGGTGACAGCAAAAAAGTTCACGTTTAGACTTAAATGACATTGTTTCTCGAAATTTGTTGCGACGACCAATTTGGCACGCTTGATGGGTGCATTCCTGGGAAGATTTTTGTCTAAGTCCCATCTCTCTAATGTTAAGCTACACCGAGTAGGGACAAACAATGGATGGGTGACATTTTTTGTACGGGAAATCATAGAATACTATTGGAAACAGTAAGAGATAAAGAAAAAAATATCCCACTCCAAATAAAACCTAGACCTACAACCGTATATCAGAAATCTACAACCGTCCGAGGTACGGCCGATTTAATATGCTTCGCTGAAATAATAGTATTGAAGTGGCTGTTTCTGACTCAAAATCATAGAACTGACCTAAAAAACACCAAGTTTGTTGGGTAGAACGTGTTGGGAGTAGTATTGGGTTAGGTTCCAAAAAAAAAAAATGCGTGTTGAAGGCTGCGCAACAGACCCAGCCTAAACTAAGCAGGCTTCAACACGCCTTTTAATTTTTTGGAACCTAACCCAATACTACTCCCAACACGTTCTGCGCAGCTTAACAACCCGTTACTACTCCCCATGTTCTATATAGGATAGCAAACGGGTAGATAGTATGTAATCTATGTGTGGTATGTGATATGATTTCTAATGTAAAAGTCAGATTTATTATTTTTTTCCCTCTTTCATCTTCTCGAAACGAAGTTCGGTTTTGAATATGAAAAAAATATGGAGATGGAGTTAGTTATGAAAAAAAATGTGAGAGTTAAATTTAAATATTGTGTTTTCTCATTCTATATCCATAGAACATTGTGGCTCAGAGGCAAGGCCTTTGTTTCATAGTTGGTTGGTTCTGAGTTCACTTCCGGGTTGGGTAGTATGTTTTTTTTTTTAAATATTTTTAAATTTATTTTTAAACAGAAATATAACTTCTCACGCGCGTGCATAAGTACACACACCCATTTTTTGGTTTAAAGCAAGAAACGTTGTCACAACGATAGAATTAATAAATTTTCCGTCAACCCTCGTCAAGAAATCTCCATGCTTGATCAACTGAGCTACCTAATTGGGTCCATACGGAAATATAGATCTGAAAAACATGTGTACATCTTGGTTAATCTTCGAGCATTATTTAGTTATCTGTTTCTTCTTCTTGATCTTGATCTTTTACCAAGCCCATGACTTGCTTTGACATAGTTTTGAATAGGGAAAAAAACGCGTAAACTATCATTTCCTATTAAATAATCAGCTTGCTCAATTTAGTATCTCTATGAAAAAAGTTTTGATAAAATGTTTATATTTCCTTGGGTACTTTCTAAAGCATTTTGAAACGCAAGAGAAATACCTAGTATTCATGTAAGAGACCGACCAAATTATCTTTCGTGCTGAGTGTCGGTGGTTCGATCCAACGAGAACGGATATTCGATTAAAATTTGATTATTTCTATCAGAGTAACAACATTTCTTACATAAAAACAAATAAAATTCGTTATTATTTAATATTATTCATGTAAGGGATGTTTAAATTTTTTTGTTAAGGAATCAATCTTTTAAGGGCATTCTGAAACAGGATGGTAATTATGAGTTTGATAAATGTACAAATTTTACGCCGAGAAAATAAAAAATAAAACCCAATATTTTTTTCAGAATCTGTTAAAAAATATCGATAAATACTTACTTGCAATTAAAACTTACGATCATGTAAAAAAGATATAGGTATGTGCGGATAAGATCGGTACCAATTTAATACTAAACTCTATCATAAAAGAAGATGTTTTAGACTTTCACTCATACATCATTAAAAATTGAGTTCCCACTTAAAAGATGTTCTGAATAAATGCAATTAAATTGATATTATATTTCATTAAAATTACAAATTACATCTCCTGGCTATGGCACGAATATGTAACACAGTGTAGTAAGGTGTTTTTGTTAATTGTATTACGAGTAGCAATATTGGTGACAATAGGCGTCTAGTGATTGAAAGTGAAATTCATTCATAAAGTGGAATAATGTTCCAAACTCATATTGCCTAATTTATTCACTGCCCTGATCACTTACTGACACAACCCCCTTTTATTATATTGATGTCAACTCACCATTCTGCGATTTTCACAGGGTATTGTGAATGTCACGTTTTTTGATAAAATTAGTGATTCAAATATAATAAGTAGTAGTTCATTGAACTGTAGATCTCATTAAGTAGAAATGGCCACCATGAGCCCTCGGGAGCCCAAATGGACCCAAAAACTAATTTGTGACTTCTATGAACATAATAAATGTATCATACAGAGTTTTATCAAAATCAGACAAGACGTTCGAAAGATATAGTGGAAAAATAGACGAACTGACATTTAAAGAAAAATCGTGGAGTTAAAACATAGACCCCAGAAATTTTATCTATTTTCATTTAGGAAAAAGGATAGATAAAACATATCTGGATTGTAAGAATTCACCTTTCAGAGTGTAAAATATAAATGAACACAAAAAATTATTCCAGTAAACTAAACATAGACTGTAAATATTATTAATTAAGTGGAAAGAGAATTTGAGAGACTTGCTCATAAAATATTTACAGAATTAAGTTCTTTCAAAGGGGTACAGGGCGTAGGTCACAAAAACATTTGAACTACCTGTCTAGAAGTACAAGTCTCATATGGATGTTATCTTTTTTATTTTCAGGGGAGTAAGATATCAGCAACGGGACATTCTCCATACTATGTGACCAATAGCACAACATTACCTCGGGGCGCTTCACTTCCGCGATCTTATAATATCGGCAAAGCTGCTGCAGGTAATGTCATAGTAAGCTATTTGTATTTCATCTTCCGTGGTTACAAATTGTGTTTCGCGCTGGAAATACTCGTAATCTTCTCCATTTTTGAATAGGAGATTTAAATTGTCAATCCTCGTATATTTGAGGATTTACGTATATTTGAAACGAACAATTTTAGAATGACTGACAACAAATGATATGATTTGGGAAGATATTAGGATGTTTTGGGAGCTTACGGAAGGATTTATAAGGGGTGTAAAGCGTTCTAAAACGAGAATTGCAAACTATTTGGAAGGTCTTTCTACCTATAATTGGTATAAAAACTTGATAAAAGTATCTTTCATATTTTACATATTTCAGCGCCTTATGAGGATAGTTATTACCAATACCCATCCAGAACAGGATCAATTACGCCAGTCATAGATGAAGAGACAAGGTGAGTTATTGAAAATACGGTTAAAACAACTTGAATTTTGAGCAAGCGATTGTAGTCGTCTCTTTAAACGTCATACTTTTTACCTTTTCTATCTCTCTGTTGTCATTTGGTTATTTCTCTACATCAGATAAGTCTTTGACGTCATATGTTTACAATTTACCTTTTTAATCTAATTGACATCATATGGATATTTCTCTACAACACATTGATTGGTGGACAGAAGTTTTTCAACCAAATAAACAATGATTACCATTATTATGCAGAAAAGCTATTACAGTTTTTAATTTACGATGCATGAAATTTATTTAATATGGGAATTTAAAAGTATGGATGGTACTGTAAAAAATGTCCTATGTGGAAAAAACATGTAAATGGCAAATAAATACAAACATATGAAAACACATACAAATCATTAAAATAGTGGATGGTATTACTTACTTACGGATCGCCGCTTGAATGATTTTCATCTTGAAAGTAAAACAGATGATATTTTTGCTCAGCTAAAACTGTTTTAATTGTTTCAATATTTTATAGTGACACAGAATTAATTGATGATTCATACAGTATGACGTATGGAATGAAAATGCCTGGAGGACCTGTCCCAAGACCATTTTCAACACCAGTGATTCCACCCTATGACACTACAAGGTAAAATTAATGAATAATTCTAAACAAATATCATGGCCAAATATTAGGTACTAGAAATTTATTGTGAATCAATATGTGATACAACATATAGATATACCTCTTTTGTATATTTATTACAAATGAATATATATATTAAAAGGGCGGGGGTGACACCCAGAAGATCCGCCTCGGGTGTCACCCGACCTGGCTACGCCACTGCTGTGACCCTTCACAGTCTTCGTAATTTAGTAACGAGTTGTAGCAATTTTATTTTCAGAGATATTGATTTAAACCCGCACAAAGAGAGGTTCTGTAAATTCTATTGACAACTCTAAGTTCTGTTGGACAATATGTATTCATTATTCGCTTAATCTGCCAGGAGAGAAATTATACAGGGTGTCCATAAAGTCTCACCTTATATTTTTCTTAAAATATAAGAAAACGCAAAAACACGTATCCCTTAGATTTTAGGGGGATTAATTTTAGACTAAAAATATTTTGCCCTCGGCCAGCCGTTTAGGCTGGGCTACGACTGGCTTCAAAATCTTAAATGAGAAGGTATATCAAGTGACAGAGCTTTCTAGGATCTACCGTTCATTACATGGTGGAACATGTGACCCATTCCCTTTGCCGCCGAAAGCCGAAAATGGTAGGAAAAAATGCCTAGAAATAAGTTTTTATGATCCTAAATAAGTAATTTAGTAAAAAAGATGGTTTGTCGCCCACTTTGACCGCGGAAATCGAGCCTTCTTAGACCAAACCTATCCAGCTGTTTTGATAATTTTGGTTTAAGAAAGCTCGAACTCTGCGGTCGAAGTGGGCGGGACAACCATCTTGTTGGAACACTATTTTTTTACCTTTAAAACAAGGTGTCACTTGATATACCTTCCCATTTAAGATTTTGAATCCAGCCAGTGCCCAGTCTAAACGGCTGGACGAGGCCAAAAAAATTTTAGTCTAAAATTAATCCCCTTAAAATCTGAGGGGATACGTGTTTTCGCGTTTTCTTATATTTTCAGCCATTCTCGATTCTCGAGATACGGGGCGTGGGGTGGGACTTTATGGATACCCTGTATATTAGTGTTAAATAAATTACATAATTTTTGCATTTTACTTTTTAGAATACGAGTTGAGCACATGGAGAGGCAACTCGCCAATTTAACCGGCCTTGTTCAAAAAGCTCTTACTCAATCGCCATCACCTTCGCCAAGAGATGTTATGACAGGATTGCCTCCTTCATATAGAGCAGGTAACGTTTACAGTTTCGAAGAAATTTTAAAGCAAAATGAGCAATTAAAGCCAAATATTTTTCAAAAATTGATTTCATTTTTCAATACTGATAAAATCTTTTGAGACATTGCCGTCGCAACTTGGCGTCCCCCCTCCCGAAAAAACACTTCATGTGCAAAATAAACGCCAAGAAATGTTCCTTAAAAACGAACATTAAATTCATGTGGTTCGTCTCTCCGGTCAAAAAAAAAAAAAAAAAATCTNAAAAAAAAAAAAAAAATCTTCTGAAAAGTGTAGGCACAAAGAAAGTGATATCATATAAGTTTATGTCACCTCTAAACAATTTCCCCACAAAGGAGGTGATATCATATGAGCGCCAAGTTCTTATCAACTGAAAATTATTTACCCCAAAGGATACGCGAGAGCTAGAAACAAAAACTGCAATACATTTTTTGACCCCGGGCATTTTTCGCACATTTCACCGAATATTAATTCATGCCTGTCTATTGTCTAATAACTATTCACTGCAAGGTCATCAATATTCAGATGAAATGTGCTCCAAGTGCCGGGGTAAAAAAATTGATTAATTGTAGTTTTTGTTTGTCACTCTCACATATTGTTTGTAGCTATAGCACGCTGGTTTTGTTCTTCTTGGGGTTGCAAAACTGCAAAACTAGCGTTTTGCTTGATTTTGTATTTTAATAAATGCTGATTCACTGACCTTTCACACAGTCGTTAAAAAATGAACCCTTATCAAGGTTCAAAAGAATAAAATCATGTAAAAACTGATGTCTATTTCTTCATATTTTTTATCAAATTGTTTTACTTTTCAGTTTCAATAGAAGATATGGACAAACTGTCCACCACCAGCACAGTATCTATCCCAGGTAAATAAATCTGATGTATTTTGCTCTTTTAACAAATATAGAAAAGCACTTATACCTAAGTCTCTTAGTTTGAAAAAAAAATAGACGTTCTATTATTATTGTAATCGCTTGCAAAGCCCTGTCGTCCTTTGCAAGCGATTACATTACAGGCTCAGTTTTGAAAATCAGTGTTGAAAATTTTGTATACGCGAGAATTCAAACAACAATGAACACAATTCTCCGTGGACGACTGCCCTCATTCATTCACCAGACACGAAAATTTATAGTTGAAATTTCCAAGGGAATAAAATAAATGACATTGTACAAAGTTTTATGGAACTACATAATACGTTTTACGTTTTACTTTTAAAAAATACGTAACACATATTATGAAATACGAAATAGGATAATCAGATTTTTTATAAAAAATAAGGATCTCGTGTTTCAATTAAAGTCCCATAAGTATAAGTATTTTTTTAAAATGACAGACGTACTCCAAATTCTAGTGTAGATAGACTCAGCGATATATGTAGGGTCAATTGTGTCTTTAATAAAAAGTCAATAACTCCTAATTTTGAGGATATGGGTGTATCAAATATGTAGTGTATAAATTTTGGAAAATAATTATAAATACAACAATTCTTCCTAAGCTAAAATTTAGGTTCCAATAAAAATATTATTTTGGTATTATAGTGGTTTCTTCAACACTAACTAAAATATTGACCAACTAAAAGCTAAAATATTTTTTGGATTTAATCAATTTTAACATATCAAAAAAACCTACGCTTATGGCCAAACCACAACTGCATTTGGTGGGCGAAACATTAATGATCTAAGGGAAACTGAAATATGCATGGTATGTTCGTTGGTAATAAGTCCATATTTTAATTTTTCCCCATAGATAACAAATCTGTTTCGTTTGAAAAATCAGTATCCTTTAGTGAAGAACCTCCTGACATGAACTCTCCAAAACAACATTCGCCCCAACATACAGGTAAACATTAGTTTAGTATGCATTTCAATGCCTGGCAAATTTTAGACATTTAGTTAATACCTTAAAGATGTGTGGATTGTAGATTGATATTGAATTTACAAATATTTTAACTTTAAATCAACAAGTTAATTAGGTATGTATGTATTTAATACAAACGTTTCATGTTCTGTTGAACACACAAAATTAACTAATATGTTGTAAAAGCTATAAATTACGACCGGCCATCTAAAAAAAAGCTAAAAATGTATTGATATTCCCCATAGTGACCGTATAAAGGTGCATTGGAGTTTGCGTTCCAAAGATATCGTTGTACAAAGGAAAAACAATAGATAACAGAACAACCGACAAAATAAAACAGGGTCTCATTTCATTCGGTCGAAAAGTCTCAGTAATTTTCAACAACCACAAATTCCAAAAAAGACAAAAGTAAAAATTTAGAGAAGGGTGATTTTTTTCGTGGTCTATTCTGAAGGTTCATTATTGAAAATAGTAAATGAAAATCAGCTCATATCTCGTCATTGTTCATCCTAGAGAGATGCCTTTACGGGATGGATACTGAATGCAATGAGCATATAAAATGTCAATGTTATGATTAGTGTAGATAAAATATTAAATGTTCTCTTGACTCAAATAAGTATTAAAGAGATATTAATGAGTGTGAACTTATTTTATTTTGATTGTCTCCATTAATGGGATCATTATTTTGTTCTTTATTCAGCGGATTCTAAACCATCCAAGCCGGCAATCAAATCTTCAACACTTCCAAGAATGTCATCACAAGGTAAAGTCATTCTTATCACTTACCTTCTCATTACATAAAATTGATTTGTTAAAAATATACCATAACTATTTTATCCTGTCCAAGAGTATGCAACAGATGTACGAACATGTGGATAACCTCTCAAAAATGTATTCCAATATTGCTAGTGGCAAAAAAATGTATCAACCGACGGTATCCAACAGATGTACGAACATGTAGATAACCTTTCAAAAATGTATTCCAATATTTGTAGAGGCAAAAAAAAAAAAAAAAATAAATAAATAATAAAAAGACAGATGTACGAGCATGTAGATATAACCTCTCAAAAAAGTATTCCAATATTTGTAGAGGCAAAAATTTATCAACCGACGGTATCCAACAGATGTACGAGCATGTAGATATCCTCTCAAAAAAGTATTCCAATCTTTGTAGTGGCAAAACAATTATCAAACGACGGTATCCAACAGATGTACGAACATGTGGATAGCCCCTAAAAAATGTATCCAATATTTGTAGTGGCAAAAAAATTGTCAACCGACGGTATCCAACAGATGTACGAACATGTAGATAACCTCTCAAAAATGTATTCCAATATTGGTAGTGGCAAAAAAATGTATCAACTGACGGTATCCAACAGATGTTCGAACATGTAGATAACCTTTCAAAAATGTATTCCAATATTTGTAGTGGCAAAAAAAAAAAAAAAAAAAAAAATTATCAAACGACAGATGTACGAGCATGTAGATATAACCTCTCAAAAAAGTATTCCAATATTTGTAGAGGCAAAAATTTATCAACCGACGGTATCCAACATATGTACGAGCATGTAGATATCCTCTCAAAAAAGTATTCCAATCTTTGTAGTGGCAAAAAAATTATCAAACGACGGTATCCAACAAATGTACGAGCATGTAGATAACCTCTCAAAAATGTATTCCAATATTTGTAGTGGCAAAAAAAATTATCAACCGACGGTATCCAACAAATGTATGAGCATGTAGATAACCTCTCAAAAATGTATTCCAATATTTGTAGTGGCAAAAATTTTTATCAACTACAAATACTTAACTAGCTCTTTCGCCCGTGCTTCGCTACGATTCTTATATTGCTAATATTTTTGTTTTTCAAGGACAATGGAAATGGGGAAGGGGGGAGTATTGGTTTTGTGTCAAAGCAGTATGTTGCAACCTTTAAAATCAAGATTTAAACGGTTCACCAGGCGCCTTAGAGACACGGCCATTCTGACTTTTAGTATTTTCTAAATTTTATTTTTCCCGTTCCCGGTTTCCAACTCGTAACTCTGGAATGGCTGGCCCTACCTTTGCAAAAAAATGTCCTAAAATAAGGACTAAAGAGACACCTAAAACTTTCTCGCTTTGGGTTGATATGTTGTCGCGACAAAATTTATGTTATCGGACCGTGACAGTCCGAATTTGCAGAAGAAATTGGAAATTTGGTCGTAACTCGAAAATGGCTTGACATATTTTAGTTCTGATAATTTTTCTCGGGTCGTAGTCCATGATTTGAGGGAGGGGGGTCCCTTCCCATAAATTTACGATATCTGCTACCGTTTGGGCTGTCGTATTGTAACAGACAACTCCTCATACATAGATAAATAGGTACACACAAATTTCGGATTTATATATTAAGATATATATAAGTCACGACCACGATAGTAGGTACTTAATATTACTCGATTTTTTTTTCCTTAGAAGCTTGATTCCTGGCAGCTTAGGAAAAAACCTTTGTATTTTCTGTATAATAAATGTATGGACTTTGTCGGTTTCATTTGTGTAGAACAAGGAGTCGATTAGTTCTCCTTTGTACTTGTGCTGTGGACACTATTGATCTTTAACACGTTCCATGCGTATGGATTTTTGGGAATTCTCCACCAATGCGTATGACGTCCATAGGAGTTATCTCAAGATGTTCTCCTGTGCGTATCAACTTTTCTGGGTTCTTCCCCTGTGCGGAGACCAAAATTTTGGTATTTTTGAGTTGAAACTTTGAAATAATGTTAATTATATTTAAAAAATAACAGATTTTCGAGTTTTTCGCCTCAATTTAGATATGACGCACATTGGCGCCCGACGCACATGGGAAGGAAATTGCTTCCCATGAGCGTATGGACGCCACGTACGCGTCCTCTCACAAGAAATAAGAAAACAATGTTTTATATCATTTTTTTAGAAAGCTATCTGTGTATTATTTTAAAAAGTACAAAATACAAATACACTTGAGGTATTTTTACACCTTCAGGTATGTAAAAAATACACAAAGTTTTATGAAACTACATAATACTTTTTACTTGAAAAAATATGTAACACATATTATGAAATACGAAATAGGATAAATCAGAATTTTTATAAAAAATAAGGATCTCGTGTTTCAATTAAAGTCCCATAAGTATAAGTATTTTTTTTTTTAATTTTTAGTAATTAAGATCTATTAATTAAGAAAGACGCGCATAGGCGTCCATGAGGTGATGCTATCCGAGAACGATTTATACCGACGTGTAGCCAAGGTCATTCTCTATAAGATGGTTGTTTCATTTTATTTTTATTTTTAAAAAAATGATGTACAAAGTGCTCTCAAGTATGAACGTCTCTTTGGACGCATACGTGGCGTCCAACGCACACAGAAACGATCGAGATAACGCCGATTGACGTCCAACGCACATAGGTGAAACCTTCAAAAATTGATACGAACAGGCGAACAACCAAATAGGACGCCGATGTGCGTCATACGCATGGAACGTGTTAAATATTTCAGTGTTTATCACATAAAATTGATGACACTGATGGGACACTGCAGTTCTAAGTAGTAAATAATTATTATTTGTCTGTTGCCAGATTTTTTGATGGCATCTTTTCTTAGGAGCTAATATTTGTGAAAGGTCTCCGCATTTTATCAATCACTACAATATAAATTATTTATTTAACAAAATAGTTTATAGGTATATAAAAACGAGATACAGGATATTTTATAAAGCGTTGTTTTCTCACTTACCAGTATGATTTTTTTTATATATAAATCATAAAATATTATCTTACAAAAATTATATCGCTATTTGATACCAGTAATCTATATCACAAACAAGTGTGTTAACCAACACTTGTCAAGCTTATCAGTCCTACTTAAATAGCCTCAGTAGCTCAGTTTGAAGGTCTGGTAGATTGGTAACTTGGAGGCTGTGAAAATCAAATTTAGCAATAACACGAATTACATTGTGTTGGCATATTACGAGGTTGGTAACCAAAAGTTCGTTGCCCGCCCAAAAAAGGAATAACGTATTGTAGTTCTGACATTGTTTTTACATGTCTTCCACTGCCTTATGATAACACGTGGTAAAATTATCGAAATATTTTGATTAGTTTTATTTTGACAGGTAATCTTTGCGTAGTTTCCGAGAACACTTTTACGATTTCGACTCTTTCATGTCAACGCCATCATTTCAAAGGTTGCTGTGCGTGAGGGTGGCTTTACTGAGATTAATACCCCTTGCATTTCATATCTGTTTTAAAAACTGGAAAATTGAGAGTGATGAAGAGTTCCATTCGGCTATTTTACAGAATTTTGACAGTAAAGATGATAATTACCATTTGACTTGCATAGAAATATTACCCAAAAGATGTACATGTACCTACACCATGTATTGAAGTCAATGGAGATCATGCTGAAAATGGAGACAGTGGGTTTTTCTTTTTCTTCTCCATCTAGATTTGGAAACGAACTTTTGGAACCGTTCTCGTAGCTCAACACAATTCTTTTTTATACTTCATATTGGAACCTAGAGATCTTTCCGCATCGAAAACAGAGTAGAACCTGAAGTTTTAGTGTGCAGTTACTACTTAATTTGCACTCTAAACAGAATAGAACATGAGGCTCTAGTGTGCAGTTACACTACGATTATCACATACAAATCTTTCTGCACCCTTAACAGAATAGAACCTGAGCCTCTAGTGTGCAGTTACAGTATGGTTATCACATAGAAATCCTTCTGCACCCTAAATAGAATAGAACCTGAGGCTTTAGTGTGCAGTTGCAATACGGTTATCTTAATAACCATAGACAATATAGGAAAACAAATCTGCATGTTCCTAGCATGGATTTCCGTTTGTTTATTTGTTTGTTCTCCAACTCCTGAGACGTTTTACTCATAAGATATAGCTGAAATCGCTATTACTTTGTTCAGATGGTTGATTGCCTTGTATCCTTTTTTTTTTATAGATATTTGAGTATCGTGTGTTGTTTACATTATTTTTTATATATTATAGAGATTTATAATTTCTTGGTTACATATCCTTAACTTTCTCCCAAAAATGTAGTGAGCAACTTATCATTTATTGCATTAAAATAATAATAATAATAATATATGTGATTTTATTTTTGTTTCATTCTATTTACAGAACGAGATAGACACAAACCGGCACCTTTAAAACCGTTTGTACCTGCTGGACAGCAATACGATGCACAGCACAGCATATACAGGGGTAAGTTCAATATTAAAGCGGTGATTGGCACCTTTAAAACCGTTCGTACCGGCTGTAATATATAGTTGTGATTTTTGTTCGTAGGTATAAATTTATTTTTTGCTGTTGTTTTATATATATATAT
>CM022885.1:15317163-15333420 GCA_012654025.1 Pachypsylla venusta
TTGATGAAAATCAATCTAATATGACATATTTTATTGCTCTCTCTCATTACAAAAAGCATTGTTTCTGTTATATTGTAGGATAGGGATTACGTTTTAATTATTTATAAAACGCGTAGTTTTCTTTTTAGAATGTGTAGTTTATTTGCGCAATAGAAAAATCCTTTTCCAGAATCTTCTAGAACGTTTTGAATGAAGGTATACATAGAAGGGCACGCGTAAAAGCGAGGTCAGTATTGTTTCAGTGATAAACGAAGTAATATTGTTTGAACGATAAGCGGAGTGTGTTTAATTTTGGAAGCGATATCATAAGTGAACGGTTATTCGGGTGTATTTTCGGGCGTTCTGAATTCGGTGTAAATTCGGTGTTGGCGAAAAGCAATTGAACTTTTGTGTTACGTTCTATTTTTTTTATTTTATTTATTTATTGTAATTTCTATTTTTTTTTAATAAATTATTTTAAGTTTTATTTTAATTATTTTTAAAGTTAGTTAACGCGTTTTAAATTCACGATAACTTAATCCTCGAATCCTAAGTCTGCAACACTATTTTGATCCTTTTAGTTTTCGATATAAAGGAAAAAAAATACTTTCTCGGTCCGTAACTGTACAGGGTCCGACTGAAAAATAAAAATAGGTACTCGGGAACTTTTGATGTATCAGAGAATAGATTTTATGGATTGTTAAGGTTCTGAATATTTCGTCTTACAAATGACGCCCTTAAGAAGCATTGATGCATATTTGCAGACAATCGTAAAGATTGTCTGCATCATTATTTCTTGAAGAGGTTCAATAAGAAAATAAGAAATTGAGCTTACATAACGAAAGAAATGCCAGCTTACAAATTGTCCATTTTGCAATAGGAAAAACGTGGTCTACATCATTGTTGGGACTAAATTTACAACTCTAACTGAATCCAAAAGTGTAAAAAATGTAACTTCCATTCTGTTCTTTGTTTCTGGTGTACCCTGTATATACTGTAGGTTTCTCCCATTACAGGTTAGCCTCTGTTCAAGAACAACGTTTGCCTGACCCAAGATTATCACCCACATTAGACGAAATTCCTCATGTTGCGACAAATAAGGTATGTTCAATATTTGTTTCTGATTATATTCCAATATTTTTCATTGTTTTCATGAAGAACAATACGATGTTTTTAAAACTTCCACAAGAAGATCTTGTCCAGATCATGTACCATTTGTGAAAGTGTCTCCTGATTGGAGTAAAACAACTTTTTCTTTCTTCGTGACATAAGTAAATATGACTTTAAATAATTCAGAACTGTTATTTATACTACTCAAATAAACATGTAGATTTACATAAATTATACTACTAAGATATATTTTATCTATCGGAGCTGAAAAAGAAATCGACATCAAAGTGGACAAATGAAAGCAGTATCTTTTGATAGTACAAAAACTTGAATAATTGTTGATATAATACGACCACTTAGTTATTTCGAATTAAATATGTCCTGAATTATCTTAAATAGTACGCAAGGCATTTCTCGTCCAAATTTGAACCGAAAGTCTATCACATTAAATCTTAAATTCTCATCGTACTATTGTTTACTATATTCATCTATACACCAGAGCAACTTGGATTAGTATAATATAAAGGATGACAAAAAGTATAATGAACTATTTCTTTTCTTTTTCATTCTTTTGAAATTTGTGATTACTTGTAGAATTTGTATAGACAGATAATGGAACACTCTTCAGGAACGGGGAATAATTTTGGTAAATCTTCGGTTCTATATGATTTCTGAGAGAAAATCATCTTCCTCGCGGCCGAGTTAAAAATACAATTAAACTTAACATGTTTCTCTTGAATATGTTTCCATACAAAAAACAAATACCCCGTCAGTTGTTCTGAGAAGTGTAGTGAACCCTGATTTGTCTATACAAAGTGTATAGAAATTTCAAATTGAGAATGAAATTAATCATTGACCGCAAAAATCAAAGTGAAAAAAAAAAAAATTGCACCACCCTATATGATAAAATGAAAACAAATTTTGCACCACCCTGTACATATAGGGTTCCAAACCCTATATGTTAAAGTGAAAAGAAATTTTCGACCACCCTGTATATATAGGGTTCCTACAGTAGGAAAATAATTTCTTATCATACTAGTGTTTACTGTACATCCATGGAGAAAGAAAGAGAAAGAGAGATAAATAGATCGGTCAAGTGCAAGTCAAACTCGCACATATAGTGTTCCATATCCCCTACATGATAAGAGATTGATATGGTTTCAAATATCAGCAACCTCTTACCGTTACTGAGACCTTTGACATACAGACATTGTAAATTTAATAATAGGGTTCCTTTTCTATAGGGTCCTGGACTGAAACATGTTGTTACAATATCTGATACAGGCAATCAGCGAGACTTAATTATCACTGTACCTTTTTATGCCATAAACATTGCGGATTAACACGTGTAAAATTGTCAACGTTACCTATTATATGGCTAAATACTTTCTATTCCTGTTCTAACGTGTATCTATATTCGGGGATATTTTCAAGAAAATATCTTTTAATGGACTCTAGTATTGATGAACATCTCAATGGCGCAGCCATATCAGTGTCGCCAATGGAGAGCGTGCTGTTTCTGATCATTATTTATTTCTAATTTTTTTTTTTGTTTTGTTTTTACTATTGATTTTGTTTGCATAGTTTTTATTAGGTATTATTTATTGGTTTGTCCTACTATATATTCCTTTTATTTACAAGTTTTGTTATTTTCCCCAAATTAGTTTATTTATGCCTAGTGAGAATGTTTAAATATAAAACGTTATTTTGAGAATTTCTACAAGTGGACCGTATTGGATATTTAAAATATTAGATGGTTTCCGATGTATTAATGACTTATGTCTTTTCTAATTATTAAATCTTTATATTTTTATGGTTTAAGTCCATGTGATTTACGGGTGTAATAGTTCATAATATATAAAATACCTTGATGAGAAACGATCGCTGACCAGATAAACAACCAGAATGTTCTCAAATAATGGCTACCAAACAAATAAATTGATTGGAAAGTACTAATAATTTTTAAGTCGACAGGTGTACATCGTTAGCATATTCATTATTAATTAATCACAGGATGAATATTTTGTACAATTTTTAGAACTTTTAATGGTGCTTATAATCTGATGCCCGCAGCTTTATATGCGTGATTCACATGGCAGTTGAATTACTTATGACCAAAATATTTCATTCTGCTTTTTCTTTTCTAGCCAAGTATCGGAAATCCTGCCATAGCCGGCAGAATTTCTAATATTTAGTTAAGTTATTATCCAGTATCGGTCTTTTTGACGATATCTTGCTTCCAGTGTAGTTTCGATTTTTTGTTTCCTTATTACGTACCTAAATACTGAAATGAAACTGCTCCTAATATCAAGTCTATAGTTTTAGCCATCTATGAGTTACGTTGATTCTGCGTCAGTGGTATATCGACTGGGCTACCAAGTGGGCTTTGCGTTTTATGAGTATACTCGTAGATTAGTCTATATGGACTACCTTGAAAAATGTTAAAGCTTTATAAAAGACAGACAAACAAACATAATTATATATCTTTTTGACAGATGTAGCTAACTTTAGTGAGGGACAATTCCTATTTTGGGCGTAGATTTTCTAGATTTTGTATTTTTCCTTTTTTTCTTTTCATAAATCCTGCTACCATTAAATAGTTCGGATGGAAGTGGAGCTCATACTTCAAGGAAGCTATTACTAGCCACGAGTAAATATATTCAGACTAAGTATGCATGGATCAAATGTGTATCTGGTGTATTGTTTAACTTTGCGGGATCAATTTTCTTTTTTCACATAAATAAAAGCACCTCATGATTGTTTTCAATTCTTTGTTATTTTAAATGAAATTTAGATTTCTTTTCTTTTCTCCCCTTCTTTTTATATTTTCATTTACAGTTTTGAAAAAAGTAAGAATTTACGAAAATGTCTTTTCTTAAAATTATTTTGTCCTTCGCGTTATTTTTGAGAACATATAAAAAATTCTATAAATAAATTGTATTGCATTTCTCGTACAAGAAATCAAGAAAATTAAAATTAAACCCCGTGGAAGACAGTTCAGAGTTGTTAATTTAAATTCTATTTTTTCTATACTAATTTTATGAAGAGTTCAAATTTGTGTGTTTGATACTATTTAGGGGGGGGGGGTATTACTGAACCGGTTTTTTCATAATAAAACCTACTTTAAACTTTAGTAACAAATGCTTTAATTCACCCACGTGGGTCTATGTATATTTAACAACTTTGCAAACCTTTTTCTTTGTTTATGAAATGTCCTCCTTCTTTTAAGAATATTGAAATTAAAAATAAATTAAAAGAATTTTTTCTGAATACTCTGTTTTTCTCTTAAAAAATGCCACTTATAACTAAAGGTTTTTAGGGAGAATGTATAAATCAGTTGTTAACTTATAAACGGTTTCAAATGATCTTGTTTGAAGTAATTTTCAAGTATCTCGATATCCATGATTATGAGATAAATATGCACCTTTTCGTTTACTTTCGTTGATCCATTTTCGTTGCAGTGTTTACTTTGTGTTTCCTGTGTTTTGAAAAAAAAAAAAAAAAAAAAAAAAAAAAAANTTTTTAAAAAAAAAAAAAAAAAAAAAATGCATCCGATCCAACCCTCTTCTTGCATTTTTATTTTATCTTATTTTTCCTGATCATATCTATCTTTCAGTTCTCCCACTCCAAATTGTTTTTGTACACTAGCGTTTCGTGAGAACATACTTCTGGGAAGAAATATATTTTTTATGGTTTTTCATTAAAGTTAAAAATGTTTACCGATAATTCGAAGAAGGATTTAAGTCTTTCGCTGTGTACCCAAGATACACTTATATTCACACTTTTGACTTCTTAGCGACATCTAACACTCAGATAGATGCAATAAGAATAAGTCAATGTAGATAGGTGTCCTTTATTGAAAAGAAAATGTTATTCTTTATTTTTCAGCATTTCTTTTACTTGTAATTAAAAACCACCCTCATTGAAAATTGTTATAGCTGAACCCAGTATGTTTGTTGATTGGGGGATTGCAATAATTATTCAAAAACAACAGTTTCACTTTGTAACAATACCTACCTATTTTCTGTGTGATTATTCTGTTGATTTTGAATTTTAAAGGAATCTTAATTTTCTTTCACATTAGTGAGAAGGTAGAAGACTTAAAGATCATGATTTAGATAATACCATTCATACAATAAGTGGAGGACTTATCTTCTAAACATGATTGAAATTATTTATGGAAACGTCAAGCCAAACTAGTAGTTCTATTTTGAGAAGTTTTGAAATAACGAGCTGTGTTACCTATTCTGTTACGAGTATAATGCTTTATATCCAATCCCTTTGTGCATTGTCTTATTGTTAATTTTCCAAGGAATAAAATTAAAGATTCCTTTATTTCATAATGGGTTCCCGAAAAGAAATATATTTTATTCTGACCAAACAAAAATACGCTTTCATCAAATTTATAAAAAAAAGTGTGATTAAAAATCATTCCGCTCAGCAATATTATTGCTGTCATAATCAGAAGAGATTATAGAAATTTTAAGAAATTTCTTTTTTATCGGATGAGCGTAGTTGATTATTGATTATATTTATTTACATTTCAATGCTGGTACGTGTCTACTCTAATAAATTATTGGCACCAATCTCAACTACCTTTCGCAATGTTATCTAATAAAATACAATATGTATTTTATGTGATGCTCATCACGGAATTGGCCACTTAGAACAAGTAATTATTATTCCGTGGGAAATTTTAAAAAGAGAGGTTGATATGCGAGTAAAGACGGTCTGAATCCTTCAGATCGTCTTGGATTATATTTGAATTCAACAAGGATAATAGTTTAAAGAACTTTGTTTCATAAAGAATTAGAGTAGGCTTAACAATTACCAGCATGTTTGAAAGGAAGCATATATGCAAAAAAAAAAAAAAAAAGTAGTTACTATCGAGTGACTAAATTAGTCAGAATGGAATAAAAATCAAAGGCGCAATTATTAACTAAAATTTGCATTAGTTTTCAATTTTGTTTAATATGTCGATGCGATGATTTTGTGAGCAAATAAATATTTATGAATTCGAATAAATATGTAGATTTAAATAAATTTGTGGTTTAAAGTACGTTTGAATCATTTGTATGACAAACACTGAGAGGTCGAACCAGAATAAAATATATCTCTTGCTCCACCAGTTCAATATTTTTTGTGTTTTACTCTGATTAGTTCCAATTTTTCATTTATCTGATTTTACTTTCTCTTTTACATAAGGCATTTTATGTATTCCAATTCACTATTTTCATTTTGCATTTTTCAAAATAGCTTATGATTTTTCTACAAAGTTTTCAGTAATAGTTTCAAGAAACTATTGGTAAAAAAAAAACTGTTCTTATACCGATTGCATGGTGATTTGCAATTATAATTATTTTTGTTTTTGGAAATGTATAAAAGTTAATCACAAATAGAGTGGCAAGTGCTGTTATCACCACAGTTTAGTTGTAATAATATGTAACTTTTTTTGCTAGTTTATAGTTTGTTTTGTTCGTCACATTTGGACTATATGGCACTTCAAAATTCTTCAACAATTTTATAATAGCAAGAAGGAAGTTGGGTCTATTCTTTTATTAGAAATATCCAATTTTACTTTCTACATTTTACATTTTTCTTTTCTTTTACCTTATCTGTTCTCTTATCTCTGACCTCGTCAATCTTGTGAAAATGACAGAAAGGAAATTTTCTCTCGATTATTGCATGCATAATTTCACATTCGATTGAAAACTCTTTAACACTATTCTGAAGTCAAGAATTATGTGACTGAGGGTCTAGAAAATCAAATCTATTTTTAAACCTTTGGACAAACTTGAATTGAAACCTCTTCAACACTATTCTGAAGTCAAGAATTATGTGACTGAGGGCCTAGAAAATCAAAACTATTTTTTATCCTTTGCCCAAACTTGAATTGAAACCTCTTCAACACTATTCTGAAGTCAAGAATTATGTGACTGAGGGTCTAGAAAATCAAAACTATTTTTAAACCTTTGGACAAACTTGAATTGAAACCTCTTCAACACTATTCTGAAGTCAAGAATTATGTGACTGAGGGCTTAGAAGATCAAAATTATTTTTAAACCTTTGCCCATACTTGAATTGAAACCTCTTCAGCACTATTCTGATGTGAAGAATTATGTGACTGAGGGCTTAGAAGATCAAAATTATTTTTAAACCTTTGCCCATACTTGAATTGAAACCTCTTCAGCACTATTCTGATGTGAAGAATTATGTGACTGAGGGCTTAGAAGATCAAAATTATTTTTAAACCTTTGCCCATACTTGAATTGAAACCTCTTCAGCACTATTCTGATGTGAAGAATTATGTGACTGAGGGCCTAGAAAATCAAAACTATTTTTTATCCTTTGCCCAAACTTGAATTGAAACCTCTTCAACACTATTCTGAAGTCAAGAATTAGGTATGTGACTGAGGGTCTAGAAAATCAAAACTATTTCTAAACCTTTCCACAAACTTGAATTTTTGAGGGGTGTTGTGGACATTTCTGAGGAAAATATCTATCGATAGAAGTTTCGTTTTTCTCGGAACGACCAATAAATCGTGTTCTCTGGGTGTGGACTACCTTGTAAATGATTTTCTTAATATTGTCAATTGTTATCTACAACTAAAATTGGTACTAAATTTCATGCCCATTTTATAATTTAGATTGTCCATGAAATCATAAGCTTTTTTGAATTCTATGCTATCTGAAATTTTAATATTGTGTTCTAATTTCTACTAAAAGAGAAATCATTAAACTCTAATAACCGGAATTATCCTCCCAGAAAATGACGAGCTAAGAGAACCCCTGGGCAATAAGTAATAAATCTGATAATTTCCACTTTTGTTTTGTTTTCAGACCCCCAATACGGGAAGTATCCCTGTCGGAGAAAGGGAGCAAGATAAACTCAGAAGCCGAAGCAGTACACCCCGTGCGGAGAATGCACTCGACGTTCTGTTAGATGAATTGCAGACTTTCAGTCAACCTCCTACTGCCAGTACAATTGCACCCACTGAACATACTGGCACTCTCCGACGCCTTCACTCATATCCGTCATCAGGAGATTCCAAACCACCTGTACCAGAACGCAGCTCCGAATTGGTATCTAAACGAGTTCCCCCTCCACCACCCCCTAGAACAAGTTCAAAATCTCCTTTAGCGTCTCCTACAAATCCTGTACCCCCCGCTAGGAATGTTTCATCAAATGTATCCAGCCCTCGAAAATATAACACTTTGGGAAGGATAAGCGATCGAGAAAAACAGTTGACTGCCTCAAACTGTTCAAGTTCAGAAAATATAAATTCTCAAGAAGAAGGCTCGTCACAATTTAGTCAGGAGTATTTGGAGCAGAAACATAAGGAGCTATTGAGAAAACAGAAAGCTTTACAAGAGCAATACACTAGACTACAACTAACACCTCCCCCCGATCTTGTCCAATTGAAAAAAACTGGTAGTGAAGGCAATATCATACAAAAAATGGGCCTTAGTTTATCTGCGGCATCCACGATGTCAGGCTCGATGTCTCATTTTGGTTGTTTCAAATCATCCGTTCCACTTGTAACTACAACTACGACTACCGCCACAACAACAGTGACTACAAACAAACTCTATGAGACTGATATTCTGTGACTAACTAGTGGCTGTAACGTTAAATTTATCTCAACATCTCCTGTATACACATTCCTCGACTTTGAAATTTATTTAATATTAGCTAGAACTTTATTTTATTTGCATGTATTTGAAATACTATTTCATTTTATTTGTTCAAAGCACGCTGTATCTTTTTTTTTTTACATGTCAATAAGTTACCAAATAGAATATAATTTCCTTTGAAGCCAAAATTTTTTTTTGTCGGAAAAAGGAAAACACTAATTTGACTAATAAATAATTCAATTTTGTTTTCCTTTCGCATATGTTTTTCCAGGTAGATGGGAAATGTTGATTAATCATAAATATAAGTAGACTGCTTTGTATCTCTTAAAAATTATTCGGAAATATGAGATGATCGTTCTCTCTATATATAATATTGGCAAAGTAAGGTCCGAATAATTTTAATAATAATTTGTACATGAGACAAAAGCATAAACATCTGACGTGATTTAAGCTGGATCGTTTTCTCCTTCTATAATACTGGCTAAGTGAAGTCCAGATAATTTTAATAATAATTTGTACATGAGACAAAAACATAAACATCTGACGTGATTTAAGCTGGATCGTTTTCTCTCTCTATAATACTGGCTATGTGAGGTCTGGATAATAAAAACATAAACATCTGACGTGATTTAAGCTGAATCGTTTTCTCTCTTTATAATACTGGCTATGTGAGGTCTGGATAATTTTAATAATAATTTGTACATGGGACAAAAACATAAACATCTGACGTGATTTAAGCTGGATCGTTTTCTCTATAAAATTGGCTATGTGAGGTCGGGTTAATTTTAATAATAATTTGTACATGTACATCTGACGTGATTTAAGCTGAATCCTTTTCTCTCTATATAATACTGGCTATGTGAGGTCGGGATAATTTTAATAATAATTTGTACATGAGGCAAAAACATAAGCATCTGACGTGATTTTAGCTGGATCGTTTTCTCTCTCTATAATACTGGCTATGCGAGGTCGAGATAATTTTAATAATAATTTGTACATGAGACAAAAACATAAACATCTGACATGAGTTATGCTGGTCATAGAGGTGATGCTAGATAAGGGTGAACTGACACAGTCAGTAAGGCAATAATAGAAGGCTATATATTTGGGGGCTCTAGTTCAGAGAAATATTATTTTTTGAATTCGGCAACCGAAGTGTGACAACGAGTACTCATTTAATTCTTCAAATTAAAGCAGACATTTTCTAGAGATGTAGGACACGAAAATCTTATTGTTATTATATATTATTACTAAGAATCAAAGAATTTACCCTAAAAAGCCTAAAAGTATGAAGTTTCTTTTTCTTTAAATTTTGAATTTGCAACTGATGGCTTCTTCTTGGGCCATTAATTATCCTAGAAATTCTAAGAACTCTTCCAGTCGGATAGGAGTCTGCAAAAATTGCCTAATGGCCTATAGTACATGGTATATTGGTATATAGGTATTTCTGGAAATATGTTTTTTTCCATATTAACCTTCGAGTTTTTTTATGTGCCTATAGGTACCTCAATTTTGATTTCATACTCCAGAGAGGAGAAATCAGATGAGCATTTTGTTTTATTTTGATGATAATAAATAGAAATATTCAGACACCCTTCGATACAACATCCGCAATTTGGGGACACTTCCACACAGGTCATCTGGCGAGCCCCGCTCGCACTCTTTTCTTGTTGAACGTATTCTCTTTCTATTCAACGAGGAAATAATGCAAGAGGAACTCTCCCTTCTTCCCACGCTTTGGATGAGGTATTTTACCTGTAAATAAAATGAAATAATAATAAAACGATCAAGGCTTCTTGCTTTCATTACAATACATTTCAATCTAAAACCAACACGTAAAATGAAAAATAGAACACTTTCACTTCATTCATAATGCATATACTACGGGGCCAGCCTTTATTACGATGAAAAATAGAACACTTTCGCTTCATTCATAATGCATATTCTACGGGGAACGCCTTTATTACGATTAAAAATAGAACACTTTCGCTTCATTCATAATGCATATACTACGGGGCCCGCCTTTATTACGATGAAAAATAGAACACTTTCACTTCAATCATAATGCATATACTACGGGGCCAGCCTTTATTACAATGAAAAATAAAACACTTTCGCTTCATTCATAATGCATATTCTACGGGACCAGCCTTTATTACGATGAAAAATAGAACACTCTCGCTTCATTCATAATGCATATTCTACGGGGTCCGCCTTTATTACGATTAAAAATAGAACACTTTCGCTTCATTCATAATGAATATTCTACGGGGCCCGCCTTTATTACGATTAAAAAAAGAACAACTTCGCTTCATTCATAATGCATATACTACGGGGCCCGCCTTTATTACGATGAAAAATAGAACACTTTCACTTCATTCATAATGCATATTCTACGTGGCCCGCCTTTATTACGATTAAAAATAGAACACTTTCGCTTCATTCATAATGCATATACTACGGGGCCCGCTTCTATTACGATGAAAAATAGAACACTTTCACTTCATTCATAATGCATATTCTACGGGGCCCGCCTTTATTACGATGAAAAATAGAACACTTTCACTTCATTCATAATGCATATACTACGGGCCCCGCCTTTATTACGATGAAAAATAGAACATTTTCACTTCATTCATAATGCATATACTACGGGGCCAGCCTTTATTACGATGAAAAATAAAACGCTTTCGCTTCATTCATAATGCATATTCTACGGGGCCAGCCTTTATTACGATGAAAAATAGAACACTTTCGCTTCATTCATAATGCATATTCTACGGGGCCCTCCTTTATTACGATTAAATATAGAACACTTTCGCTTCATTCATAATGCATATACTACGGGGCCCGATCCGCCTTTATTACGATTAAAAATAGAACACTTTCGCTTCATTCAGATTGCATATTCTACGGGGCAAGCCTTTATTACGATGAAAAATAGAACATTTTCGCTTCATTCATAATGCATTATCTACGGGGCCTGCCTTTATTACGATTAAAAATAGAACACTTTCGCTTCATTCATAATGAATATTCTATGGGGCTCGCCTTTATTACGATTAAAAAAAGAACACTTTCGCTTCATTCATAATGCATATACTACGGGACCCGCCTTTATTACGATGAAAAATAGAACACTTTCGCTTCATTCATAATGCATATTCTACGGGGCCCGCCTTTATTACGATTAAAAATAGAACACTTTCGCTTCATTCATAATGCATATACTACGGGGCCTGCCTTTATTACGATGAAAAATAGAACAGTTTCACTTCATTCATAATGCATATACTACGGGGCCCGCCTTTATTATGATGAAAAATAGAACACTTTCTCTTCATTCATAATGCATATTCTACGGGGCCCGCCTTTATTACCATTAAAAATAGAACACTTTCGATTCATTCATAATGCATATACTACGGGGCCCGCCTTTATTACGATGAAAAATAGAACACTTTCACTTCATTCATAATGCATATACTATTTTTCATCGTAATAAAGCGGTCCCCGTAGAATATGCATTATGAATGAAGTGAAAGTGTTCTATTTTTCATCGTAATTAAGGCGGGCCCCGTAGTATATGCATTATGAATGAAGCGAAAGTGTTCTATTTTTAATCGTAATAAAGGCGGGCCCCGTAGAATATGCATTATGAATGAAGCGAAAGTGTTCTATTTTTTATCATCATTGTTTTCTTTTCATTCTACCAGTAGTACACCGCTATGAACTATGAATATTATCTCAAAATTATATCACTGTATTGAGAGATAGACTCTATCGTTCCCTTGACCCACACTTGAGACTGCATTGTTTATTAGCGTACTTCATTTCATATAGAAATCATATGAGTCGGAAGCGCGCTCAGTGAATCAAGTGGTTTTCTTCTAGTACATGGGATTTTTTCACAATGGCATTATTGAAATTCTTTAGTTCATTCCAAATAACTATGCACACTCAGGCTATAATAAGGCTATAATTTTATGAAACAAAAGTACATCCGAAGACGGACAGTTTTAATTGATTTTAATTATCTTGTCATTCATAGGACTTACAATGAATACTTAAAATTTTTGTAAGTCAAATAGTTACTGATGTGGTTGAACTTTCTTTTATGAATTTTTTACATATTTCAATCCCCATTTTCGTTTGGTGGAATCAATAAATGGCAAAGTACCAATGAGCGATGTATCACTAGTAGATTGAGTAAATTCAAGCTAGGGACGTATCTACAACAAAATGCCTTATCCATCGTCCATCCATAGTGAAAATATAGCCCCAAATTCCTTTAGCACATGTCACACCCTGAAACTCTCGAAGAGTTTGTTGGAATAAGTTACTTTCCGTGAGACCTTTAAAATAAATTATTCAACATAACCTCCTATTTAAGTTTTTGGAGTTGGTTGTCACCAAGGCCAATTGGCCGCAGAAATATTCACTTCAAACAGGTAGATAATAGTTTTTTGCCTTTTCCGATATTTTGAACCATCTCTCGAGAAAGCTAGACCGGGGTTAGACCCCAACACCTATAGGTAAATACCTATTACCCAATATGTGGTAGAAATGTTGAATCGTCGTTCTAAAATCTAAAACAGAATTTGAAAAGGAATGAAAAACAATGACTTCTAAAATAAATAAAACGCCCTTCTCATTTAAAAATGAGAAGGGCGAACATCAATTCCCAATATGGACATTCCGCAGAGATTTCATAGAAAGTTGTAGATTAAAAGAGTTGCGTTTATAAAATAATACTTCTTTTGATGTGATCTTTCCATAGAGCTGTGCCTCACAGTTTAAGATAATATATATGAAGTTGGCCCAATAGCGACCGAAGTTATTGCAACCTATAATAAAGTCCACGTGAAACTTTATTATCAATCTGTACATACACACATTTCATTCTAATAAGGATAATAAATTTATTTGTGTACTTTGTCACAATCCACATTCTATTATTATTACCACATTTTATGTCTTAGCTTGAATTCGAAAAAACAACCTCCTGGTAACGAGCCGTCACTCAATCCAACAAAATTCAACATATTAGCTACTCAGTCCTTTTTATTATAATATATTTTAATTACATGTTAATGTTTAGCTGGCTTTTGTCAACAGCCCAAATAGTATGTCTACGCTGTCCGTATGTGGCCCGCGTGGAAATCCGTATCCAGAGCCGTCTGTCGGTCTATAATTTATATTAAGGCAGAAAATATTTTAGTTTAACAAACTATGAATAAGACCGAGCACTCCCAACTCATACACCCTCAAACATAATATTGGATCCTTTTCCTTGTACCGATTCAATTCTGTAAGGTCAAAACTCATTCGTTATTCTTTAATATTCTGATGAAGAAGACACTGGATTTGAAATCTGTACAGGTAGGTAATGACCGTGCAATCAGTCAACTGTAATAAATCACCTGGAAAATCTTCACGCAGTTTACACAAGACCTTAGCTATTGTTTTATAAGTTAAAAAAACTTTATTAAGTTTAATACCAATAAATTAAAGAGGAGGGATTTGAGAATTATTCACAAAAATATTAAGATCATCATTCAGTTTAACACCAACCAGATAGGAAAACATTTAATTTATTATTTAGGAACAATTTACTGTTTGAGTTATGTTTAAATAGTCAACTTTTTCATCATTTTTATTTAGAAAATTTATTTTAAAATGGTAAGTTGATTGATCTGTTATATTTTATCGCGAAAGAAAATATGGAAAACATTGCAATACTGAGGAGTCTCTTTACACCGGCAGTGTTTTGGGTGCTATTATTATTTGGTAAATAGGTAGATCTGGAATGTTTCCTTGGGTTGGCTAACCATCTTGTTGGAACACTATTTTTTACTAAATCATTTATTTGGGATCATAAAACTTATTTCTATAGGCATTTTTATCTAGCATTTCGGTGCGGCCGCAAAGGGTACATTTTCACATGTTCCACCCTGTAATTCGTGAACGGTAGATGCTAGAGAGCTCCGGTTTTCTGAGATGAACTCGTATTAACGAGACCTTTAAAATAAGGTGTCACTTGATATACCTTCTCTTTTAAGATTTTGAAGCCAGCCGGTGCCCAGCCTAAACGGCTGGCCGAGGCCAAACATTTTTTAAACTAAAATGAAATTAATCATCCTGAAATCTAAGGGATACGGGTTTTTGCGTTTTCTTATATTTTCAACCATTCTCAAGATACGATGGGTGGGGTGAGACTTTATGGACACCCTGTACATGTATAAATATGTCAAATTAGGATATAAAAATAAAAGTGATTTCTTTCTAAAACCGATTAGATTTATAATTTTTTGACACTTTTTGAATACATTGTATTTTAGGCCAAATAATAATTTCTCAAGGAATCCTTAAATAAGAGAAGTGCTTGTTTATCCATACAGGCATGAATACACCGCGCAGCTTACAATATTATATCCCTAACATTAAACACCTTTAATACAAAACATCCGGGTTGATGGATAATTACGGGGAATATTTTTGGTTTTTATTACCAAATTTTCACTGAAATTTATTAAGTGAAACAATAGACGGTTTTGACACATTTCTCGGAAAATATTAGTGCAACTGTGAGCTTTATATTCGGAAGAACTTTTTAATGAATTGTCCCTAACAATAAAAATGCAATTCGTCCAATTTTCCTTTTGAAACATCTTAATTTGATTTGAGAGTAGATTGGACCAGAGCCTTCTAATGTATCCATATTTTTTAAAAAACTGAATTCATTACTTTCGTCCACGACATTGAAATTATAAAGACACCAAATAGCAATTCTGTATCTAGGAGCACGGCAGTGCGCCAGGCCAAGTTCCGGCCTGACGCACGCAGTGTGTATATTTACACGAAGGGCTTCGTACTGTTTTCCCTACCGTCCTAACTTTGCTCCTGATAAAGATTATAACTTGAAATTTGAAATATAACATAAGGACTACTATGAAATGTCACATAGGAAATTTGAAAGTTTCAAGATAAAAAGTTCAAAAGATACAGGGGTACAAAAAGTCCTAATTTTACTACTCATTCATTCATTCACTCACTCACTCATCAATATTATGAGGCACTTCCCATGGAGCTAGAAACATGAAATTTGGTGGAGGGGTGTGTTATGACCTAAAAATAAAGGGAAAATTCGAAAAACCGTACTTTTTCTTCATTAGCCCCTCCCCCACCCAAAAAAGTTGGAATCTGTTACTTTTATGATACTGGGCTTAAAATTAATTATTTTCCAATCGACAATGACAAAAAATGTCAATATAAGCCAATTTTTCAATATACTACGATGCAAATAAGGTTACCCCCCCCCCCTCAAAAAGAAAAACTGCAATCTCCAATATGTATGATAATTCGTTAATATCAGAGGTATCGTTATTTTGACGAATTGTGATTATCACAGGTCATATTTCAGGTAGACTAGTTACAGTGGACACTGCAGAAAGTAGCTGACGCCCCTCCCCCCCCCACAAAAAAAAAAAAAAAAAAAAGAAAAAAAAAAAAAAAAAAAAAAAAAAAAAAAAA
>CM022885.1:15351878-15375587 GCA_012654025.1 Pachypsylla venusta
TCGAAAACAGTTTAAACTGGTAGGACGCTGAAATCTTGCATAAAGTTAGATATTTACATACAATTAATCGGGAAATAATTTATATTTGAACTCTTTCACTCCCGGTGCTCCAAAACGGTTCAGCTTTAGGAAAGGAGATGCTCGAAAACTAGTTTAAACTGGTACGACGCTGAAATCTTGCCTGAAGGAAGATGTTTACATGCAATTAATGGAAATTAAATATATTCATTCTTTAACTACCAGTGTTCCAATAATAATGAATTCTAATTAAAATTGAAAGGTTATATTCAACATTAACTGTGATGTTGAGGTGATAAGTACTAATAAAAAAGGTTAAAACTAATTTTCATCAAAATCGTCCTTTACCGCCAAAGCGCAGCCGCCTGTAGCAGCGTTCCCATACATCGCACAGGGAAAATGTTTGAACTGTAGGATATTCTATTTGCCATGTTTTCAGTTAGAACGTTGTTTTTCTTCAGATAAACCGTTCTCGATTTATTTACAAAATACAGTTTGGCGGCGCTTTCTGGCGTAAAATGCCCGCCTAAAATTCCTCCTTCAGTTTCAGAGGTCGAAAATTTTATAATGTCCCCACCATACCTAACAACCCCATCAAAAAATTCATATATCGGCTTTAATGCAAGCTGAATTTCTTTCCTTTTATAGATATGTTAATAAATAAAATAACATTTCGACCAGCTTTTTTTCTTTTTTGAACTTTCCACAAAAACGGTTCGTATCATTGATATATGATATGAATTCGGTGTAAAATCTGAGCGCCCGGCAGTGCGCCAGGCCAAGTTCCGGAAAGCACCAGTGTATCTTTACACGAAACAATTCACAGGGTTTTTCACACCATCAGATATCCGGTTCTACAGGGGATAGGTCATTGAAATTTTGAACATACATTCCGTAGTATAGTACAATACTACAGGATAAACTTCAAAAGTCAATGTTAACCTGGACAGAAGATAGGTAATTTCAAAGTTTGCACTTTTGGATATTCACTGACTGACTGACTGACATATTGACTGATTCACTCATCATCATAAGTTTCAGGCGCTTCCCGTATACCTAGAGCGCTGAAATTTTGCATGATGTTAGCAATTGACAATCCGAGTGTGCTCCAAAACGGTGTCGCTTTAGGGAAGACAATACAACGTGTTTTAATGTAATTTTAAATGATAAAACACTGAAATCTTGTATAAAGTTAGATATTTACATGCAGTTTAGCAGGAAATAATTTATATTTGAACTTTTTCACTCCCGGTGCTCCAAAACGGTTCCGCTTTAGGGAAGGAGATGCTCAAAAACTAGTTTAAACTTGTAGGACGCTGAAATCTTGCATGAAAGAAGATATCTCACAAAAAATTATCATTGAAAAAAGGCCAAGTTCCACTTTTTTCACCAAAAAATTCCGCCTATGGAAGTAGTGATATCTATTATTGGGGCCAAGTTTATTGTTGCTGCTGTAATCCCGCACTTAAATTTATTATTGCACGTTCTTCTGTCTCAATTTTCTTAAAGTAATACGGACTTTACACTTGGCCAGTTTTTTCTAAGGGTATTCGTAAAATACTACCTTTTTACGGTAAAGGACGATTTTGATGAAAATTAGTTTTAACCTTTTTTATTAGTATTTATCACCTCAACATCACAGTTAAAGTTGAATATAACCTTTCAATTTTAATTAGAATTCATTATTAAACATAGAAATCGCTTCTTTGGTAGGTATACCAAAAAAAGCTAGAGAGGCGGTCGAATTATGTCCTTTTTTTTTTTTTTTTTTTTTTTTTTTTTTTTTTNTATTTTTTTTTTTTTAATTTGGCTTAACGTCTCTTTAACATCTATTGGTCATTCAAGACGGTATGTCCTTTCTAATTATGTCCCTAGAACAACCCATTGGTGAAATTCAATAAGAACACCCATTCAAGGATAACAACAACACTTGATGTCACATCTACGCCCAAAACCGGCGCTAAACGTACAGGTCCGGTAAAGAAGGATGTAGGAGGAAAATTTCCCCCTTCAGAGGTTTTTTTTTTGCCTGATGGGCACGTCGCGGTTTTACACGCTCATGCTTTACTGATTTGGCGCGTCCTTTATTAAAATAAATTCTAGTGTTACCTACTTCTTTTATCTTTGGGTAAATACAACACTTCTTTTTATCCCCGACTAGAAGGTACGAGAAAGGGAATGTACTGAGAAGCATACTGGGTTTGGTGCCGTTTTTGGATGTAAAAGTGAAATCTAGTGTTGTTTTTATCTTTGAATGGAAGTTTTTATTGGGCTGTTCTATTATATTAATTCTGTGTTCAAAACTCAATGCTGAAAGCAAATAGGATTATCATAAGAAAGGGCATAATTCGACCACCTCTCTAGCTCTTTTTGGTATACACTGAAGCGATTTCTATGTTTAATATATGAATTCTATTTAAAATTGTAAGGTTATACCTATTCAACTTTATTTATGATGTTTAGGTGATATAAATATAAGAAGAAGAAAAAAAAGGATAGAAACTGATTTTCATCAAAATCGCCCTTTACCACCAAAGCGAAGGGAGACGGCTGAAATTGTAGGAAATTCTATTGGCCATGTTTTCAGTTATAGAACGTTGTTTTTCTTCAGATAAACCATTCTCGAGTTATTTACAGTTTTTGGTGGCGCTTTTTGGCGTACAATTTCCGCCTAAAATTCACCCCCTCAGTTTAAGAGGTTGAAAATTCAGTTTTATAATCTCCCCACCATACCTAACAATCCCAGCGAGGCCAGAGGAATGAGAAAATAACATTTTAGATGCAAGTTATTTCCTATGTAATTGCATTGAAATTTTCTCATTCCTCTCCCGCTGTGAAAGAATTGAGGAGGTTAATATTTTTCTTTTTTGCGCTAAAGTGTTTCCTTATTTAGGTTACTTATCACTGTTTGTCCTAAATAAACACTTTACTTCAGACTTATACCCGGAAATTGCCGTTTTCTAAACAACCTATTTTTAATTTCCAGGAGAAAAATGAGATTTGACTTTGTCCTCTTACGACACTGATGAAAATAAAAATGTACACTTTTGATGGTTTAGGAAGAAGAGAAACCTTTTTTGGAACACAAAAAGGGGACTTTTACATTAAAGCTTAAAACAAACACCGTTATGCAGGGTGTAACAAAATTAAAATTTAGATCCCTCTAGCTCCGCCCCCGATTGTTTTTTTGAAAAAAAAATATGTGTACTTTTATTTGAATAAAAATATTTCTACCATTCCCTTTAAATTTCTGGAGAAATCGACACTTTTTGTAAATAAAAGTCACTTCCGGGGGTCGAATCTGGATCTCATCATAGACATAAAAAGCTTTTCAAAATTTGAAAATTCTAGCTGTTCAAAAGTCACGCGGGGTGGCTAGTCATTCTGAGACACGCTGAATAAGAAAGTCAATAATAATAAAGAGTGAAATGTCGAAAAGTGTGAGTTAAAGAAATATATTTTGAAAAGAATTAAGAAAAAAACGAAAAGTCACATTATGATTGATACAATTAACTAATAAGATAAATATAATTTTTAGTGAGACATAAAATAATAAAAATAAAATAAGATCATGTCAGATCACAATCATCGACCAATTAGATTTAAGTCGAAACTTTTGGTCAAATGTGGGCAGTTATATTATTTATTTCAGCCTTTTTATATTTCCAATAAATAAATGAAAAAAAAAAAAAAAATTTATCACTTGGCGTCATGTTTAGAATCACTAAGTTTGTAAACAATTCTGAAGGTCTACGTACTTAAGACAAACACTTGTAGGCAGAGTCTCAGAGTAGCTCCCAGCAAGTTCCATTTCTATGAGCCTGGTCTGTGTGCTCAGGTTAGTACCTACGTACTGAGCTGTTATCAGTTGAGAAGTTACCTGTGAAGTGCGTGTCACTAAAGTAAACCTAAAAATGTCTACAAAAAATTGTTTATCAAAGGATTTACCAGATATTGAAGTAAGTAATAATCTGTTTTATTTTTTAAATATTTATTAAATAAATTTTATCTCTTTTGTTACTTCTAAAATATCTGTAATTTGTTAATTTAATAAGATAAAAATATTTATTTTATTCAAATTATCTGATCGTAGTGGGAAAGAATTCAAGGAATCCTTGAACCAAACTCAACGTCCCACAAAAATCTTCCTACTAGTCTAATTTGATGATTCTCTTTAAACTTGTTATTAATTGAATCTATATTAGAGGTATTGTAAGTTTATCCCTGCCATCTACCGACTTACAATAATGAAATTGTGAATATAATATACCGACTTTAGACGAGTACAATAAAAAGGGGAGTTATGCAAGGGTGCATTCTCTCCCCTCTACTTTTCAACATGTACTCCGAAGCTATTTTTCAAAAGGTCCTGGAAGACATTAACGGTGGGATCAAAGTTAATGAGTACAAAATTAATAATATACGTTATGCTGATGATACCGTCCTTCTCGCATTCAACATAAATGATCTCAATGTCATGGTTAATAAGCTATCGGAAGTGAGTAAAGAATATGGATTGAACATTAATATATCGAAAAGAAAAATGATGATCAATAGTAAAACCGTCAATAATGTCCACCTATAAATTAATAATTCACTCTTAGACGTTGTACATAATTATAAATATCTGGGTTTTATTGTCAAAGATCAATGTGATCACAAACAAGAAATAAGGGCTAGAATCGAGCAAGCTAGAGCTGTAACATCCCTGAATTTACCCCTGTCACTACGACTTAGAATTTGTGAAATGCTATGTGTTCTCTGTACTGTACTATGGAATGGAGAGTTGGATACTTAGAGGAGACATTTTGAGGAATTTGGAGGCTTTTGAAATGTGGGTGTACAGGCGTATGTTGACAATATCTTGGAAGTGCTGCAGAGAATTGGAAAGAAATGTGAAGTGCTGTTTACCATCAAGAAGAAAAAGTTAGAATTCCTTGGACATGTGATGAGAAATGAAAAATATAAATTGGTTCAGTTGGTTTTGGAAAGAGAAGTTTTTGGAAAAAGAAGTGTGGGTCGTCCAATAACATCATGGATTGGGAATATAAAAGAATGGTATCATTTATCCAACACAGAAGTATTTGAGGCAGCCCAATGTAGAATGGGAAACCATAGGAGACGGCTGATTAAGAAGAAGAAGACGATTACGTCTGTGAACTGTAGATCTCACTCAGTTAAAGTTGCCACCGTTGTAGGGGTGGAAACAGATTTTCACTTAAGACGAATGATGAGTTCAGTATATTTAGTTCATCAACTAAATATACTGAACTCATCATACGAACATATTCGAAAAATGCGATATTGAAAATTGAAATTATCATTTATTTTTGTTTTCTAAGGCTGTTTTACATTTGAACCCAAGAGTTAAGCAGTATGCTCAACTAACTCCAACAGTTGTCTCTAAAGAAAATAAAAAGAAATGGAAGCGAAATAGTGAGAAGGGTTGTAACGTAAGTAATTACTAAGAATCTACATACCTTTTTACTTTCATTAATATAATAATAGTCTGCGATGGCTGCTTCTACGTACCAGGATGACCTGTGAAACTTTCTGGTGTGTAAAACTTATCCGGAAATGGGGAGAACTGTTGATTTTGAGGAGGACAGCAAAAACATTAAAATGAATAATAATTTCATACGAGAATATACCCGAAAAGGTACCTATTGAATGCATTTATTATAAAAAATGACTCTCACCCAAGAAACTAAAATTTGAGAGATTATATTTCCAAAGAATTTCAGCGTTCCCCTGTTCTCGAGATTTTGGGCCCGCCTTTTACTTCATATACATTAAACCTACATAGGTATCTAATTATGTCACATCCCTTCTGCAAAATTTCGGCAGATTTTTCCTATTTTTGAATTACAAGAGTTAAGAAACGTAATTTAAACTATAACCTAATGCAATAGAACTTCTTTTAAAAAAAAAAATGTGGATTAGTTATGTAAAAGGACTGAGTCATATCCGCATTACAATTATAGATTCTGCATTTGATTTTTCAGACAACTTGTTCATTGTTCAATAATTTTGATGATATCAAGCATACTACACTAAGTGAAAGAGGTGCCCTGAAAGAGGCCAGTCGTTGTTTAAAATGTGCAGATGCACCTTGCCAAAAGTCTTGTCCAACTCAAATCGATATAAAAAGTTTTATTACTAGCATTTCTAATAAAGTGAGTAAGGATTTTTATTAAATATTTTTAAAGGTTTTTATAAGTACATCGTTACAACATAAACAATGTGTAATGTTGGGAAAAATTAAATTGGTACTCTCTTACAAAAAAGTATTTCAATAATCTGTGTTTACAATATTGTCTTTATCTCCCAAACATGTCTACATCAGCAGATTTTTTTTAGCTCATATGATTTCCCAGCTTATTTTTTCTTGATCTAAATTAATAAACTTACTTTATATTTTCAGAACTATTATGGAGCTGCGAAAGCTATTTTATCCGATAATCCCTTGGGATTAACATGTGGAATGGTTTGTCCTACCAGTGATCTTTGTATGGGAGGTTGTAATTTATATGCAGCAGAGGAAGGACCGATTAACATTGGAGGACTTCAGCAATTTGCCACAGAGGTTTGTTTTATCATTAATACTAAATTTATTATTCGACTAAAGCCTTCATTTTCGAAGTTTCAATTTGGAAATGGAAATCGGGCTATAATCGCAGCGTTGCATTTTCTACACCAATTTGCATTATTTTTCAACTTATTATAATGGATCAAACATCTTGCAATACTATACTAGACTTCTAGAATTGTATTGGCTAAAAGCAAAGAGAAACACAAGAAAATCTACAGACAAGATAGTCTATAGACATAGACATAGTCTATAGACTTTAACTATAGTTTTAACTGCACGATTTTTCTTTAAAAATCTGTTTAGGTGTCTATTCGTGTCACGATGACTCTCGAAAACCTATTCCAATTTTGATGAAACTCAGTATGAAGAGTCCTTGCGTTTATAGAATTAGCTGATTTTTTGGGGGCTTTTTGGACCACGACACAAGGGCCCATTAATGCTATTTTTTCTGTGTAACACATTACATCCTATTATAAATTCAAGACGGGCACAAGTTTTTCATATTTATGGTCTCGATATATAAATGCATATAAGATATTTTTCGCGGAACTGAGTAAGTTCACAGAACTGCTAGTCATATCATGCAAGAGTAAATATAGTTGAGCAAATTAAATTTCACACAGTTGTAGAGACATTCAAACATATGATAGTAGATTTCATTGTGTATCTTTTGCCAATATTAAATGTTAGTATTCATATTTCAGATATTCAAAGAGATGGGGATCTCGCAAATCAGATCACCAAACGCTAAAGTTGATTTTGCTGATGTTAAAGTGGCTCTTATAGGATGTGGCCCGGCATCCCTTTCGTGTGCTACTTTTCTTGCGCGCATGGGATACAATGATATAACTATTTTTGAGAAAAATGATTACGTTGGAGGATTAAGGTGAATAAATATGAACAGATAGATAGGTATGTCGTCTGCAGATTATAAGGCTCTACAGAATTTTTTTTTAAAAAAAGTCGTATAGTAGCCTATAGCGTTTTCTTAAATGTTCCCGGATAAGAGGACCCACAGAGATAAAATTCATCTTCGCAGTTGAAACTGTTGATAAATATCATCATTGCTCTTAATCACAATGAATGTGTCAGTAAATTGTTGACATACGAAGCGTAAAGCGAGGGTCGCCAATCTTTTAGAGCTGGTATATTACTTTGGGGAAGTTAATTCCAAATAATCACACTATAGATTTATATGTAGATAAGTATACATCTACCTATGCATGCTTTTAAGAAGATAATGTATTTTCTTGTGCAGAAAATGCTGACGCCATGTTTACCATATTTTCAAAGTTTACTTAATAATTTTTACTTGTGATATTGGCTATTTTTCCGGCCCAAGGCCAGGCTGGGTGAGGTCAATTGTCCAGCGAATACAGGGTAGATATGTTAAGCAAAAAAAAAAAAAAAAAAAAAAAAAAAAAAAATGGAGCGGTTGACATCGTATTATTCTCAATTGAATCTACCTACTAATTCCCATTAATTCTATTAGATTGGTAGGCAGCCTTTTTGACCAAGTGGTGGGAGTATCAGATGATTATGACGCAGAAGAGCACTTAATCTCAAGAGGCGGACTGGGGCCCCAGTCCGCCTTTCATATTTTTGACCTTCGATGAGGCGGAGACCCATCGGGGCCCACATATTTTCTCTCACACATATTAAATTTTCTACCATAATAATGTCCTACGATGAACTGGGGCACATTTCTTCTCCCACATATTTGACATGTATTTTTCTTTCATATTTTTGCCCCCCGTTGAGGCGGGGCCCATCGGGACCCACATATTTTTCTTACATATTTTTGACCCCTCCCTGAATGGGATTTTTTTTTTTTAAATCGACTGGATGAGTTGGCATAAAAACGTCTTATTGGGCTGTTTCAATGAAGATTTTTCTTTCCTGTGAAGATGTATTTTCATGTTTTTTCTCAGTTCATCAGAAATACCACAGTACCGGCTGCCATACGTTGCTGTCAAATTTGAAGTTGAACTGGTGAAAGATTTGGGAGTTAAAATACAATGTGGTAGATCGTTGTCTCAAAATGACCTCACTATTGAGGTAAGAATCTGAGGTTTTAATAATGTTAATAAAGTTTTTTTTCAGTTTTCGATAGATATATTATATTTTTTTCAACAAACAGAAACCACAAACATGAAAACTAAGAATGACGTAAATTTGCTGAAAAGTTAAATTTGTCTGGTAAATTTGTTGAAATTTACCAGACAAATTGAATTAAGACAAGTAAATGTTCCCAACTGGGGTGTCACTTTTCTCGAGCCAAATATTTGAGACTTAAATATGTTGCTAATTTAACTTTATTAATGAAGGAAATTTAGTTTGATTGGTTACTTGTCAATAGAGAAGAATATAATTTAACAAATTATTTTTATGTGATTTTTATCTTTAGAAAAAGAAACTTACTCAGGTATTGCAAGTTTACAGCAATTTGTCTTTATCTATAATTTTAGAAACTACAAAGCGAAGGGTATGAAACAATATTTATCGGAATTGGTAAACCCAATGCAAATATCATTCCAATTTTTAAAAATTTAACAGAAGAAATGGGCTTTTATACATCAAAATCATTTTTACCTAGAGTTGCCGTGAAAAGTAAAAAAGGTAAGCAGCAAAAAATATATTTTTAAGAATCGGTGGAAACAAAATTGTCGGACACACAGTAACCAGAACGCACCTCCCGGCTGAACAACAACAAATTCACACCAATAGATTGAGTAGGCAAGGATTAATTCAACAGTAATCCTTGTCTACTCAATTTACACAAGAAACATTGTCTCAATGATAGAAATAATCAATTTTTCAAGAATAACCGTCATAAGTGTGGGTTCGAACGCACGAAATCGCCATACTTGATCAACTGAACTAATTGGGTGAGTAACATCAAAAATGTGTTGAGGGACCAAGTTTCAAAGAGGTAGCAATCATTAAGGTTCCTATGAAAATGTTACTCTCAAGTCTATGCTGCGAACATTGTTAAACTATTTAAGTGAACAATCTGTATATGGAATATTATGTAAACATCCTGTATACTTCTCCTTTCTATTTTTTTATTTCTCCTTCTAGATAATTACTCGAGTCCTTGTAGGAGGGTGGTCGGGATGAAGAGGGGGGATATGAACGACGTATTATTTACTTTCCCATTCGAGAATGTAGAAAGATGAAGAAAATTCTTTCCATTCCAGAACGTTTTATCGCAAACATCAAAGAATATTTTTAGAACGCAAAGATTGTTTACCGCATATTTTCGAGAAGGTTCCAGGTGTTCGTTGGGGATGTATAAATAGAGGGGCCATGAGTAGAAAAGAGTCAGTCTAGTTTTGGAAGCGAGATCGATAAGTCGAGTTTTACAAGTGATAAGTACGTTCAGTGAGTAATTAATTCGTGTGTATTTTCGAGTGTTTTAAATACGGTATTTGCGAGGTGACAGTATACGAATTTTCGTGTTACGTTTTTTTTTTTTTTTTTTTTTTTTTTTTTTTTTTTTGTAATTTCTATCTTTAATAAATTGTTTTAAGTTTTTGTTTTATTTTTAAAGTTAGTTAACGCGTTTTTTAATCCACGACTACTTAATCCTCGAACCCTAAGTCTACAACACTATTATTAGGAATGATGGGACTCGGAATTGTATTATATTAGACTCCGATTATGAATAACGTAATGTTTACTACATATAATCCGTAGTAATAGGCCAAGCTCTATTACTACTGCTAAAATATGTCTGAAAAAAATAGAAGCTCCTAATTTTTCATGTTTAATAAATATTTACAGATTTTGTTCATATTTCTTTAAAATTTCAGAATTGTGCCAATGTACAAAAACTACTCTTCCAACATTAAATGGGACAGTCATTGTTTTGGGTGCAGGAGACACTGCATTTGATTGTGCTACTTCAGCTTTACGTTGTGGAGCTAGTAAAGTTTTCATTGTGTTTCGCAAAGGTTTTTCAAATATTAGAGCTGTCCCAGAAGAGGTAAATTTTGGTTTATTATTTTCAATAATGAACCTTTGGAATAGTCACGAAAAAAAATCCCCCCCCCCCCCCTCAAAATTTGATGTTTTACTTTTCTAGGTACGTAGACTGCAAAAATCAAATAAAAAAGACCCGTTTGTCCGCCGTCCGCGTGATGGGCATTTTTGCCACTTAGCGTTGACCGATCCATTAATCCTGTCTAAGCTAGAGGCTTAAAATTTTGTGTGTGTCAAATTTAGAGTCTTATTGTGCCATAAAATTTTAGTTGCAGTAAAAAATTTTGGGTGCAATCAGATTTAACGCTTTCTAGCGGCAAGAGCCAGAGACTAAAAATTTGGTGTCTGTCAAATTTAGGGTCTAATTACGCCAGTAATAGAACTATTATCAAATCTTTAGTATCCGTAGAGCTAGGATAAATCAAACAATACAAAACTATTATCCGAAAGGCAGGTCACATTAAAACCATTTTAAATAAATGTAGGCCCTACCTATCGAAAACACAATATTAACCGTCATACAGAGGGGCTCTTTAATGCATTCGAGAACTATTTTCGTACTGTGCCATAATAGCTCTACCTAATCCTTCTTCCCCTTGGAAAATAATTAAAACTTTTGTACCTACACTTTAACTTACAGGTAGAAGTAGCGAGAGAAGAAAAGTGTGAATTTCTACCATTTCTTTCACCAAAGGAAGTCATTGTGAAAAACAATAAAATCGTAGGAATGAAATTCACTCGAACAGAGCAGGACGAGCAAGGCTTGTGGATTGAAGATCCCGAACAGATTGTTACATTGAAGACTCAATTTATTATCTCAGCTTTTGGATCTTTGTTGCACGATGAATATAGTGACTATTCTTTTCATTCTATTATTATTAGAATAAGTTATTACAAAGGCGTTATTTCCTTAGCCATTTTCAATGGTTATGAAACCCTCGCGGCAGCTAGCACGAGTTAGTATTCTGTACAGCAATCAATTGGAGTGTTTATAAATGAGAGCAGAGCTGAGGCATATAAAGTGTGCTTTACACGCCTTAAAATGTTTTTAGTTGTTTACGCACTTTAAATGTTTTTTGTTTTTAGTTGTTTTCTTCGAAATGGACTCGGAGATAAAAATTACAATGATAAGATAAAATAGTACCTAATCATTTTTTTTTTAAAAAAAAACAACAACTTAAAACAATGTTTCCCAAACACTCACGCAAGTATTTATTTTGTACAGCATTACGTTGAAGTGGCGATGAACACTCGCGCGAGTAAATAAATAGGAATCTACTTACTCGTTTCACTAAATCGCCTAATGTAAGCAAAGTGCAATGAATATTGAACAGTTTTTTAAATAAAAAATTGTAATGATGTTTCTCTCAAAAGCAACTGTTTTCCGGATTTTTTTTTAATATTCAGGTTTGAAAAAATGTGGAAATCGGTTGATATGATAGTGTTTTGATGTTGTGCATGTTTTAATTCGTACTGGTGTGGTAGAGCGGCCATGGAGCGAATGAAAAATAATAATAATAAAACCTTATTTAGACTGCCCGAATAGAACTGAAAAGTCAATTTTCTCCGGCCATTATTACGTGGTAAATATTTTAAATGCATGAGGATAAAAAATGCTACACTTACAAAGTTTTGTAATAAGTAGTATCAAATGGTTCTTTAATTTTCAGTAATTAAAGCATTGAAACCTATTAAACTCGATAAATATGGATATCCAGAAATAAATTATTCAACAATGGAAACATCTGTACCAGGAATATTTTGTGGCGGTGACGTTGCAAATTTATCTGAGACTACAGTGGAAAGTGTGAATGATGGGAAAACCGCATCTTGGTACATGCATAAATACATTCAGGTAATGAAGTAAAAATATAACCTTAAATTTCAAGTCAATCTTCCAAATTCTGCAGTTTGGTATCCTTATTAAGTCATAATAATAACAAAGCAACATTCCGGAGATCAAATACTTTCTTTATAGTAAAAGACTCTATCATTTAGCTTTCATCTCTTTTCACATAAATAAATAAAAACATCAAATTTTAAAAGCTAATAGAATTATACATAACACGAAAATATATTCTAATGTATGTAATAATAATATAATATAAGCCTTTATTTGTACAGAATTTATGTTTACATATACAGTTATACAATAATGATTAAGAAGTAATTTCTTTTTTTTTTGCACAAAATCAGTGCATAGCACTGAGGCCTCCCCATCTAAGATGGGGGCATTTGATTCGCTCTGGATTTTTGTATTTGACAAAGCACAAGGCAAAGCAAGGGGGGGGTAAGTATTAATATCAAAAATGAAGATGTAAAGTAAAGGAAGTGAAAATAATGAAACTGAAAATAATGAAATTGAAAAATAAAAATGAAAATAAAACAAAAAAATAAAAACAAAAAATGAAATAAAAAAATGAAAAGCAAAAATGAAAAGCACATAACAATTTAACAATTTATTCTACTCTGTCTAGCCATACATCTCTGTAAACTCCCCCCATTCTTTTCCACTCTTTCCTCTCTTGGGCTACTCTTTTCCACGTTACACCTCCACATACTATTTTCATTTCTTTGTCCCATCTATCTCTCGGTCTACCTCTTCCTCTCTTCTTATCTCTTGGGTACCACTCCATCACTGCTTTTGTCCACCTATCATCTCTACATCTAGTTATATGCCCCGCCCACTTCCATTTCCTCTTTAGAACAATGCTCACTATGTCTTTAAATCCTGTCTTATATCTCACAAAACTGTTTCTCAGTCTATCTCTCCTGGTCTTTCCCAATATATATCTTTCCATTCCTCTCACTGTTACTCTTAATTTCTTTACAACCTTCTCAGTCAGTATCCAACTCTCACACCCATAGGTCATGCTTGGTAGGACAGTCATCTCCCATAACTTCCTCTTCCTTTCTAACTTAACTTTTGACTTGAACACTAATCTATTTTTGGTCATTGTCTTCCAGCCTATAGCACATCTTCTGCAGATTTCTTCCCATTGTCCCCGAACACTGATAAGTTGGCCTAAATACACAACACTTTCTTCTCTTTCTATTTTTTGTCCATCTAATTCCATCACTGTCTCTATATCCTCACTTTCCTCTTCACTCTCTATCCCTTCCTCAATTATGTGTTTTTGTTTCTCTTCTCTCCCCATGATCTTACATTTTGACACATTTATTTTCAATCCAAATCCTTTACATTCTTCATTTAGTAACAGAATCATCTCTTTGAGTTCTGTCAGGTTCTTTGCAATTAATACCACATCATCTGCAAACATCAACTTATTCAGCATCTTCCCATTTATACTTATCCCATATCCTTCCCAGTCAATGAGCTCCATTATTTTTTGTAGAACTCCTATAAATAGTGTTGGTGAGGCTACATCTCCTTGTTTAACCCCTTTCTTTACTCTAAATTCTACACCTTTACCTTCTAGTTCTACCCTCATAATTGACATTTTATAGATTTCCTGAAATATTTTAACTGTTTTTGCGTCTACTCCTCTCTCTTTAAGCATTGCAATAACTTTTCCACACTCTACCAGGTCAAAAGCTTTTTCAAAGTCGATGAAGCCATAAAATATAGAGAAATTGTAATCTTTAGCCTTAAATAGAAGCTCATTTAAAACGAAAATATGGTCGAGTGTCGAGAAATTTCGTCTAAACCCTGCTTGTTCTGGTGTTAGAAAATTACCAAGTTTGTTGTTAAGTCTATTTGTTATAACTTTCGATAATAGTTTATATTCTACATTTAACATACTTAGAGGCCTATAATTTTTCAGATCCTTTCTGTCTCCTTTCTTGTACAGTATGACTAACTTTGCTATTCCCCATTCTTTAGGTAGTTTTCCCTTCTCCATCGATTTGTTAAAAACCTCGGTCAAGAATTTCACTATTGTTTCACCCCCCGCTTTAATCATTTCCATTGTTATATCATCTATTCCTCCTGCCTTTCCCTCTTTTGTATTCTTGATTGCCCATCTCACCTCATCTTCTAATATATTTCCCCAGCCTTCCTCATTATCCTCTCGTTCTTGTTTATCCTCTTCTTCTTCTTCCTCTTCTAGATCTCGTCCATCGTAAAGTTCCTGGTAAAATTCTTTAATTCTCTGTAATATGCTTTCTTTATCTCGTATCTCAACTCCTTCTCTATCTTTTATACTCACTATCACATTTCTCACGCCCGATTTAGTGTTTAATTTTCCTCCCGACTCGAGTGCACTTTCTATTCTCCTAATTTTCCTTTCATCTACCCATTCTGAAAATTTCTTTCTAATTTCTTTACACACGTCCGAATATTTCAAGTTTTCTGTGTCAGTCCTTTTGAGTCTCCTCCTTTTTTCAAGTAGGCGCTTTAAAAAGTTCGGTAGTTTCCTACAGTTTTCTCCAACTTCTTTGTTTTCTAGGCATATTTCGTCGTGAACACTTTTTAGCGCCTTGTTAAGGTCATAAATATCATTTTCCTTTTCGTTTAACCCTTCTTCCTTTAATTCAAGTCTGCTCTTTAACCTATCTTCAAACCCTTTCTTGATAAGTTCCATGGATTTTAATTTTGTTTTTCCTGTAATTTTATTTTTCACAAAAAAGCGTCTCTTAGAATCCCATTTCAGAACTATCCCGATCGGCCTATGATCACTTATCACATCTATCTGTTTTACTACTTCTACGTCCTTCACATTTTTCCATTTATTACTTAGAATAAAATCTATCTCGTTTTTTGTTACCTTATCTGGGCTAAGCCACGTCCACTTATCTTCCTGTGATTTCTGGTAGAAACTGTTTAATATCTTTAAATTATTCCCCTCCGCAAACTCTATTAATCTCTCCCCTTTCTCATTTCTGCTACCAAATCCATACTGCCCTAAACTAGACTCCTTCCTACGTTTACCCACCTTTGCGTTAAAATCTCCCATGCAATATCTTCTTCCTATCTCGTTACTACTGTCCAAAGCTGCCTGTAAATTTACATAGAAGGATTCTAACTCATCCTGAGTACTTCCTGAGGTTGGAGCATGTACTTGGACTATATGAAAATTCTTATTGTTTATTTCTATGAGTAAGGTTGATATTCTAAGAGAAAAGGCTTCAAATTTTAATATTCTCTGATCCTTAAACTTATCATTAATAAGGAACCCCGTGCCGCCCACTTTACCGTCTTCACCGTTATAATAAAGTATATCACCGTTCTCCAATTTGATAATCCCTCCCCCTCTCTCCTCAACTCTCCCAAACCAATGACTCTCCAACTGACATTCTTCAGCTCCTCTTGTAGTTCTCTTAGCCTCCACTCCTGCTTAAGAGATCTGCAGTTATAAGATAAGAAGTCATAATGGGGTTTATTTGAAATATTTACGTACTTATATCTTTCAATGTTACTAAAGTTTACATATGGACCAGAACCAGTTGATTGCTATTTTTCTTCTTCCGTATCATTTGTGTTTCCTGTTTCCATAGGATCCTCCTTTTTCTCATCTGCCTTCTTATTTGTGTCACTCTCAGGTTTCTTTGCATCTCTCAGGAATTTTTCCATCGTAGTCTGTTCTCGCACCAGGCTACTTGATCGGGATCTCCCAACTATTCTTTGATTCCCCTGCTTTGTCCTCTTTGATTGTGACCCCGTCAGGACCCCGACCGAGGGAGAAATCAGCCTCTTCTTCTGCTCTTTGCTCGTACCCGGAGTCCCGCTGTCCTGTACTGGAGTCGTCATTACTTGGATTCGCCACTGGTCTGGTTTGAAGAAGGTTGTTGTTTATATCGCTCCGTGTTTTTTCTTTAAAAAGTTTGATTTTATGTCTAATTAGCCAAAAGTGGTTTAGTTACATTTAAAGAACTTTTTCACTGTTTTAAGATATGTGTTTAGTTTTCTTGTAAGATAAATAATAAAAAAGTTACGATTGTTTTAAAATATTTCCTTTTGTTTGAAGCAGATTTTGAGTGAAACATAGCATCAGTAGTTATATTCTTATCAATCATAAAAGTGTCACACATTTGCATTCTACATACCTACATAACCTATCGAAGTCGACTATAACTAGTAGTGCGCTCTGGGAACACATAGCAGAACTTTTAGAAATCTTGTGCGGTTGTTGGAGAATAGTTGTCAAACAGCTGTGTATCACTGTATCGTGCAGTGGGTCGTGTGCTTCGCCTAGTGAAGCAGAATGTCTAGCACTGAGAACTCGGTGGGCGGAAATGGATCAGTAGATTTTAGTTTAAATGATTTGATGCATGAGCTGAAGGGTATGAGACGGGAATTCAATTCCAAAACACATGAAATCAAAAATTTGATGGAATGTAAATTTGAGACATTGATGAAGGATTGTCAGCAAACCAAGATGAAAGTTGTTCAACATGAATTGAGAATTAAAGATCAAGAGAAAGAGATGCTAAGAAGAAATTTACTGATTCACGGCTTAGCGGAAGGAGAGACGGAGAACTTTCCAGATTTGAAGGGGAAACTCGAGTGGATTTTCAACACGAAGATGGAACTGAACATTGGGCAACATGAGTTGGATCAGTTTTACCGGATTGGAAAGAAGATGCGAGGGAAAGTGAGACCGGTGATGGTAAAAATGGTGACTAGTTGGAGGAAATCTGAAATCTTATCTAATACATCAAAACTGGCGGGCACCAAAGTGTTCGTGGATAGCGACCTGACCAAAGAGGAACAAGAGGAGAAGAAGAACATGATAGAGCTCATGAATATGTTTCGGAAGAAGGGGGACCATGCGGTAGTGAGGGGATGCAGGTTATATGTAAACAAAGTCTGGTATAGGCCGCCAAATGATAAGAATGGTTCTGAGCTGCAAGGAAACGCTAACAAAGCAGGAGATGTGCAAGTTCAAGTAATGACTCCAATGTATGTATGATAAAATAAAAAAAAAAAAAATACACCAAAGAACTCTGGTGTATTCAATGCGAGAATGGTACTTATTCATTATGAGAATTAAGAACGGGTCATAAGCGTTGAATAGGTTCTCCTAAACCAAATTTGGGGCCTTCTGATTGGTTCACAGGGATCAGGACATTAGATATGTCTTGTCTTGTACAAAAAAGTAGATTATTAATTTTCTGTGTGTTTTCTTTTAGAATAAGAACAATCTACAAGTACCTGAGAAGCCATGTTTACCTCCATTCCTAACTAGTATAGACCTAATAGATATTAGTGTTATAATTTGTGGGCTCAAATTTCTAAATCCATTTGGATTAGCTTCAGCACCACCCACTACTTCAAGTGCAATGATAAGGAGAGCTTTTGAAAACGGATGGGGTTTTGCTGTTACAAAAACTTTTAGCTTAGAAAAGGTAAGATGATAGTGTGTTCTTTATAATTACAGCAGTTTACAACAGAATATTGAGAATGACATAAAAAGTTATGCTTTGAGATTGTTAGAAAGATTGGTGCCTTAGAGTACAAAACTCTATTTTACGAGATTTCATTACGGTAGAAACTGTGTGTCACAAGGAAACTATGTGTCACAATGAGATCGCAAGGAATAGACAATTTGATGAGGTAAGTCCATAAAAAATTGCGCCTCTAAAAATATATGCTGTAGGTATCGTAGCATACTTTCTGTTTCAATATACACACTTCTATTAAACTTAATAAAAAAATAAATAATAATAAACACCAGTCAAACTACTAATACTTTTTGTTTTAGGATTATGTTACAAACGTCTCCCCAAGAATTGTCAAAGGGGTCACATCTCGACATCTTTATGGACCAGAACAAAGTTCATTTTTAAACATAGAACTTATTTCAGAAAAGACGGAAGAATATTGGCTCAGAAGTATTAGAGAGTTGAAGAATGATTTCCCGGACCAAGTAAGATCATTTTATAAAATAAATTAATCAATATGTTCACAGGTATTTGCTTCATATAGCAGGTATTCAAGAAATCATGTTATTATAGATCAATCATAATATAATTATACTACCCCTTATCTGCAGGATCATTCAAAATTGATAATCTAAAGTCAATTTGAAAAACAATGTAATATACGAAAAGTAAAACGGAACTACAATATTATTCTTCAAAATAAAATTAATATCAGTTAGGCCGGCCATACACGCAACGATAAGTCTGTGCAGACTTGTCTGTACAAACTTATCTGCACAGATAAATCTGTCGTGTATGGCAGGATCGATATCTGCACAGATCTGAAAATCGGAGACAAAATCTGTGCAGATCCTGCCATACACGACAGACTTGTCTGCGCAGATAAGTCTGTATAGACAAGTCTGCACAGACTTATCGGCTAGCGTATGGTCGGCCTTAAACCCCCTTTTCAAAGAAAAGAAAAAAATGTCACGTTCGCTACCACCATGCAAACACAATGAACTGAGTAGCTGAGCAAAATAAACCTTAAATTGAAAACTTATGCGGTGTTGATTTTTTTACATTCTGAAGATTAGTTTATTGCAAAACAGTTCTCTATTTAATGGCAGAATTTTGAAAAAATGTTAATCAGGCGGTACTGTTTCTTAAGCGACAATATACATTTTGCGAATACATATCAGTGTTATTTTGATATTTTTATTGTTTTCAAGTGCACAATTAAAATTATCGTCCGTTCCTTAATCTGTTTCCAGATACTGATAGCAAGCATCATGTGTACATATAATGAAGAAGACTGGAGAGATTTGAGCAAAAAATCTGAGGAAGCCGGAGCAGATGCGTTAGAATTAAATCTCTCATGCCCTCATGGAATGGGTGAGAAAGGAATGGGCTTAGCTTGTGGTCAGGTAATAGTATCGTTTGATTACATAAATATTTCTTAATGGATTACACAAGGTGGTTTGTGTAGAGCCACTCCTTTGAAGGATCAAAAATCTGATGGTCTCTGAAAATGAATTGAAAATAAACATTGATAATGAGTAATTTCTAGAGAAGATTAGAAAATAATAAAAAAATAATTAATTTTAATTTTTCAGGACCCTGAACTGGTGAGGAATATTTCTTTGTGGGTTAGAAGCGCTGTAAAAATCCCATTCTTTGTTAAATTAACACCAAATATTACAAATATTACGAGCATAGCTGAAGCTGCGCATGAAGGAAAGGCAGATGGAGTATCTGCTATCAATACAGTGTCCGGATTGATGAGTTTAGATAGTGATGGCATTCCTTGGCCAGCGGTAGGTTCATCAAAGTCCACAACTTATGGAGGTGTTTCTGGCAATGCAACAAGACCTATAGGACTAAAAGCTGTCAGTCAAATTTCAAAAAAGTTTCCAAACTTTCCAATTTTGGGTATTGGTGGAATTGATTCTGCTGATGTCGCATTTCAATTCATACAAGCTGGGGCACATGCAGTACAAATTTGTAGTGCAGTACAAAACCAAGACTTCACAGTTGTAGAGGATTACATTACTGGACTTAAAACTTTGTTGTATATGAAAGCTCTTTCACTGCCAGGTTGGAGTGGACAGTCACCTCCTACCCCAGTGCATCAAAAAGGAAAAATAACATATCAACTAAGAGATGACACAGGAAATATGATACCAAACTTTGGAGAATACAATCATTTGAGAGAAAAACTAATAGCTGAAATTAAATTAAAAGAATTGAAGAAAAGTGATGCTGTTGAACAAAACGGTATCTCCATCACTAGAAAAATAAACAAGGTCGTGCAACCAATACCAAGTGTTCAAGATGTTATAGCGCAGGGTGTCAAGCGTGTGACCAACTACACCCAATTAGATAACAAGAAACAAGTTGTAGCGCTCATCAATGATGTAAGTAGAGGCAGTGTTAAAATAGTGTCCCCATTCAGCAGTAACCTACAAGCTTCTTCTTGAGGTTTACGTAAAGAACCAACCCGTTCTTTTAAATATTATATTTAAAACAAAGAAACATATTTATAAATTGTATCCAATTAGAGCACTGACGCTGCAACCAATATTTCATTCTTTATAAATAATTAGCCTGATTGTAATAAAATTCATCAAATACCTATGCAATCTCCATCTACTTTCCCTATTCTTCAAATTCATCAAATACCTAGGCAATCTCCATCTATTTTCCCTATTCTTCAAATTCATCAAATACCTAGGCAATCTTCATCTATTTCCCCTATTCTTCAAATTCATCAAATACCTAGGCAATCTCCATCCATTTTCCAATTCTTCAAATTCATCAAATACCCAGGCAATCTCCGTCTATTTTCCCTATTCTTCAAATTCATCTTTAATTAACTTACACCTAGGTTCCAATAGGTGGCATTGGAAATTCGAAAAGATAGATATTGAGAGAATTAAATTACCAAAAAAAAAAAAAAAAAAAAAAAAAAAAAAAAAAAAAAAAAAAAAGAATTGACTAAACATTACCCCGGACTTTGACAAGGTACCCGATATATTTCCAGAAAATTACAACATTTATTTAGACCTCTATTTAAACCATAGGAATATCTAAATTTTGATGACGTCGTTTTTGAGTTGTTATTGTTGTTGTAACGTTGTTTTCTAAAATCAACGGTTCCCCCTATTATATGTTTCAGGTTTTGAAAAATGATAAAAATAGGTTGATATGGGGTAATAATCCGTTCTAGATAATTCTTTTGCGTAGAACCGGCCATCGCGAGGACGTCATTTGTTTCTCAGGACCCAAATTTTGTACGTTCAGAAAGGGTGCGATGAGCAAAGGTCGTTTTTAAGTCTTAAAGAAAATGTTGTTGTTACAGGACATGTGTATAAACTGTGGAAAATGTTACTTGGCATGCAATGACTCAGGATATCAAGCAATCACATTTGACTTTAACACTCATCTTCCACATGTTACCAAAGAATGCACAGGATGTACACTCTGTCTATCTGTATGCCCAATAATTGACTGTATCAGGTACTCTATGCTATTTATTAGCGTTTACATTTTTACAATGTTTCGGCCAAATACATTTCCGCTTTGTTCATAAAACAATGTTTCTTCTTCTGTTATATAAAAAAAAATTGTGATACTTTTCCACGACGTCTAAACTTTCAAGAATATTCAAAAGAAATTATGATACCTTTGGATGATATTAAAAAAAAAAAAAAATACAATATCCTAAATAATAGTTCTGAATGCTATAAGTATACCCATGTGACAAAAATGTAAGCAATTTGCAAGACATTTTCTGCATTCATTATAACCCTCAATGGAGTATAATTACTCCATTGTCAACCAAGGTGATGGTTGCGGCTAATACAAGCTATGGAAGCACAAAAAGTGTTTTTGATTTTTTTTCTTTGTTTCAGTATGGTTGAAAAGAAAATCCCGCACACTATTAAGAGAGGCACAAGAGTTGAATTGTTGGTATGAGTTGTCATTGTTAGGCCTATATTGAGAGAAATAATTATTTACCTCTCAATATTGTGAAATTATTCAAAAATACACAGAACAAAAGACGAACTGTGGTCTTTTTATTATGTATATATTTCCATAGTTCAGGTGAATTATTCAAAAGGACTAATAAAAATCACCTTTACTGTCAGACATTGTAGAATTTGTTCAAAACAAATCCAAATTTATTAGATATTTTATTATTGTAGATGAATAATAGTTAAAAATAATAATTATTGTAAATTTATATCGATTGTGAACGAAATATGACGGGAAATCGCTTGCAAAAAACAACTTTAAATACTGTTCAATAGCAGTTGGGATAGATCCATGATCGTAGACAGAAGCGCTATTAGAATTGGATCAAAATTATTTACAACAAATCCGAATAAGTCAAATTTATCTTAGGTTTAATATTGTAATGTTTTATTTATTGTTATAAATAAATTTATTTTATAATTAAAAAAAAAAAAAAAAANAAATAAAAAAAAAAAAAAACATTTGTCTAATTCTATTGATCTGTTTCACGACGCCAGTGAATATTTCTTGCTGTCTGGAAATGCTCTATGACTCGTTTAAATTTTATTGTATTGATTAATATTAAAAATAGTTGATTAATATTAAAAAATATTAACACGTTGAGTGATTAAAAAAAAATCTTAACAGTTTTACCTATGAACAATTCCAAATCCCGGATTGTAGAAAATATTATTTCAAATTTGATCTACTAGCCTAAACCCACTCAGAAAAGAAGAACTCGGTCAGTATCTAACCAACATAATACAAAAAAAATTGTTAATTAAAAATTAACAAAAAGAATACAGGAATGACTAGTCATATTTGTTATTTATTCGACAAAATAATAACAATAAGTAACACAATGCACAATATAAATATACGAATTAAAACTTTGAAAACAACAGAAAATATCATAAAATTAATTAATTAAGTTATAATGCACACAAGTGGCCTGGTGCATGAATTCCAGCGAATTAAAGGCAAAGGAAATAGTTTAACTATTGATCATTAAGGAATTAAAGCTGAAGAATATTTTTGATTCAATTTCCCATCTTTATAAGATGTAATTATTGACCACATATACATATCTTGGATATTATCTCATTACATCCACTCTTTCCCTAGATGAGAAGTGTGTGTTAATTAGTAGTATGCTGGGTGTTCCGTGAACTGTAGACTTCCCTTACTTAAAATTGCCACCATGAGACTACGAGTGATTCCAAAAAATGATATCAGCCAATTTATCTAGCTAATAAATGTACATACCAAAGTTCATAACAAACAAGTAAAAGACACGATTCAGTCAAAAAGATCATTTTTCTACTGTTGGTCTGCTTATCTGGTTCCCCTTTTTTACAGCGAGAACTCTCGAACGCCTTAGCCGAATTTTGATGAAACGTGGTATGGGCATTTATTATGTTCATAGAATTTGAAAAAAAAAAAAAAAAAAATGACTAAGTTCTACAGTTAACAGAAGTAGTTGTGAATATTTACATAAAGGGTGTTCAGATTCACCTCAATAAGAACAGAATCTTCCAGAAAATACGGTATTAAATATAAAGTTTCCTGGCCACTTCTATTATGTAGAAACCAAAAAGCTGTTTTATGTACGAGTACTTTTATTGTATGACCTAAGGCTAAAGCTGGTCATTCAAAAATTCAGGATTTTATCCAATGAGAAAGACTAAAGGGCAGTTCCACAACTTTCACCAGTCCTTTGTAAAAGTTAATAGTCCGGGAGCTAGCCTGGCTTGTCCTACCTCATAAGCAGCAGA
>CM022885.1:15407636-15418459 GCA_012654025.1 Pachypsylla venusta
AAAAAATTTAAGTGCGGGATATACAGCAGCAACAATAAACTTGGCCCTAATAATAGATATCACTACTTTCATAGGCCGAATTTTTTGGTTGAATAAGTGGAACTTGGCCTTTTTTCAATGATAATTTTTTTGTGAAATATCAATACTTTTTGTAAGATTACTATATGAAACTGATTATATTTAGCCATTTTTTCTTTATTTCTTCTTCGTTTCAATTACACAACATATCATATCAGAAATCAGGAAATTTCTGTGTAAACCGGACCCAAATGTCCAATAAGATCTAACACCAAAGTATTAATAAAGTAGGTAATATGCACCACAAAGCAAATAAAAACAGAAATATTTATAGTGTATCTTCCTCCCTGAAGAAATATTTATAGTGTATCTTCCTCCCTGAAACACTGAGAGTCGACGAGTTTGAATTTTGATATTTGCGGATTCATTTGAATTTAAGTCTCTCAACCTTCATGCAAGAATTCAGCAGGTGAAACTAGATTTCGTGCATTTTCTTCCCTAAAGCGGAACCGTTTTGGATAACTGGTAGTCAAAGAATGAATATATTTATTTTCTATTTAATTGCATGTAACTATCTTCCTTCAGGCAAGATTTCAGCGTCCTACCAGTTTAAACCGAGCATCTCCTTCCCTAAAGCGGAACCGTTTTGGAGCACCGGGAGTGAAAGAGTTCAAATATAAATTATTTCCTGATTATATGTAAACATCTAACTTTATACAAGATTTCAGCGTCCTACCAGTTTAAACTGTTTTCGACGATCTCCTTCCCTAAAGCGGTACCGTTTTGGAGCACCGGGAGTGTAAATGTTCAAATATAAATTATTTCCTGCTTAATTGCATGTATATATCTAACTTTTTGCAAGATTTCAGTGTTTTATCAGTTAAAACTACATTACAATATGTTGTATTGTCTTCCCTAAAGCGACAACGTTTTGGAGCACTTAGAGTTAAAAAGTTCAAATTTTCGGATTTTTTCCTTTACTTGGATGTCAATTGCTAACTTCATGCAAAATTTCAGTGAAACTTTTGATGATGAGTGAATCAGTCAATATGTCAGTCAGTCAGTGAGTATCCAAAAGTGCAAACTTTGAAATTACCTATCTCCCGGCCCGGTTAGAATTAACTTTTGAAGTGTATCCTGTAGTATTGTACTATACTACGGAATGTATGTTCAAATTTCAATGACCTATCCCCTGTAGAACCGGATATCTGACGGTGTGAAAAATCTGTGAATTGCTTCGTGTAAAGATACACTGGTGCTTTCTGGAACTTGGCCTGGCGCACTGCCGTGCGCTCAGAAAACTCCTCATCTGATCTAATGCCCCTAGTATCAATGAAACCAAATTGTTGTACGAGTATAAATCAATATAAGCCCTGATACTAATATAAAAGTCGTGAACTTTTTATTTTGGTTCCAGTATTGACCAGCACAATAATTTACAAGTACATACTCGCATACCTAATGCGGCTATAGGAGAAATACCTATTAGGTAACATTACAAAACATAAATAAATTATTTACATTACCTACTCCTGAAATGAGAAGTGAATTAGATGAAAATGTGAGAAAAGTTCTGATTTATTTTAACCAATCACTTACCCTCATGATAACCTTGGTTCAAATTTTTTACTGATGATTGTATTTGCCAGCTAATCGATGGAATAGGAGTTCCTATAGATACACATGGCAAAGAAAAATCTTCGCCTTCAATCAAATTAACTGTAGACGGAATTCCATTGTCCCTGATTTGCGGAGGCACTGAAATATCACATTTGGAAGTTTTTATATAACCCATGTGGAGATAAAACCAAAAATTTTGAGGAAAAATAGAAAAATTAATAATAAGTGAGCATTCATTTTTAAACATTGTTAATAGCGTTGGAATAAAATGAAAATTTAGGTTTTGTTACAAAGATGAAATATAATTCTATTCTATAAAGCAAGAATTTTTAATAAAAATATTGCATCTTTAGAGTAACGTTTACATAAAGGATTTTCCCGGTATTTTTGCCAATACGAAAAAAAATCCATATTTAACTCTTCGCAAACACAATCAATTTTTCTAAGCAGTATATAACCGTCAAATAATTTTCTGTAGTACCACATTACTAGTGGATCTAGATGATCAGTTGGTCACGTTAGTGATGTAGTCATTTATAGAAAAAATATCTTAATCAAATTTAAAAAATGGCCCCCAAAAACTATACAGCAAATTTCCTTCATGTCCTAAACATACATACCAAATTTCGTCAAAATCGGATGAAAATTGTGACTTTTATCGCGCAACAAACATGCATACACATACATACATGCATACAAGTGCATTTCGGGATGTATATCGGGGTCAAAAGTGGAGTTCACTAACGTTCACAAAAATAGCAAAGTGATACTAAGCTCAGTTTAGTTTCCTCTCAAATATTTGTTTATAATTATTTTTCAAATTAACATCCCATCACAGGCGCCCTTCAATTAGAAGAAAGCGCACGCGGAGCAGCATTTGGTGGCCTCAAATATTGATCGATATACTGTGTTTAATTTTCCTTATTCATACTTCTCTATCAATTTATTCAATCAATATGTGAAAATATATTATCAAATTAATAATAATAAAATTCTGGATCCTTTTGATTATACCCACAAAAAAAGATACAGAAAAATGCTTTCTGGCACGACCTGTCACGCAAATGCCTTAAGTCTGCATAATCTATAGTCCTAAAGGTCAATGCGAAGGTCATTTGACATGTTTATATATCAATGAAACATTCGTGGAAATCGTGGAATATTGACTTCATTTTAGTTCTCTTAAAAAATATATTAACGAAAAACCAAATATGATAGCAAAATTCTACCACGCATGTTATGTAAGAGGAATGTCAAATAATACGAACACATGTACTATATTTTAGTAAAACTCTGAATAATACATAATAGATTAGTTTTTTAATACATTAATTAGTTCATTAATGAGTTCAATTCGGTCACCTAGTACATCCAATTCAAATGTTTTGTGATCTACACCAACCACATTCTCAGCATCGCAAGTGTACTTCCCTGTCATTTCTAGAATAACATTTAAAAGTCTCAATTCATTTTTAATTGCTCTGAAAATGTAAGCAAATACGAGAAACATTTAGAGTAATTGTAAAATTGTTCTTAATTATTTCTTTAAAATCAATCGTTACGTGTTAAGCAATAGTAATTTTCAAAGATTCACTCGTATATCTTTTATCTTTCATCATCCTAAAGCATGGTCTACTTTTTTCTCTTCTACTCAGATCGGAGGAAGAACTAATACACGATCCACGACCTTGCATCATCTAAGTATATTAAAGATACAGATCGTTCTAGCCGATTAAGGCTTATCGACCTTTTGACTAATATTAATAAGGGTACTATTTGTTCGTATCGTACTTTTAGTAAATTAAAGTAACCAGATATTTAATTAGGAATGTTGCGGAGCGTAACCAGATTTTTTTTCTTTTGATAAAAGTGGGATGCTGGTAATTTTTATAAGCATTTCATTTTTTTAAATCCATATGAAAATGAAAACCAAACATTAGTTCTGACACTTCAAATTATGTAACAATAAGCAGTTATATTTTAGTCCTCAATTGAAAGTAACAATAAGCAGTTATTTTCTATATTTTAAATTAAGTTTAGAACTCACTGTATCTCGGAGTTCACCAAATTGGGAGGAACATTGTAATGCCAGTTAATTCTTGGAGTTGGGAGGCCTGAAGCGTTACAAACTAAGCTCACTGAGTTTCCTTGAATAACTTCAATTTTTTCTTGTTGGTCTTTGTAAATGAGAGGGGGTTCTGAAATCAGAAAATGAAATAATGCAACCAATAAACTAAAAACAATCGTTCTCATCGAAGCTGGCAATGTGTTGTTTCCACATATCAGGGTAAGTTAATTAAGTTAATAGTAAAATCTGATAGTATATATTTTTGTGGACTTATTTATAAAAATGGAAACTGATTTTTTTTTAAATATTGTACTGACGATATCAAATGGGAGCAGTCTCTAAAATGGGTCATTGTATCCTGTAATATTTGTCCCTTTTTGGCACGTTGATTTGTTGATATCTTCATTTTGTTTACTGCTTTCCTGTAGCAATAATAGCTCTTAAATCTCATGCAAAATTTTGCAAAAGATTTTACATTAAACAAATTTTTTTTTTTTTACCATATACAGTTAAATTGACTATTCTCCTTATTGAACCAGCTTTATTTGTAACTACACATTCATAAATTCCACCATCATTTACAGTAGAACCCAAACTGAAAAAATGAGAAGATACAAAGTAATAATAAGACAATCCGCCAACGGATTGCTATCGGAGGTTTTAGGTTCGAATCACAAACTTCAATGAAATTTGACTTTCGAAGGGATACTTCAGGCGACAAAATTACACCAAACTCCTAGCATGACAAACTTTCATCCTAACTGTAAATCGATTTTGGGATACTTGAGGTTCCACGTGTGATCATTGATTAGCCGTGGAAGATACATAAAAACAGTTTAATTAAAATAAGTTCTTTTAGTGTTGGAATGTACATTATTGACAATGTAATTAAATTAATCAAACAGTAATGGGATTCATTTCACTAAATTGCAATGCCACAAAATTTTATCTGTTTAAGAAAGAGCTGGTCATTTTCGCAGACAGAAATGCATTCTTCGAGACAAATTTGTGACACTTCGTAGTCTGTAGCACAAATAATGTGAAAAGGTGGATTGATTTTATCATCTTTTAATTTTAGACTACCGTTGTTTCGTATATTCGGCAATTTGGCGTATGCTAAATTTTTTCCTACAAATTTTCGTATAAAGTGAAAGGGCTCTGAGTAATACGATAATGTTTTTATGTCAGAAGAATCTCTAATAAGAAAGTATTAACTTACGTAAGAAAGTGTGACTCTCGGTTTAGAGTCACATTATCCTTGAACCATACTAGGTCGGGTGTCGGAATTCCTTCGTGCTGACATGATATATTCACTAATTGATTTACAACAACGATTATATTTTTCTCTTGTTCATTCAGAAATACTGGCGGAACTAACACTTTTAACTGTAGACTTTTGGACGCTGAACCTGCTGCATTCGATGCAGTACAGGTATACAATTCTGAGTCATCTACAGAGGAAATTATGATTTTTAAACTTCCATCCCTTCCAATATACCTTGAAAATAAAAAGTTACATTTTAATTTGTTAAATAGTCTTTTAGTGAAAAATATTGTTTGTGCGTTACCTACGAGAAAAGAGAGACTTTACATTACAAAAACATTGTAACATGAATTTTCTTATTTAAAACTTTTATTCCTCACGTAAAAAAAAAAAAATCCCATATCTCAACTCCCGTAATTTGTAATTCGAACTGTAGGTCCGATTTCTCAATACATTCAAATCCCGTATTAGGCCTCAAACTGAAATAATATTTGCGACCTGAACAATACAATTAATATTAATTTGATCTACTTGTTAAATCGAGGTTTCAGAAAAGTCGATAAAACCGTCTCCTAGACTACTGGAATTTGATTTTTCCTTGCATGAATGGAGTTTAGGAACTTAAATGTAGTACTTTTAATAATATAAATAAATAACACATACTAATGTGTATCAAATTAAATACAGTTAAAGACAATTATGTACTCAATGACAAAATGTTCCTCTATAAATCTTTAGATAATCTAGGTGGAGGTTTCAGGTGCTTCCATTTGATAGTGTTGAGTGGTTGTCAAAGATAGTACCTTGCTTAAAAAATAATGAATTGTACAAATATCTGGTGAGATGTTCACTGTTTGAAGCATGGAAACCCTCATGCACTCAGAAGGATAAATGTTTATCTATCTATCTTCTATCTATAATAATAAAACTCAATGTAACGATAAATGTGTATGTGTGGCTGTGTGGGTATGTATCACTAATTGTTTAGCCAAAACGGTAAGAGATATCGAAAAATTTATGAGAATGGACCCCCTCGAAACCATAGGCCTAAACACCAGAAAAAATATCAGAATATAAAAATGTCGAACAGTTTTCGAGTTACGGACGATTTTTCTATTTTTGACCGAATTTAGCCGGTCATGGTCGGATATCTTAAATTTTTGTCGCGACAACATATCAACTCAAAGCGAGAAAGTTTTAGGTGACCTTTTAATTTTTAATTTGGAACATGGTTTGCAAAAAACGGTCCAACCGTTTTCGAGTTATGGCCGTTTTTCTGATTTTTGTAAAGGGAATCATGAATACTATAAGCTTCCGATTTTTGAAAGGGAAATCTTAGGATACTCTTAGCACGGGAACGGCTATGTCTCTAAGGCGCCCAGCTATGGGCCGTAGCGAAGCACGGGCGAAACAGCTAGTTGTCATATAATCGTGTATAACTGTTTAGAATAAGAAAATAAATTGTATGGTACTCTGTACACAACGTTATCTTATAAAAATCAGAGGGAGGGTGTTCTGTTGGGGGGTCGTGTTGCTCCCTGATATTTAAAATGATGTTTACTTGTAAATTGTATTAAATTTATGAAACTGCTACTTTGGTTGCGTAGTATTTACCTACCTTTTTTGAAATTAGGTAGCAGACCACATAATTAAGCAGACCTATGAAAATGTGTAATGTTATCAATATTTTTCACCATTCTACTACTTTTAACAGAATACACTAAAAGTATTTGAAAAAGAAATAAAAACTAGAGTTGTAGTGTACGTGTTCAAGTACCTACCATTTATTTGAATCAGTAATAGGTTTTCCTTGGACACTCCAACCAATGTGAAGTGGAGAGTCTCCTTGTACCAGACATGGCAATTCCATAGAAGATCCTTCAATTACTTCTCTATATGAAATCCATGGCTCTATGAATGATGGAGATTCTGAAAACATGTCAATTTGATGCATACATCAAATATCATTTGTGATTATTATTTTATCCACATCTATTAAATATATTCTTTGATGACTACCTTCAAGAAGTAATTAAATCTGTTCATTCAAAGACTCGTAAAATGAGCCAATTACAGTACCACAAACTTCTAATTTAAATAACAAAAGAAAATTGATTACAAAGAATTAACAACAAAGGTAGCAAACAAATAATCCTCTGTATCAAAGAGGAATGAATTGGTTCACCATTACTTTTATTAGGTTCTAGTCCTAATATTTTTAGAGGCACCTTCTAAAACCGATAAAAATATTTTCTTGGCTTTTTGAATTCATAAATTTCGGTAGTAACGTTACGAATATGAGTAATTGACTTTGTTATATCTGGGTTTTATTTTCACCTGCGATCTTACTTCAGCAGTGATGCACCTACCTATGAGTGAAATTTGAAAAGCGTTTGAATCACTTCCTGCAATGTTGCTTGCTCGACATTCGTAGTTTCCCACAAAATCATTTGTTATCTTCTTAAGCAATAATCGTTCTCCATTCTTAAAAGAAATAAAATCATAGTTAGACATTTCACATACTCCATAATACAGCTCAACCTCAACTGAATTTCAGACGTTTCAGACGTTTTTAGAATCAATTAAAGAACATCCAATATGTTCAATGTCAGAGCCGGATTAACAATAGTAGCACTTGTAGCACGTACTACGGGCCCCGCGAAAGGTTAATCCGGCCCTGTTAAATGTTACTAACCATCAGAAATAAGTACTTTTATTCATAATGTCATATAAAATTAGAGTGGAAATAATCTGTTAAAATTACACACCGCAGTATGACAATAAGATCAGCCAGAATTTTAACTGTTGCAAGTGAATATCTCTAAATTAATATTTTTTTTTAAAAAAAAAAATTCATCAACTGACTGGTCATCTTTGTGTAGAATTAAAAGGAGCCTTTGAATATAAGAGCACAAAAGGTAACGAGTTTTATTTAAAAGGACAATAAAATCCCTAGGGGGATGTAGGGCCTCAGGGCGAATCCAATCCAGTCTGTTTTCTTTACTAACTGAGGCCCACTCTACATGATCTCGCTGGTGGGGCTGCCACCTGAAGGCCGGCGAGCTTGCCTTTTCTCAATCCGTACACCCGGTTGTTTGGATTGGTTAACCTTGAATAATATAAGTAAGTAGTAATACTCACATTCTCTAAAATATGAGGTAAGAGTATAGATCTCCCATCTTTGAACCAAACTATAGTTGGGGGTGGTTTTCCTGCCACAATTTCACAATCAAAAATAACATCTTCTCCATTCAGAACTTTTTTATTTGGAGATGAGGTAGATTTTGTCACAAGTGGAGCAACTAGAAGAAAGGGGAACGTATAAAGGCGGTGGTACTTTCGGAGCAAAAAAAAACTCGCTCTACTACTAGCGACTTTAAGCGAAAAATCCTACCCCCGGAGGATTTGAAGCTTGTAGCGCGCAGTCGCTTGAAATGGCGTGAGCTTCTATTCGCTTCCAAAGGACGATCGAGAATGATCTTTATTCTGTCATATTCATTGAATGTAAACTGCCGACTTGCACCAGAAAGGTACCGCGGACAGTATTATTTCGCCTCCACATAGTGTAGCATTTGTGAACTGCTAAAGCACTAGCACATCATTCTGCTGACCCGAAAATCTAACAACAATTAACCGTTTTCAATGCAATATTACCTATTTAAATGACAAAAATTTAATTTTGGAATTTAGAATGTTTTGAAACTTGTGACTTTCTCAATTTATAATATCATTCCTAAAAATTATTTATTATTCTATTAAAACGCATCTTTAAAGACTTTGCTGCATCAGATCACGGAAATGACCTGACTTTGCATAGTTTTAACTATCATATTTGCATAATCTGTTTATTTTAATGTAAAATCTAAGCATGCACAAAAAGCATATATTATAATTTTATTATTTGTATTGTAATTCTTACCGAAACCGACAATCTCAATATCTACCGTTGCACTATCTGACCCGAATATGTTTTCAGCTTGACACATGTACAATCCTCCGTCCTCTAATTTAGCATCTGCAACAAAAGGTGAGAGTTCGTATTCATTTTTATAGTACGCAGGGAAAGTTCGTGTACCTGAAATAAAACTGCATTGGTTCACTACAAAATGCATTCTTGTTCATTTCTCACCAAAGTATTTTCAAAAAGGAAGAAGACCATTCAAAGCGCAGGCCTTTTACGGTGCCAGGAAAAGTACAATAAATATAATATATAACCACTGTCAGGTACCTTCCCCTTATATTTAATGGGTATAAAATGGATCACCTTTCCTAAACCGAATTAAAGTTTCTCGTAATTTTGCAACTCAAATAAATGAGTTTATGACAGCGCCAAGCCATCTTCTATGAAATTCTTTTATCCGCCAATTTCTAACTTCACTATTTTTTAATTAGTTGATTATTTATGTATGTGTTTTATCTTTTACCTGTCCTTTAAAATGGGTTGAACCATCTTCTTTATTGATGAATTTCTCCTTGTGAAGTATTAATACTTGTACATTACCTATTATTGTGAGTGTATTATTATGAATTCTTTGATTAAAACGCAGTCTATTCCAATTTATTTTGGGATCCGGATAACCGTTTGCCACACAACACAAGCTGATATCGGCACCAATATTTAATTGTGTCACTGAAATAAATTTATGAAATTAATTGATCATTGAAAAACAATAGCAGTCCAAGTCGGGCTCGCACACAAATCATTCCGTTCAGTGAAATGGAGTTGGAGTCCTGTATTAGACAAATATAAGTATATATTAGGGATAGGGTTATTTTGTCTCCCATGTAATATGAAACCTTATGAACTATGTTTCTTTTTGTATTTACAAATCAATTACTGTGAAAAGATACTTGGGGGACATCTTCACGGAACGGGTAGATCGGAGGCGTTTGTGTAAAATAACACAGAAAGCAATTATTCAATAGTATTATGATTTGTAAATCATTTTATTGCGATATAATTTCGTAAGCAGTGATTGTCATGTTTGCGGAGATTCATGTCAATTATTGGCCTCCGAGAATAGATGTAGGTATGACCATTAAAAATTTTAGTGGCGGACAAAAAAATATTTAGATCTGCAGTCTATGTAAGAGTTTACTTACCGTTTAAGTTATGAGAAATTCTAGGAGGCCTACCAACTTTCAAAATAATTTTATCCTCTGAAATTCCAACAGAATTTTCTCCTCTACAAATATAAACGCCAGCATCGGTGGGTTCTATATTCTTAATATGAAACATTGAATTGATCTGAAATAAAACGGCAAAATAGTATATGGCGTTTGCAGCGAAATGTGATATCTATACTGATATTGATCTAAATGAGAATGGAAAAATATTACTTGAGTCGGGAGTAGCGAATCAGGAGGAGCTTCAAGATTTCTATTAGGTTCTGAAAGCACTCGGGAAGAAAATCGCTCTGAAGTTTGGAACTTGGAAGCTTGAACCCAGTTAAACTAAATCAAGAATTTGCTCCTTGTGGAACCCAAATCTTTTTCAACTTGGTGATCGATCTCCAAGACGACTTTGTAGGATAGGATATGAGATGTAAATGTAACATGGAGAAATGAGAACTTCTATCTCGTACAGTGCAATCCCCCCAAAAATACCACTGCGTGCTATAAAAATTCCCCGCCAAGTCATCACCCCAAAAAAGACATGAAATCTATTTTGGGCCCCGCTATCCGCTCTTCCGTTCTTCGAAATACCTAATGACTTTAAATTCCGACCCCACCCAAAACGATTTCAAAATTTTAGTCTGATTTCCTCACTCTTTTCACCAACACGCAGTCTTGGTGGGGTACCTCGGTTCGTTTAACCTCTAGGAGATAGGGACCACTCTGTTCTACTTTAGC
>CM022885.1:15422285-15441995 GCA_012654025.1 Pachypsylla venusta
TATCAATATACTGCCACTGGTCACTGTTTACATACTCAGTACTAACACTTCAATGTTATTGATTATTTGTATTTAGGTTCCGAAAGCGTAATTTATTCCACTTCAATTATGACTTAATGACTTTTATTCAGAAAAAGCCCGACCCATATCTTTCTTTTTCTCGATATCGCCCCCCAGGGGCGCCCCTAGGGCCACGAACAGCTTTTTTGGGACCGAATTTCTAAAATCCAAACCACACATAACCAATTTTGATGAAATTTAAAATGGGTAACTATGTCATATTTTTATGAAAAAATGGGCCCATGTAGGTGCGTCTTTGTCAGGGGCCCCGCCAGTGGGTCCAATAAACTTCTTCAATTGACTATCGCTTTTAAAAGAAAACGGTCCTGTTTATTCACATAAAATTTCAAAACAATTAATGTCTGGAGCCTAAAGGGATTATTCTACTTATTATAATCACTGTTTTCCAGCTTTTAGTCAGAGTGACCTCTCTAAAATCCAAACCATTTTTGATGAAATTTAAAGTGGGTAAATAGGGCACTATTCTATTTACTAAAATCGAAACCACATAACCAATTATGATGATATTTAAATCTAGTAATCATAACCATATTTTACCTAAAGAAATTGGTCCGTGGAGGTGTAACTTCACCAGGGGCCCCGTTGAGAGGGCCAAGTCTTAAAAACGATTGAATGTAAAAGTCCTCTAATTTTGGTCAAATTTGGTATGCACAGTCACCTGAGTATTTTATTGGATTTTTTTTATATTGTATATATATCAAAAATTTGTCCAGTGTTTGACTGAGTATACCATTTTTTATCAAAATCAGACGACTATATTATTTTTACATTTGTGGCCCCCTGTCAGGGCCCCAAAATCAAAATTTCTACAAAATACCAAAATTTGTCCACTTTACTACTTGGGTGACTGAGTAGGTATATCAAATTTTATCAAAATTGGACGACTTTTATATTTTTACATTTGTGGGCTCCTGCCGGGGCTCCAAAACAGAATTTTTCTCTCTCTCTCTCTCTCTATATATATATATAGGTATATATATATATATCTATAGGTATATATATATATATATAGGTATATATATATCTCTCTATAGGTATATATATATATAGAGAGAGAGAGAGAGAGAGAGAGAAAAATTCTGTTTTGGAGCCCCGGCAGGAGCCCACAAATGTAAAAATATAAAAGTCGTCCAATTTTGATAAAATTTGATATACCTACTCAGTCACCCAAGTAGTAAAGTGGACAAATTTTGGTATTTTGTAGAAATTTTGATTTTGGGGCCCTGACAGGGGGCCACAAATGTAAAAATAATATAGTCGTCTGATTTTGATAAAAAATGGTATACTCAGTCAAACACTGGACAAATTTTTGATATATATACAATATAAAAAAAATCCAATAAAATACTCAGGTGACTGTGCATACCAAATTTGACCAAAATTAGAGGACTTTTACATTCAATCGTTTTTAAGACTTGGCCCTCTCAACGGGGCCCCTGGTGAAGTTACACCTCCACGGACCAATTTCTTTAGGTAAAATATGGTTATGATTACTAGATTTAAATATCATCATAATTGGTTATGTGGTTTCGATTTTAGTAAATAGAATAGTGCCCTATTTACCCACTTTAAATTTCATCAAAAATGGTTTGGATTTTAGAGAGGTCACTCTGACTAAAAGCTGGAAAACAGTGATTATAATAAGTAGAATAATCCCTTTAGGCTCCAGACATTAATTGTTTTGAAATTTTATGTGAATAAACAGGACCGTTTTCTTTTAAAAGCGATAGTCAATTGAAGAAGTTTATTGGACCCACTGGCGGGGCCCCTGACAAAGACGCACCTACATGGGCCCATTTTTTCATAAAAATATGACATAGTTACCCATTTTAAATTTCATCAAAATTGGTTATGTGTGGTTTGGATTTTAGAAATTCGGTCCCAAAAAAGCTGTTCGTGGCCCTAGGGGCGCCCCTGGGGGGCGATATCGAGAAAAAGAAAGATATGGGTCGGGCTTTTTCTGAATAAAAGTCATTAAGTCATAATTGAAGTGGAATAAATTACGCTTTCGGAACCTAAATACAAATAATCAATAACATTGAAGTGTTAGTACTGAGTATGTAAACAGTGACCAGTGGCAGTATATTGATACAGTCGTTCGTCATTTTGTTGTCAAATGAAAATCGCTTATTCTTGAAGGTGACTTTAATATTCTGATATTTCTGTGGATTTGAACTTACCTTTCTCAACACTTGCCCATCTTTTTTCCAGGTTAAAGTTGGTCTTGGTATTCCTTCTAGAATAATACATTGCAGAGAGATATCGTCCCACTTCCTAAATTCCAATATTTCTGGGACCACTCTAATCCGTGGCTTTTCTTTAATTGTTAAGCGAACTTTATCTGAACTAATTCCTCCCGAGTTACTTGCCGTACATAAATACAATCCTTGATCTTCTGCTTGTAACGGAGTGATTACTAAATCATTCTTTACAGTTGTTATGAATCTTCTATCATTTTTTAAACCCACGCTTGAGGCTGAAATGAAAAAGAAAAACTTCTGTGGAAAACGAAATTGCTTTATTGATCTTTTTACATAAAAAATCGGCATTCACTTTTCAAATCCATTATTACGAGTCTTAGAGGATAATAGAATAAGATTACCATCACCAAACACCTACATCAGAATGGATGGTACCCTCTGAGGCGATACAGGAAAAGCGCTTCTGCCAGAGAGATAATAAAATTTGAGATAACCAAAATACCGACGTCTATGATTCTTCCTTGCGCCGAAAATAATTCAGTATCAAAATAGAAATGCACCCGTCTAACATTCCCGGGGGTATAAAGTTCAAATGTTCCACTCGATTCATTAAAATTTGTCTTCACCATGATTAATATGATTATGGTGTGGATAATGGTTCCTTCTTCAACAAAACAGATCACACTTTGCTTACACTTTTTTGTAATAACACAATCTAAACAATGATAGGTAAATAATCATAGGAGAAGACGAGTAATAATTACCAGAGGGAAAATTATGTAAAATACGCGACCATCCTAATTTATATGGAAGACTTGAAGTAACATCACAACCTAAAATTGCAGATTGTCCAACCACACTTGCAATTTTCAATCCCGCCTTGACTTTTGGAGGAGGTCCTGTTACAAATAATTTTAAACTTTTAGTTGCAACTCCAGCATTGTTGACAGCTCGGCATGTGTAAGTACCACTAGACATTAAAGTTACATTGGGTATTTTCAATTCAATATTGTCAGATTGCCTGAAAAAGCAATCGTAAAATTAGTCATATTGTCGGAAAACAACTGATAACTACTCTCAATAGAAAATTTTAACATTTTAAATTAGACACAGGAACCTTTTTCGCATTACTTCGGGGATGCGATCCCACAACATCCGGGACAAGAATAATGCACCAAACAACTCGACCACAGTGATCGGCCTAAAAAAGTCTAAGTTCTCCCAAGTATCTTCCACCCTGAAAATGATGCAGGACTAAAAATATCAAAAAATATCTTTCAAGATAACTTGGGACGACTAAAGATGCTATCTATATAGACATTGTGGTGTTTATACACACACCATATTGGGAAAGAAGGACTCGAGAAATCGAATCCCCTATCAACCCCTATTTAGGTGATGTGGATCGATCCACCGAAGCACGTCCCAAATGTGAGCATCTGCCAATAACAAAACACAAGTAATGAATTCCGGGCAGAGATCGCCAAAATAATACAAATATATAATTAAAAAATATGTTTCACCCGAAAAGAAAAAGTCAATCTAACGAAAATTCAAATCGGATGCATTCATGAGAATGATATGAGAAAGAGGAGCCACTAACCAATTGTAAGCCTATGGCAAACCCCTCATTGTGTAATATGTATTATTTCAATGCCCTGGATAATCAATCGCCCAAAGACAGCCCAAGATAACAGAAGACACCGAGATATAGTCAAATTAGCTGTAATCGTTTTTCAACGATCTCAAACAGATAGTCGTATACTCTATGATTTTATAGATGGGAAAATTATAGTTCGGAGTTCAGACCTTTTTGTAGTCAATTACCAAATGTGAGTCGAAGGTTCACATTAGTTTTATTATGAGATAAGTTTAAAAATATTGCCACCATGCCAATAAGGGGTCCACTATTTTTCCTTGGTATTCCCAGGTAGGAAGTAAGTTTATCGTAACCTCTATTACTACCTTTTTTCTGAACCCCATTCAAATATTAGATAATATATTTATTTGATTTTCCTTTCTTAAATTATTGCAAAATGAAACCTTCATTGGTGAACTTTTAAAAGTCTATAAATTTATTTTAGAATAGTTGTGCTAAACTAAATGTTTGTCATTTAGAATTATATTATGCCTGACTTTTTAAACTAAATAAATTTTTATTGATGGTTACATTTCTTTTGATGTTGATATCTTGGCCAAATTGGTTCCAGAATGTCTTCATGTCTTAATTAAGTCGTTCCAGAATATCTCCATATCTTGATCAAGTAGTTCCAATATACCTTCATATGTTGATCAATTGGCTCCCAAATATCTTCATTCTTGATCAAGTAGTTCCAGAATACCTTCATGTCTTGATCAAGTCGTTCCAATATATATTCATGTCTTGGTCAATTGGTTCCACAATATCTTGATCAATAAGTCCCAACATATATTCATGTCTTGATCAAGTCATTCCAAAATATCTTCATGCCTTGATTAGTTTTGTCCACAATATCTCAATGACTTGATCAAGTCGTTCCAGAACAGTTCGAACGCTCAGTAGGAACTCACTTATTTTTTCCTCTAATAATCAAAATATTTAATCAAGATAAACATCCATATGAAGCATAATTTGTGATAAGATAATAATGTCTCACAACAAAATGTATTTCATAACCTTGAAGGTTAAAAATATTATAATATATAAACAACGTATACCATGTGAAGAAGAGCAATCGAATTATCAATCTCTTGTTAGGAGATTTCGTTAACATTTTTTTAATGGGATTACATACTCTTACTCAAAAAGAATGTATGTTAGTAAATGCAGTTTGGAGTACAGTGGTAAAATTAACAACTTATTTTTCGAGGTCCTCTCTTATTGGAGGTTATAGGTTATCATAACAACCCATTCTTTGTCTTTTCTTGGACACGATAGCATTATCGTGTCCGATGGTAGCCTTGTTAATGAGATAGCAGCTCGAGATAATTATCTGTCAATTCCTAAAGTATTTTAGGAATATTTATATAAATTATACATACGGGTACTTTCCTCAAGTAACCTCCTTCCTAACAGAAGTTAGTGTCATACATTCATTACTTCGAAATAAATATTCGCACTTACTGATAGAGCTTATTTTCAGTCTTTGGAATATTATCTTTCATCCATCTAAACTGGAACGGAACTAAAGATTTGACGCTACATCTAATGACAGCAAGAGAGCCTATCATTTCTGTTTGTTGTGGTATCATTTCTATGTAAGGACTCTCAGGCTGCTGAGAACTTAATGCTGTAGTTGTTATTCGAGTGAGAGGATACTTTTTATCTTCGTCTATTGTTACTCCTCTTATCTGTAAATTGAAAATATAAACGAAAACTTAAAAAAAAATAATACCTACTTCTCAAAACTCATGAATTGAATTTGAACAGTGTGGATTCTGGAAGATTAATATAAGATCCTTAGCACACAAACGAGGATTTTTGAGAGGAAGTGAAGGTAAAACTGTTATGCCTACATAACATGAGAATATTTTCAAACGAGACGGCTTTTAAGGGGAGGCAAGTCGCGAACCCAGCGGATGGTCGGCGCGACAAGATATCAATAAAAATTTGTATAGGTACTACTATGTACTTATGGTTTGACGCCAAGCTAAAACCTGCAACAAGTTGGATGCATCTGGACAGCAAGATGAGCGACGTGTTAATTTGCGGTGACGCGAATATTATAACAAGTCACATTAGCAAAGTCGACCCCTTTGAAAGAACTATATTAATTAAACTAGTAGTTTTGTGAGTAAGAATGACTGCCGTGAGGCACTGGGTGTCCTAATAGGGCCTTTAACTATCCAGAAAAATCCATGAACATAATTAATGTCCATATCAACTTTCGTCAAAACCAGACAAAGCGTTCGAGAGTTATCGTGGAGCAAACAAGCGCTTAAGGAAAAATTGTGTTATTAAAACTAAACTTTACTTCATCCAGATTGTATTGTGATGAACATTTAAAGATTGTGAAATGCTAATGAGATTGTACTATATATTAATATTACTAGCTGTTTTACCCGTGCTTCGCTACGGGCTATAATAGCTGATAGAATAATGAGGATAAATATGAATATTCAAATCTGAAGAACAGATTAAAAAATAATAAATTAACTGTCCAAAAAAATAAAGCGAAAATAAAATTATTGGGAAGGAGCTATCTTGTCAAGGGGTACTCGTGAGACTTGATTGGCGCAGCGCTTCCTATTGTCATGGGGTCGCGGCTCTTTTAGCATACCTAATGTCCACTTCCAGGAAGGTCTCGTAGACACCAGTTGGTGGTATGTTGATTTAGGCCGTACAGGGGATATCATTTGATCAGCAAAACTACACTTATTTACCGGCACGGATAAACAGAAATAAAAAGGTGATAATATTTGATGGACGCGACTTTTTCCTCATTTGGGATATTAAAAAATCCTATCTNGGGATATCTTACACCTATATAAAATAAATCATCATAAGGCACGAAAGGACCACCCACGTAGACACCATCATTTGTAGACGATGGTCGAAGTGTCAAAAAATATTTAAATAAATGAAATAAACAAAGGGATATCTTACACCTATATAAAATAAATCATCATAAGGCACGAAAGGACCACCCACGTAGACACCATCATTTGTAGACGATGGTCGAAGTGTCAAAAAATATTTAAATAAATGAAATAAACAAAGGGATATCTTACACCTATATAAAATAAATCATCATAAGGCACGAAAGGACCACCCACGTAGACACCATCATTTGTAGACGATGGTCGAAGTGTCAAAAAATATTTAAATAAATGAAATAAACAAAGGGATATCTTACACCTATATAAAATAAATCATCATAAGGCACGAAAGGACCACCCACGTAGACACCATCATTTGTAGACGATGGTCGAAGTGTCAAAAAATATTTAAATAAATGAAATAAACAAAGGGATATCTTACACCTATATAAAATAAATCATCATAAGGCACGAAAGGACCACCCACGTAGACACCATCATTTGTAGACGATGGTCGAAGTGTCAAAAAATATTTAAATAAATGAAATAAACAAAGGGATATCTTACACCTATATAAAATAAATCATCATAAGGCACGAAAGGACCACCCACGTAGACACCATCATTTGTAGACGATGGTCGAAGTGTCAAAAAATATTTAAATAAATGAAATAAACAAAGGGATATCTTACACCTATATAAAATAAATCATCATAAGGCACGAAAGGACCACCCACGTAGACACCATCATTTGTAGACGATGGTCGAAGTGTCAAAAAATATTTAAATAAATGAAATAAACAAAGGGATATCTTACACCTATATAAAATAAATCATCATAAGGCACGAAAGGACCACCCACGTAGACACCATCATTTGTAGACGATGGTCGAAGTGTCAAAAAATATTTAAATAAATGAAATAAACAAAGGGATATCTTACACCTATATAAAATAAATCATCATAAGGCACGAAAGGACCACCCACGTAGACACCATCATTTGTAGACGATGGTCGAAGTGTCAAAAAATATTTAAATAAATGAAATAAACAAAGGGATATCTTACACCTATATAAAATAAATCATCATAAGGCACGAAAGGACCACCCACGTAGACACCATCATTTGTAGACGATGGTCGAAGTGTCAAAAAATATTTAAATAAATGAAATAAACAAAGGGATATCTTACACCTATATAAAATAAATCATCATAAGGCACGAAAGGACCACCCACGTAGACACCATCATTTGTAGACGATGGTCGAAGTGTCAAAAAATATTTAAATAAATGAAATAAACAAAGGGATATCTTACACCTATATAAAATAAATCATCATAAGGCACGAAAGGACCACCCACGTAGACACCATCATTTGTAGACGATGGTCGAAGTGTCAAAAAATATTTAAATAAATGAAATAAACAAAGGGATATCTTACACCTATATAAAATAAATCATCATAAGGCACGAAAGGACCACCCACGTAGACACCATCATTTGTAGACGATGGTCGAAGTGTCAAAAAATATTTAAATAAATGAAATAAACAAAGGGATATCTTACACCTATATAAAATAAATCATCATAAGGCACGAAAGGACCACCCACGTAGACACCATCATTTGTAGACGATGGTCGAAGTGTCAAAAAATATTTAAATAAATGAAATAAACAAAGGGATATCTTACACCTATATAAAATAAATCATCATAAGGCACGAAAGGACCACCCACGTAGACACCATCATTTGTAGACGATGGTCGAAGTGTCAAAAAATATTTAAATAAATGAAATAAACAAAGGGATATCTTACACCTATATAAAATAAATCATCATAAGGCACGAAAGGACCACCCACGTAGACACCATCATTTGTAGACGATGGTCGAAGTGTCAAAAAATATTTAAATAAATGAAATAAACAAAGGGATATCTTACACCTATATAAAATAAATCATCATAAGGCACGAAAGGACCACCCACGTAGACACCATCATTTGTAGACGATGGTCGAAGTGTCAAAAAATATTTAAATAAATGAAATAAACAAAGGGATATCTTACACCTATATAAAATAAATCATCATAAGGCACGAAAGGACCACCCACGTAGACACCATCATTTGTAGACGATGGTCGAAGTGTCAAAAAATATTTAAATAAATGAAATAAACAAAGGGATATCTTACACCTATATAAAATAAATCATCATAAGGCACGAAAGGACCACCCACGTAGACACCATCATTTGTAGACGATGGTCGAAGTGTCAAAAAATATTTAAATAAATGAAATAAACAAAGGGATATCTTACACCTATATAAAATAAATCATCATAAGGCACGAAAGGACCACCCACGTAGACACCATCATTTGTAGACGATGGTCGAAGTGTCAAAAAATATTTAAATAAATGAAATAAACAAAGGGATATCTTACACCTATATAAAATAAATCATCATAAGGCACGAAAGGACCACCCACGTAGACACCATCATTTGTAGACGATGGTCGAAGTGTCAAAAAATATTTAAATAAATGAAATAAACAAAGGGATATCTTACACCTATATAAAATAAATCATCATAAGGCACGAAAGGACCACCCACGTAGACACCATCATTTGTAGACGATGGTCGAAGTGTCAAAAAATATTTAAATAAATGAAATAAACAAAGGGATATCTTACACCTATATAAAATAAATCATCATAAGGCACGAAAGGACCACCCACGTAGACACCATCATTTGTAGACGATGGTCGAAGTGTCAAAAAATATTTAAATAAATGAAATAAACAAAGGGATATCTTACACCTATATAAAATAAATCATCATAAGGCACGAAAGGACCACCCACGTAGACACCATCATTTGTAGACGATGGTCGAAGTGTCAAAAAATATTTAAATAAATGAAATAAACAAAGGGATATCTTACACCTATATAAAATAAATCATCATAAGGCACGAAAGGACCACCCACGTAGACACCATCATTTGTAGACGATGGTCGAAGTGTCAAAAAATATTTAAATAAATGAAATAAACAAAGGGATATCTTACACCTATATAAAATAAATCATCATAAGGCACGAAAGGACCACCCACGTAGACACCATCATTTGTAGACGATGGTCGAAGTGTCAAAAAATATTTAAATAAATGAAATAAACAAAGGGATATCTTACACCTATATAAAATAAATCATCATAAGGCACGAAAGGACCACCCACGTAGACACCATCATTTGTAGACGATGGTCGAAGTGTCAAAAAATATTTAAATAAATGAAATAAACAAAGGGATATCTTACACCTATATAAAATAAATCATCATAAGGCACGAAAGGACCACCCACGTAGACACCATCATTTGTAGACGATGGTCGAAGTGTCAAAAAATATTTAAATAAATGAAATAAACAAAGGGATATCTTACACCTATATAAAATAAATCATCATAAGGCACGAAAGGACCACCCACGTAGACACCATCATTTGTAGACGATGGTCGAAGTGTCAAAAAATATTTAAATAAATGAAATAAACAAAGGGATATCTTACACCTATATAAAATAAATCATCATAAGGCACGAAAGGACCACCCACGTAGACACCATCATTTGTAGACGATGGTCGAAGTGTCAAAAAATATTTAAATAAATGAAATAAACAAAGGGATATCTTACACCTATATAAAATAAATCATCATAAGGCACGAAAGGACCACCCACGTAGACACCATCATTTGTAGACGATGGTCGAAGTGTCAAAAAATATTTAAATAAATGAAATAAACAAAGGGATATCTTACACCTATATAAAATAAATCATCATAAGGCACGAAAGGACCACCCACGTAGACACCATCATTTGTAGACGATGGTCGAAGTGTCAAAAAATATTTAAATAAATGAAATAAACAAAGGGATATCTTACACCTATATAAAATAAATCATCATAAGGCACGAAAGGACCACCCACGTAGACATCATCATTTGTAGGCGATGGTCGAAGTGTCATATTTGCCAGAACAGTTCCATTGATAGCAATTACTTCCACTGAGTAGAGTTGTGTTGTAACCGCCTCTCCTTCTGTTTTAATCAATATTAAATTATTGCCTCCTAAAGAAAACAGTCAAACGTAAACAAGAAACAATATGTCATAAGAGCGAAACAAATATTGGGTCGATTATATTTTTACAAGGTCTTGGAGACCTTTGAGAATAATTTCACAGTTGTGATATCACGCTGGTGAGATATATGAAAAGTAACTATCATTGTTTAATGTAACAGTCTAAATTTTGGTCATCGCATTAGTTGAAATAAATATCTCACGACATTAATTTTAAACGTACAATAAAATCGTGACTATGATTTCTGACCTAGGTTGTGGTGTGTAGTGCAAAATGTTGTACCTATTAATTTCCTTAATTGAAAACGAATTTGATCGTAAATTGTGGCTTATTATCCGGACGAATGAAAAGTTCAGATATTGTCGAACCGAAAATTAGGAGCATGCTAATACTCATATATTAATGGGTCGGTAGCATGCAAACATTTATTGCCTAATATGAAGGGAAATTTAAATCAGATTTTGTATTAGGTGTAGTTAATTATATTTAATTTAGGATTCATCAATTGTGTCCACCTATAAAATTCTATTGTATAATCAAATGACATTACTAATGCATATGGGTACTAGACAATGGTTCGGTGATTTTATTTTACCTATGCAAACCAAGTAAGTACAGCAAACCAAACCCAGTTCAAAGAAGGAGTTGGTTGGTTTTGCTTGATCCGTTCTCAACGGTAGTTTACAACTTTATCATTAATTATTATTTTATTATCAAACAATACGGTGGTTTTGTAACCCCATTTGTAAAATAGTCCGAACGAGTGGACCGCTACAATGCATAATAATAAAATAAACCACATGAAAACGAGCGAGTTCCTGAGTCTATCTCAGGCGAATAGAAAAAGTGATACAATAAATAAATTATAAACGAGAAACTTTAAACGCAATTTTTCCATCATACTTTCATCATCATGATGAGGCTTCATCGTGTTCAATGATAACAAGATGTATGAAAATGCAGCTGTATAAAGAAGTTATGTATGCTGAGGTTTTTAATTATATTCATCATACTAAATAACTAGAGATTTAAAAAAAGAACTATTTACCTTTCAATGGCCTATGATAAGTGTTTTTCAGATTATCTGTTGGGCGGGATGAAAATCCATGCATGAAATCAGTTCCGCTCAATCCAGTAGACCTTACAGAGTGTTGAGAATCACTATTGATTTGGACTGTCCAAACTCCAGGTTCTGGGTCCTATAAAAACATTATTAACTATATTGTAGTACCTACCTGATGCTGATGAAAAATGGGTTAAATTGGAGTGAATTGTTTGGCGAACTATTGAGTGGTATGAACTAACAGTGACACCCAAATGAGGCCTTTCTAAGAGTTCATTTGATTCAATTTTAATGAAAAATATTTTCTTCAAATTTTTGGAGAGGAGATCGACAGGATCATGCAGCAGGCTCAAATCTTATTAGTTTAACTAGGTGCAAAAAATGGCAAAATTATATAAAATGATTTTATGTACATGAAACATTGCACTCATGTTTCACCCAGAAGGAGCACATCGTTCAATAAGGTGGTGTTTTTTTTTATGTACGAGTATAATTGCTCCATTTACATCCATCCCCTTTCACATTTTCTTTCATCCTCTCTCTCTCTCTCTCTGGATCTTTTTCCTAACGTCTTCACAAATGAATGAGACTAGCCAAACATATTGTTGTGTGGATAGAATATTCTATTTAACTTGTTGCATGTGGAAGTTAAGACCCTTCAACAAAGCATTGACAACAGAAACATGTCTCAATCATACTCGTAATACTAACATGTAACATTCAATGTACTTTTAATGATAATTTTACGACTTTTATCGTTAACAGATGGTGACAAAATAGAATAAAAACGAAATATAATCCGAAGTTCTCTTTAAGTCTTATTTTTTATGTGAGAGCATATTGTATGTTTCGAAGAGAGATGGCTGTGCCATTCATATTGGTTAATTATTTTCAATAATGAACCTTTGGAATCGTCATTTTTATATCAACCCATTGTTTTATATTTTTATGATAGACATCTATCTACTCACCTTAACAGTAACAATTTTAACATTTTTTAGATCTAGCAATGGTGTTACAGTATTCGATTGCTCGTTATGCGGGTTGTAGACCGATATTACTGGATTCAGACCGGACACCGAAACTGTAAATTCTTTGAGAGTTTTATCAACTGGTAGATGATAGACTTCAGGATATATAGCCGGTTTAGCGTTATCAACTGATATAAGATTCACTTTTTGAGAATTCAAGGACACGTCAACAAAATTCAGAACCTGAGGATTAAAATATTATAGATCAAGGGTAAGAATATTTCAACTTGCGTTTGAAATAATCGTAAAATCAATGCGATTTTAAAAATTATTTCTTGTAGAATTTTTAAATTAAATTTGACACAACAGCCTATATGAATAATGTTCATATAAGCTGTTGCTGATGACCTTTTGTGGTTTGGTTTTTTCATGATTTATTGGGTCATCATCATTTCTATAACTACGTCAATCATTATTGATTGTTAATCAATATCAATAATGTTTATAAAACAAAAGTAACATCCTTGAAATTGTTTTAGTTGTTTTGCTTTGACTCATCATGGATTATGCAGACTCGAGCCTAATACTCGTACTTATTATAAATTTGAATCTACTGATACGAGTGTCATTGAAATAAGAGAACCAACCAGTTTCGTCGACCTTTGCTCACAGGTCATTGAATTGATACTAAACATAATAAGAGAATTTGTATTTGACGAATTTGGACAAAGCAATAGTTTTTGATCAAGGTCATAGCTATTTAACAATACAACCATAGTATTATATTTCAAAAATTGTATTTGCTGTTTGTAACTTACCTATTAACCGAAAAAGTTGTGATATTGTCGAACCGAAAATTAGGAACATGCTTGTACGTTGGGTAGCATGCAATAACTTATTTATTGTTTGATATGAATGATCTTTTCGTGTTTAGTTTACAGAATCTTGTTTTTTTTTTTTTTTTTTTTTTTTTTTTTTTTTAGAATCAAACAGGAAAAATAATATTTTCCTCAAGCCGTTAAGAGGCGGTCCGGATCCTCTTTGATCGAATGATGGAACATATGTGGGTAAATTCCAAGACCACCCGTTTTGTCTCCGAGCGGAAACGCACATCAGAGTTAGGAAACTCTGATGTGTCCATTAAAATTACAAGTGATGTGATACATGCAATGCACAATTTATTAAATTTTCCTAAAAAAATAATTTATTCCTAAACACCAAACACACTTTTAACGAAATCAAATAGAAGAACATATTATATGATGAGTAATTACTTTATTTCATATTGAGAAACTCGTCCTTTAGACTTCTGCCATCTCATGTCTCTTACTGAGTCAGCTGAGTACATTTCTTTCAAATTGTCATAGCTCGCTATCCTCATTCTTTTTGATGTTTTTCATTTCACCCCGGTATTATTTTGGTACATAAATACCCCTGTACTCTGTTAACTCGTTATCAGAAAAATAGACCCTCATCCTCTTTCCTGCCTCTTCATGTTTTAATTTTTTGGTGATTGAAGCTGGAACCTATGTTGTACAAGATGAGTACGATGTTTCACGGAGGTGAATATTATATCTGATATTTTAATGATGTAATTTTGTGTAAATTTCAAAAGATAATATTTTAGTATAAACATAAACATTAACTGCATATCATAAAAAATAAACCTATTATTAATTTCTGCAAGCTAGGCGACAGGTTCTTGAACTTCCAATAAGTTATTAAGCCGAGATTAGTCTTGGACCATTCATTGCTATCTTTTAATTCACCAACTATCGACATATCACGCATAATTATTTAATATGCAATCTACATTTATTCTATGAATTTTATTTTACCTATTATGACCTTGAAATATGTACTACTGCCTCCACCTACGTCTATTTGAGACTTTGAGCTTTATTTGAGTGGCTTTGATTGAACAAACACTTCATTTTATCACCACAATTTTTCTTTTGTTTGTCTAGTCGTCTGTTTACCTTTTTGTTGTATCACGATGACTCTCGAACGCCTTGTCCGATTTTTACAATTTTTATAAAAAGTATGAAAACTCAGCCATTTTAACTGAGTGAAATCTTCAGTTCAGAGAACTACTAATATCCCTTGATGCAACTTTACCAAAGGCCTATCTAAAGCTTCCCACTATACCTATACTTTTCCTGTTAAGTGATCTTCAAACTTATACTTCCATCTTAGATTTGATTTTCTCCTTATTCTACTTCCCTCACATAAATTTTGCAAATCACATTCTATTCATTGCCTTTTGTTACTCTCCACTCGGTTTTATTATCTTCCAGTAAGTTGAAACTTGTTAATCTAGTCTAGTTCTTGATAACTCTCCCCGTTTTGCTAAAGCCTGCATACTAAAAGTCTGACTAAAAGACTGACTGATACTAAAAGCCAGCTGTGTTCCAAATTTCAAGTCTCTAGGAGTGACAACAACGTCAATCAGTCAGTCAGTACTTATACCATCTACAATTTGCGTTTTGTAAGTATAGAGTATAGATTTGTATAGACCTCATTCGCTTTGAATTCCTCATTAACATTGGTTTAGAGACAAATCAATAGTTACCTCGTCTACTTCTGTTTTGTTCAAATGATATTACCAAATGTGCATAAATATCTAAACTTTTCTCATTAACATTGGTTAAGAGACAAATCAATAGTTACCTCGTCTACTTCTGTTTTATTCAAATTATATTACCAAATGTGCATACCTAAACTTTCCTCATTAGCATTGGTTTAGAGACAAATCAATAGTTACCTCGTCTACTTCTATTTTGTTCTAATGATATTACCAAATGTGCATCAATATCTAAACAATCATTAACATTGGTTTAGAGACAAATCATTAATTACCTCGTCTACTTCTGTTTTGTTCTAATGATATTACCAAATGTGCATAAATATCTAAACTTTCCTCATTAACATTGGTTTAGAGACAAATCATTAATTACCTCGTCTACTTCTGTTTTGTTGTAATGATATTACCAAATGTGCATAAATATCTAAACCTTCCTCATGAACATTGGTTTAGAGACAAATCATTAATTACCTCGTCTACTTCTGTGTTGTTCTAATGATATTACCAAATGAGCATAAATATCTAAACTTTCCTCATTAACATTGGTTTAGAGACAAATCATTAATTACCTCATCTACTTCTGTTTTGTTCTAATGATATTACCAAATGTGCATAAATATCTAAACTTTCCTCATTAACATTGGTTTAGAGACAAATCATTAATTACCTCGTCTACTTCTGTTTTGTTCAAATGATACACTTGGCCAGAACTCGTTGATGCAATTTTATCAAAAGCTAAATAACCCGGATCACTCCGGTCACCACAATCTCCAGTCATCACGAAAACTACCTTAAAATAAAAATAATTTATATTAGCCTAAATGTAGAGCAACTGGTGTCTCTAAAACTCAAATCTAATATCTGAAAAAACAATCGTAACATTTTAGGGCGTCCTCCCAATTTAGCAACTTTCTTAAAAGCATATGCTTGTTTATGCTTAAGAGCAGCATATATGTAGTTTGGTTATATTTAGAAAATTCAATATTTTACTCAAAGATATTACTTTTTGCACTGCGGAACACCTTCGTATAAAATTTCAGTTTTCTGTCGATACTTCTTAACTATGGGTTTTTGGTGGAAACGATCCCCAGAGTGAGCACCGCTCCTAGTCAGAAAATTCAATATTTTACTCAAGTGTCTTACTTTTTGTACTTCGGAACACCTTTATATCAATTTTCAGCTTCCTCGCTCATTCCGAAGTGGTACTTCTCAATTCCGAAGTGGTACTTTTCAATTCCAAGACCCGCTAAATAGCGTCATTTCTGGCGGTAACTTGCTCCTACTTGCACTTTAAATTTTTTCCTTTCTTATTACGCACCTAAATACTAAAAGGAATCCGTATGCCAAGTTTCAAGTCTTTACGTTTAGCCATCGTGGTTTATGTTTATGTTTACGTTGATTATCAGTCAGTCGTACTGACTAGTCAGTCAGTATACCAACTGGGTTTTGCGTTTTATAAGTATAGATACCCCAACTAAATAAAACAGCATTACTAATGTCAAGGTTTGACCTGATTTCGAATGTCAGCCATTCTTAAATAAAAAGGACATTTATTTTCAAATATAGGAAATATGATGAGAAGCCAAGAACATTTTTACTCAAAACTCAATGCAAGAAAGTATGCCAAAGCTGAAAAAGCGCTCATTTTTTTTTGTCAGTGCAAATCTCGTGACTTTCGAAATAACCATCACATGCTTGCTATTTCTTTTTCAAAAATATACCCCCAAGTTTCGTCAATTAGTATTAAAAATCCCAGCTTTCCTGTTACTGGATACAGTGTTTCCAAAAGATTTTAATGAAAGCAATTAAAAGAAATTCACCTGCGATTGTTTTCTTTGAATCAATGTGGAAACATCGTTCAGAAGATAATAATCATTCGAGCTGGCATCAGTAAATACGTAAATGTAGGAGCCTGGTTCAGAAAGCCTGACTGCTTCATAAAGTGCAGCAAACGTATTTTCTGGACAATCAGAACCTCCGACAGCATCAATGTCATTGACTTTTTCTTGAAATATTCTGTAATCTTTGGTGACGGTTGAATTTAGTACACCTGAAAAAGAGTTAGAGTGTCGCGTGTTATTTTTTTTTTTTTTTTTTTTTTTTTTTTTTTTTTTTTTTTTTTTAGTCGTAATAACTTGTGGGTGTCTTTCGGTACTCGACTTCCCGAAATCCCTACAAAAATCTAACTTCTATTTAGAAATCGAAGACACAATTTCTTGCAATCCGTTTATTTTATGACTTAAACTTCGATGGAGAAAAGTAAATCATACTTAAGATTGTGAGATGTTACTTTTTCATGATCCTGTTGCCCATGTCAATTATTAGCCCCCAAAAATAGATGCGAGGTAGCATTTGAATTTTAGCAACAGACAATCAGTTAGTAAGAGACTCTTTCATCTGATGGTAACAGACACGATGATGCTAATAATGATTGAAATACATAGTTGAAACTATTGAGGAGAGGCATTGCTCTTATGAGTATCTGCTTCACAAGGTGTATACTTCTAACTTAACCACATACTAACTTATCTTATTGCATAGCACATCTTCACTTATAAGCAAAAGAAAAAATACACTTATTCTTATGGGAGTCCGCAGATTGTGCGATCTGCGCACTCCCATATGAACATATGAATTTTTTTTCTTTGCATATTTGGGTGGTAAACATGAAGCTGTCTAGAAGCACCCTCATTTTCCAATAGTCAACAAAGTTCCTAAAGATGAATTTCACTTACGTGGATCTCGAAATGGTACCAGAACAAAATTATAAATTGGTTTAATAGATCTTCGCAACATTGTATCTACAATTTTCGCAGCACCTTTTTTCACTTGCTTGAGATCATTCGACATAGATCCTGTCGAGTCGAATACAAAGGCCAATGATGCTGTCCCCACTCTCGTGTCTACTTTTTCGCGATTAGGGTAATCCCACGTATCTGATACTTGATCATTTTGCACTGAAGGCGTTTCGGACTTAGTGTCTAGGAAAGACTCAGTTTCATCATTGCCTAACGTTACATTATTATTTTCTTTAGAAATTTTTGGGAAATGTAAAACATTTTCTTCAGTTTCTGCTCTGTGTTTTTTTTGAGAAATTACAAAGACATCCGGAATGGCAGTATTAGATTTAAGTGGCAAAAAAGTCACATTTTTATTTTTATTGTGTTTTTTTTGTTTCTTATGTGGTTTGGTTTGATTATTTATTATATTTCTCTCCGTATGTTTATGAGTTCTGACTGTATTAGATTCCGATTTATTTCCTAAACCATCTATTAGCAACTTATTGATGTCTTGTTCAAGTTCAGTTCCATTAGGATTTTGCCACTGTACACTCACAACTTTTATGGAACATTGTGAAAAATGTAATAATAAAAAAAATATAAACAGATATTGTGAACACATATTTTCAGATAAAATATTATCTGGAAATATTATTCTTAATTTTTTGACCGATTTGCCTTGGAAAAATTCTTTATTTAATTATTTAGACCCCTGCAGTGTTACAAAATATTTTGATTCACATGTCCAGTCCTAGGAACTAACGTTATAAATTGAAAGCTTTTGATTACTGATTCATATGATATCAAAATGTTTAACTTTCTATTCATATTGCGGCGCTTCGTTTTTTATCTGTCTATGAGTGCGAGGAAGTATTTTCTTATCAAAATTTAAAAAAGAGTGTGTAGTAAGTACCTACAATTGTACATTGTACAACAAATAATTATTTATCTACAGTAGCAGCCCCGTCATCATGTCCACCTCACGGCCCACCCAAATCCAAAAGAAATACCGGAACCCTCGACGGGCACCCCCTCATGGCTCTGTACAAAATCCTGATACAGGGTGAAAATATGAAATTTCAACATACAGTTCAACAAAAACATAAAGAGTGTCTCAAAAATTCAACTGAAGTAAAGTTACTGGTTTATTTTTTCATGGTTGTTTCCGATGGTAGTCAGATGTATGAGTCTGCAGCTCTATTTTTGTATAATTTTAAGATTTCTGTACATAGTCCTGTCAATGAATGATCAAAATAGGGGTGTAGAGTGCGTTGGCTGGAAACCAAGGAATTTTTTCAGAAGTTTGTTTGGTGTGGTCAGGAGAAAAACATACTAAAAGTCCTGGGACCTGGGGGGTGAGCCAAATGCAGGGGG
>CM022885.1:15442803-15458908 GCA_012654025.1 Pachypsylla venusta
TATGACACTTGAGTTTTTCTCAGCTGGAAAGGTTGACTAGGTATTAATAATTTCTAAATAAATCTTTAATTTCTAATGACTAATATTGTGATTGATAAATAATTAGTTAGGAAGCAATTTCAAAATAATAAACAATAAAATAGTTTTGACTTCTATAAACATTGGTAACTGTGATACCGTAGAAAAGTGTATTTAATTTTTTTTTAAAAAAAGAAAAGTTTTTAAACAGTGAGGTTAATTTAGGCTTAACGGCAAGCCCTTTAAAGAACGCAGTTTTTAATTTATTGTGTTGATCTCATATTATTTGTCTTGACGTAAATAGTTTTAATTAATAATTGATTGATTCAAGTATCAAATTTTTCACAAATGATGATTTAATTATTTTAATATACGAGTATATCTATACTTATAAAACGCAAAGCCCAGTTGCTTTACTGACTGACTCATAATCAACGTAGCCCCACGATGGTTAAACCTAGAGACTTGAAACTTGGTACACAGATCCCTTTTAGTATGTAGGTAGGTGCGTAATAAGAAAGGAAAATATCGAAAGTTTAAGTGGGAACTAGTTACTGCCAAAAATTACGCTTTTTAGTGGGTCTTCTTGCAATTCTTTTCTGGGCAAACGAAAGGAGCTAACAAAAAACTACCGAGAATAGACCCCCCCAAAATAGTATATAGGGACCAAAAAAAAAAATTGAAATTTTCCGGTTTCTCCCCGAAATAAATTTCGATACAAAGGTGTTCCGCAGTACAAAAGTCATATCCTTGAATAAAATATTGAATTTTCGAACTAGGAGCAGAAGCACGAGAAAACAGCTAGTAACACTATAAAAATGAGTTTTAAATCGTTGAAATCGAGGGCCCAGAAGAGAAAAGATAAAGAAGAACGAGGGACAACTTTCTCTTGATTCTTTTTTAAGACCTCCGCCCAGCAGTCCCAGCACTTCACAAAATGCTGCCGAACAAGTGGAAGGTGGACAATCGCAATTGGAAACTTCATTAAGAGCAGATCCTCAGGAGGAAACTATTGCGACTCATCTTCCTGCAAACATTAAAACTGTGTTTGACGCTCCACAAAAAGAAATTGTGTCGGGCGCTCCAAAAGAAAAGTTCTTTGATGTTGGGGACGAGAATCTAGACATTAATGAATAATGGAAAAAAATCTGGTGTGAACATCACTCGACTTTCCTTATCTATAAAAAGCGGCTATATCAACCACTAATTAGCGGCCAACAATATATTGCACTTCAACTTAAGTTGTATTCTTCAATTTCTTGTATGAAATTGATATGAATAGGCACCAAATTTCAAGTTCTAACTATTACCGTTCTCATTTTGGGCAGGATACGCGAAAACGGCTAAAAAGCTGCATAAACCCAACGGTAAAGCTGCATAAAGTCAACGGTATATTCGATTTCCACCTTGCTGTTGTTGAGACATCTTGTTCGCAGACAGACAGACAGACACACACACAGACCAATGGCTGAAACTCGAGATTTAGGATCTGGGGACCCCAAAACGTGTTTTGCATTGAAAACTCGACATCGAAAATTTGAGCCCATTACAATACTTCCCTTTTTATAAAAAGTAATAAACAACATATCGATAGTACCTACGTTATTACAATATTAATCAAAGGTATTAGGTGTAAAATACGTGTGTGCAAAAAAAAAAAATGGGGAACCCGGAGCACGACTTTGTGCCCGGGCCCGGGAAAGCTCTAAACGGCCCTGGATATGTAATGACAATGGAAAAATCTTTAGCAGCAAACAACAATTTATTTAGGACTGCATCAGTCTCATACAGTGGACGCGATTATACCACTATTGATTTCTTGATACAATGTGTTAGAATTTTATAAAATCTCGGCATAAAGTACATTGTTTTACGCTGTATTTAGATAAAGTAAATTCCCTCAGTCCTCTAGAGGTGATAATCTTAATCAACAGAAAGTTATTAGACGCTAGTTAACATCAAGCTGAACGAAACCTATCCTTTCGTTCAACACGTGGATACAAAAATAGTGAAAATTAAATAAAATAACAACAGAATATTTCGTTTCTTATAGGAAAAATAATATTTCATTATAATAATATCTAAGGATATGTATGGCCCTTTTTAGGTACTTCAATTCTCCTCGATGTATAACAATATAACATCATCTGCAAATAGTATATAAGATTCCAAGAAAGACAAAGTTAAAAAATGATCAAATATGACCCTTCTTTGTAATTTGAAAACTTTGATTCCTTATTTGTACATTATACTATAATGAATGCCAATTCCTAACCTAGTTGAAGGCAAACAATACATAAATAAATTTCGTTACAGTAGCTCACGTAGTTTGGGAGTTCTTGCGAAGAAAGAACTCCCAAACTACGTGCTTCCAGATAGAAAAGGAATAACTTTTCGAGATTCTTTAAAAAAATTAACCGACCATAATTAACATCAGAAATATATCGTGCAAATTTGATGCAGACATGTTGCTACACCCAGTATAAAAAAAAAAATTACAGTAATGATAAAAAGATGTGAATGAATATTAGAGATATCAGTATGGTAATATGAACGTTTCATTATTGTTTATTTTACTGTTTGACACCAAGGACAGGATTATTGTATGAGAATCTGTGTACCTACTGTCTGCCACGATTCTCACACAGAATTTTCTGTAATACCATAGTTGATACCATACTGCGTGGCTTTTATGGCAAGATAGCTTTTATGACCATAGGATGTAGGTTCGATTCTCACCCGACTGAAAAATAAAATATTAAATCTGTAATAACAAAACTCAAGGTACCAGTGTATCACTAATTTTGAAACCAAAATGGTAAGAGATATCGATTTTTAATGTTTTTCTCATTCGTATCCAAGCCATAACCGACTTTCCAATTTTATAAGATAAATTATACGTGTAGAACACTAGGGAAGCCTCTAAGGTAGTAAAATTAGTACCTCGTATTCGTATTTTTTTTTAAAAAAAAAGATCATTGCTTGTTGTCAATTAATTATTGGACCACACGTTTTTCTTTTCTGGAGGGTCAGGGGTAGTAATCCAAGGCATCTGAAAAAGTTATACCTAGTCATGCTCTGGGTCACAATATGAATGAACTTCTCTTTCCAAGTCCAAGAAAAAACTTAAAGACAATATGGACGGCTGTGCCATTTCAGTCCGTCAAAAGTTCCGTTTCAAAAAATATTTTTGTAAAACTGGTGATCTAAGCATTCATAATAACCACCGTTTACTGATAATATACGAGTTATTAAAACATTCCTCACCAAAAAAAGTAATACCGAACTTTTTAATTATATTTTATCGCTATTTTTCTTTTTTTATTCCATGTAATATTTAGGGACATTCCATTTCTAAATGGAAATCAAATATAAGGTTATGTTAGGCTGTATTATTTTCACCGAATTCCTGCATGATTCTCTGTGTTATAGAATGAAATCTATATTTGCTATTCTCTTTGTAATTTCAAATGAATCGGTCGTTTCCGCAACACCAAAAATACATATATCACATATAAATAGATTCTTATTTTACAACTAAAGGATGATTTTGTAACATATTATCAATTTATTTTATTTTGGGGCTAGCCACGGGTGCCGTTTAATTTAAAGTGCAAATAGTAAAGTATTTTCTGTGGTATGGTTAAACATTAGCTTTACTTTTTAAACTAGTTTAAGTGTTAGGAAGTCCAGTATGCATTGAAAGGCAGTATCTTGTAGGAATAATTCTGCTTGGCAGTTCTGGTGTAAGTATTTAATACAGAGTATAATAATTATAAATGTATTAGAATGGGAGAGAATCTTCAACTCCTCGTCATGTTTCATTTTCATCTTCAAACCATAGTATGATACAAGCTATATACATCTGGCCATCCACTAACAGCCACAGAGAATTTTATATTTTTTCAACAAATGTTTACACAACAAACCCTTTACCTGGAACAAAAAGCAAAATGAGATCAGTTTTCCTTTAGAAAATATGCGAATAAAGTTGTCAGTCGATTCTTTTGAATAATTTTACGGGAATTGGGAGTACAAAATTATTAGGACTGAAGAAAATTAATGCAAAACTTTCCAATAATTCTCATTTCTCTTCTAAATTTTAAAAAAATATTAATTTTGAGTTTTTTAAAGGTTCGTTCGTTCTTGAAAATAATAAATCAAAAATAGGAAGGTATTTTATCATTCCAAACTTATATTTATGCGACAATGTGTTTGTTGGCAGAGTCACTTGCGATATTATATACTTGGAAAGTCTTCTTTAAACTGCTAGTTTAAAAAAGTACAATATAATAATAATAATAATAAAAAAAAAAAACCGAAAGAATTGAGGTCTAGTTTTAAATGCATGATTTTTATTTAAATGTCTATTTGTCTTGTTCGCGAATTTGATGAAACTTTTAATGACAGAAAAGATTGCTATACATTGCTATGGACCTTATTGGGCCATTTATTTTATTAGAATTTTCGTTGTCAGACAAACAAGTTGCGAAAATTATAATCTCTCACTGTTCCTAAGATGCCTGTGACACACATCATAGGGATAGTAATTGGGTTCCACTATCTCTCACTGCTCCTAAGATGCCTGTGACACATATCATAGGGATAGTAATATTGGATTCCACTATCTCTCACTGCTCCTAAGATGCCTGTGACACATATCATAGGGATAGTAATTGGACTCCACTATCTCTCACTCTGCCCCTAAGATGCCTGTGACACATATCATAGGGATAGTAATATTGGATTCCACTATCTCTAACTGCTCCTAAGATGCCTGTGACACATATCATAGGGATAGTAATATTGGATTCCACTATCTCTCACTGTTCCTAAGAGGTCTGTGACACATATCATAGGGATAGTAATTGGGTTCCACTATCTCTCACTGCTCCTAAGATGCCTGTAACACATATCATAGGGATAGTAATATTGGATTCCACTATCTCTCACTGCTCCTAAGAGGCCTGTGACACATATCATAGGGATAGTAGTATTGGATTCCACTATCTCTCACTGCTCCTAAGATGCCTGTGACACATATCATAGGGATAGTAATTGGATTCCACTATCTCTCACTGCTCCTAAGATGCCTGTGACACATATCATAGGGATAGTAATTGGACTCCACTATCTCTCACTGCTCCTAAGATGCCTGTAACACATATCATAGGGATAGTAATATTGGATTCCACTATCTCTCACTGCTCCTAAGATGCCTGTGACACATATCATAGGGATAGTAATTGGGTTCCACTATCTCTCACTGCTCCTAAGATGCCTGTGACACATATCATAGGGATAGTAGTATTAGATTCCACTATCTCTCACTGCTCCTAAGATGCCTGTGACACATATCATAGGGATAGTAATTGGACTCCACTATATCTCACTGCTCCTAAGATGTCTGTGACACATATCATAGGGGTAGTAATATTGGATTCCACTATTTCTCACTGCTCCTAAGAGGCCTGTGACACATATCATAGGGATAGTAATTGGGTTCCACTATCTCTCACTGCTCCTAAGATGCCTGTGACACATATCATAGGGGTAGTAGTCTTGGATTCCACTATCTCTCACTGCTCCTAAGATGCCTGTGACACATATCATAGGGATAGTAATTGGACTCCACTATCACTCACTGCTCCTAAGATGTCTGTGACACATATCATAGGGGTAGTTATATTGGATTCCACTATCTCTCACTGCTCCTAAGAGGCCTGTGACACATATCATAGGGATAGTAATTGGGTTCCACTATCTCTCACTGTTCCTAAGATGTCTGTGACACATATCTAGAATATAAAGTTATTAATTCATTCGAGAGCAATTGGGTTCTACTATCTCTCTTTAGTTACGGAACCCAAACAATGTCTGAAAAGAAAGAAAGTCACACAACTAAAAATGATTAACAAATAAAATAATGTGTATAAGAAACGAAAATAACACTTACAGCAGCTTTCGCACAATCGCAATGAAGTTTACCATGTTCGAGAGCAAGCTTGAGCAGGCCGAGTTTGTCACATTTTGGATGCGGACAACATGGGGGGCCAACAATCGGTGGCCCGGGAACAGGCTTAGGAATTGGTGCAGGCTAGAAATTAAACAAAAAACAATTGCAACAAGTATATAATCTCTAAAAACTGAAGTTATTTTTCATCAAGAAAAACACCGCGTCAATATAAAGTAGGTTCACACAAAATGTTCTTTCATTTTCTAAACGATTGACGAATGTTGACGATTGACGAATTTATGATTGATATTCGGCGATTGAAGTGCGTTTAGATACGAGTTCCAATCTGCTTTTGACAGCCATAGGGTTCAATCTTGTAGATCTAAAATTACATATTTTAATTCATTCATTAGATAACCTGACAGTATTCAAATGACAACTTACATCAGTAGCAAAAGCAGTGATACGAGTACGTAAGGAGATAGAGGCAATCACCCCCGAGAATCCGAGAATAACGGAAAACATCAACGAAAACATCATTGTCCCGAAAATATTTTAGTTCTGTCATCCAATTGAAGGTGACATCCAGGCCCGTATCCAGGACAGGATTTTAAGGGATCAACCCCCCCCCCCTCGAAATTTTTGAAAAGGTTTGATTTTTCCTATAATCCGTATATGATAAAACTCTCTTTACATACCCCCCCGGAATAAAATCCTTACGGACTCATTGTATGAAATGTACTCATTGTATGAAAGCAGTACAATATAATTGTGTTTGTAACTTTTCTCTTGGTACTGTTGTAACCATATTGCTTTTATTGACATAATTCTAGGGGCCCTTGTCAATTATTAGTCTCTAATAATAGACGTACTCGTATGATGACAGTTAAATTAAACAGTGCCAGTTCCATAGAACTAGCTACCACCGAATCAAAAATCATCTCATAAAATAATATTTATATTGCTTTTCATTTCGTGAGGAGGGGGGGGGGGTTAATGCATATTAAGCAAAAATGTGACATACATTTTACGCTTTTGTGGTAAAAACAAATGTGGAATGCTAGTAGATATGTAATTACCAACCTGTTGTGTGTGCAATTAGGGAGAAACTATGTACAATTGTTTTTATGTCTCAACCTTCAATTAAAATCTATAAAAAATAAACAATAAACTAGTAATGCAATTCTGAACTGCAACTGAAGATAAAATATCTTCGGTTATCAAAGAATTGATCTTGGTACCACTAACCACTGCCTGTTGAAATTTGAACTTGCTGATTATAAGACATGTGTTATGCTAACTGAATGGATGACAAAGAAAATTGGCAAACCCACATTTTTGGTTTGCATGAAAGTCATATACAATATGCTTACTTTTCACCTGCCCTTTAAGAATGAACATGAGAGTTTCGTTTTTTGGCCTGTAAAAATACCCAGTGGGCTATTTTAAGAGAGTAATAGGGTTATTCAGAAAAAAACTGTTGAAGACTCAGGACCGGTCAATTTCTCATTCCTCGGCGTAAAAATATATCTCACAAAACATTATCATAGAAAAAGGCCAAGTTCCACGCACTCTTCCAAAAAATTCCGCCTATGAAAGTAGTAATATCTATTATTGGGGCCAAGTTTATTGTTGCTGCTGTGTTACCCGCACTTAAATTTATTATTGCGCGTTCTTCTGTCTCAATTCCTAATACTAATACCGACTTTACACTTGGTCAGTTTTTTCTAAGGGAAATCGCAAAATACTATCTTTTTACAAACTGGCCAAGTGTACACCAAAATAATAATAAAGTATAATATGCACAACAAAGCAATTAAAAACAGCAATATTTATAGTGTACTTCTTCCCTGAAGTTATAGCACTGAGAGTTAACGAGTTTGAATTTTGATATTTGCGGGTTTAATTGAATTTAAGTCTATACCATCATGCAAGATTTCAGCGTTTTACCAGTTTAAACTAGTGTTTGAGCATCTCCTTCCCTAAAGTAGAAACTTTTTGGAGCACCGGGATTAAAAGAGTCCGAATATAAATAACTTCCCGCTTAATTTCATGTAAATATCTAACTTTATGCAAGATTTCAGTGTTTTATCAGTTAAAACTGCATTACAATACGTTGTATTGTCTTCCTTAAAGCGACACCGTTTTGGAGCACTTATAGTTAAAAAGTTCAAATTTTCGGATTTTTCCCTTTACTTGGATGTCAATTGCTAACATCGTAAATTTCAGCGCTATAGATATACGGGAAGTGCCTAACACTTTTGATGTGTGAATCAGTGAGTAACCGAAAGTGCAAGCTTTAAAATTACCTATTTCCTGTCCGGGTTAATATTAACTTTTGAAATTTATCCTGTAGTATTGTACTATACTACGGAATGTATGTTAAGAATGTCCTATCCCTTGTAGAACCGGATATCTGAGGGTGTGCAAAACCCGGTGAATTGCTTCGTGTAAAGATACACTGGTGCTTTCTGGAACTTGGCCTGGTGCACTGCCGTGAGCTCAGATTCACATTGTCTTCAACGGGAAGTGACTTTGTATGAAATTTCGATTACTTTTTAAGCTTCGGAAGATTGAGTGGGGCAAGTAAAATTAAAGTGTAAATTGAAGGAGAGCCAGGAGAAAAAAAAAATTAAAATTACCTAATGGGAATTAAGGGATTTGGGAAAAGGAGTATACAGCCAAAAACGCAAATCCCAAGTTAATTCCTATGGGACAGTTGGAAAGTAAACACATTGTATAAGGAACAAAATTTTCTTTTTTAAAACACAAACAACTTCAAGCAAATTAGAAAAAAATCATCATTACAATAAAAAATAGAAAAAATAAATAAAAAAGTCAGAAGCAGTACCTATTTGTTTTACCATAATGTTAACGGCTCATAGAGCATGCTTTAACTTACCTGTGTCACAATTAAAATGTAATAATTATTTGCAATTAAGCGTATCCATACGGCTTACAAGATATCATTGAGCAGTACATTACCTTTCATTCAGTTTTAGAAAATTATTTACAAATATTGAAATCATCATAAAGCCTGTCTTGTAGCAGGATGATAAAAAATGATAATTAAGTTAGTATTAATTTTAGCGCCTGAGTGATAGCTATCATTAAGGCACGAATACGACTTCCAAGAAATCATGGAGCATCCATTACTTACCTTATCACAATTAAACTGCAAAAAAACGAGATATATTCAATAATTATTGCGCAGCTCTCAAGCTAACTTTGTCAGGCGGATGTTGACTTTACGTTGGTTTGAGTAGAATACTCTTTTGTAAGCTCACGTTATTGTCACTTGAAGTCGTGCGTCATGCGTATGCAATTGTCTTTTCGTCTTGAAATCGCTTGCAAAATACGACCGGACTAAAGTCAATATCACTCTGCCCGGCTTGGCGATAATAGCCGGAATTCTTTTAAAAGCGCGTCTTAATAATTATTTCTGAATGGATCTAATTTTTCCAAACAATATTATTGTATTTACAATAATATTGTTTTACAATTATATTCGAACTATTTACAGGATTAGAGGTTAGTAAAATCTTTATACATAACATTGCGTTTTTCTACACGCGTCCCTTGCGTCAGACGCAGAGACTCTCTGCTGCAAATTAATAGTTATTTTGTGTGATACGCTACACATGTTACCCTTCTAGGAAAACGCACCTTTCCAGCAAAATAGTATTAGTACCTACGCCTTTAATATTTACAAAGATATTTACCAATGAAGCTACAGGAGGTATGTACACATAAGGTTCTTTATATACAACTGGGAGGGGAGGCCCTTTATATACATAGGGTTCTGGTAGGGGCAGTGGTAGAGGTGGAGGTGCATACCCTAAATCTAAAACTGCTACTGGAGGAATGACTTCAGGTTCACAAGGCTTATCACAACCACAATGACATGGCTTTCCCCAAGAGGTCTAGAACAAAATAACAAATGTTGTTAGCAGCTAAATGTAAAATATAAATTCTATTTCAACTTAATTACTTTCCAAGCCCAGTTCCACAAAAATTTCTATTTGTTTCATCAAAAGGTGGTTTTAATTTCTGTTTCATTTGAACTGTTTAACACCAAAAATTTCATTTTCAAAAAGGCTTTAAAAAGAGGTGAAGACAAAACATATACCAATATTTTTATTTTGTGGAACTGGTGTTAAAAAAATAGTAATTTATTAATCAACGTTTGCCTAATACGCCGAACATGGTATTTTTTATTCACAAAATTTGGTTTTCGAATTCCAGAACTACTCACAATTTAATTGGACTAGAATCAATTTTAAGTTTCTAGACCGATTTTCTATGTTCCGTACTCGAAGGTTGAAAATAGAACCAAATTACTAATAATGTCAGAGGACTCGAGAATCATTACAAAAATCAATAATATTATTTTTTTCAGTCTAAAACATGACCGGACTTTGAATTATTGTCGTCATTAATCACTTCAGTTTCTAGTTTCTGGTGGCGATAGTTTTATATTGAAAACATACACATGGGTTCTTTTAAAATTTCAAATGGTAAGTAAGAAACTTTGAAACCAAAAAATTTTCAGAAAAACAAAAGTTCGCGATTGAGTTTGGAGGAACATAGAATGGTAACCAATTTCATAAAAATAGGATAAGGCGCGTTTGAAATTAAGAGGTTAAGACCTGTTTTTGCGGACAAAGAGTAATATCAACGCGACGTCCAAAAAAGCACCCATATTTTCTTTTTAATGTTACAAACTTTATTTTTCTAAAGTCAAAAAAAATCTACTGCATACGTTTCCATTTTTAGACATGAAAATATATGTTAGTTCTAATATCAACGATTTTTTTCGAAATCGAGGCTGACGATATGATGAAAATACCAGGAAAATGTGATATTTTCAAAGGAGTTTAGGATATACTATGTTTTTAAATGGCTCTCTAAAAACAAAGCAATTTTTTGGCAAAAAGAAGTATGCATATACATATATACTTCATTATTTGTACATTTTAAAATGTGCTAGTGAATCATACAAAATAATGTACAAGGATAATAAATTGTTTTTCAGATTAAAACTAAAGGTAGGAATGAAAATCTAAGTAAGTGTTTTCGAACAAAGATATTGTGCGATTAATTCGAGAGTTACACCACTAAAGTATTTTCAGTCTCAGGATAAAAAGCGAGCAGTTAATAAATCAAGACTGAAAAAAGTTAACAAAAAATTATAATAAAACAATAACAATAAAGGTCATAATATTTCATGTAGTAATACTGTAATAAATTACCCATTCAAATTTGTCATAAAGAGACCCGAGGCCTTCCTCTTTTCTCTTCATAGATCTTAGAGTGCAAATGGTTTAGCTATGTACTTATATCAAACAAAGTATTATGAAGTATGCTTAACCAACATACCTGACAGCAGTAGATTACTAAACACAAAATAAAAAACCGGTAACTTCCCATTTCCGTGGAAGAAAGAAAACTAAATTAAAACGAACTCATAAATGTTTGAAATAAAATAAAATACCTTGATTACATTTTATATAATACTATTTTAATAAATTACACAATGCTATCACAAAATATCTAAGATTGTACCTAAGATAAGAAAAGGTAAAAATTTATCTTCAAATGAAGATAGAGTTCAAGAAATTTTGATTAAATCTGTGGTCAATAGATTAACACGGGATGTGCAAAATGCTTGCTAATCTTAAATAAGACGTGGTCATTTATAATCTATATAACACAAGATTATTCAGTAAACAATGTGTGATTAATTACAGTGAGTGGGAAATATTCTTTCAGAGGCGGGTTTAATAAAAACAACCTCTTTTATTATGACTAAACATTTTCTATTCAAAAACCAATAGCGAGAAGTTTGGAATTAATTTTCAATTGTCAACTTATTGTTCATGAAAGTACGAATTTTTATTTCCATCGCTGTAGCAGTGATGGGTGCGATACTGCGCACTAATTTTTGAGATCTTTTATATATTTTCAGATACATTTATTATAAAATATTCCAATCAAAGGGCGAGAAAGCTGTACTTTTGGTTGAAAGTCGAAATCCATTGTTACACAAATGATGTGTTTCAAATGAGTAATTTATTAGAATACTATTTATGAGAATATATATATGTTACGTGCATACATATCAAATCTATTTTTAATGTTCGCGGCAAAAATACTGCACACAACAACAAAACTCGAATCATAATTTTCTTATTGTACTTACCTACGTCTTTATGCTAGATTTAGGGAATCTTCGGAAGATAGCTTTTGCAAACCTTAAGAGATTTGAATCAAATATTGGAACCTAATCTTGATTTCATACGTCTCTCTTCAAATTGTATTCTAAATGCTATAATATGTATTCTTACATTTCTGTTGAAAGCGCTCTTCAATGGAACTAATTTCCCTCAAAGAAGGCGATTTTTTTTTTAAAAAAATCGAAGTATGGTCGTAAAAAATTTTTTTCTCTCTGATGGAAGGGAAAATTACAAAATTTAATATTAGATTACGTATTCATTGCCATTTTTGAAGATACATTCTACCCTTACATTACCCTTAATTACTCCGCGGAGGGCTTCGCGGTAATCCGCTTATTTGTAGAAAGGTATAAAATGTTTCAGAAGATAATAAATGGAATATCTCAGAGGTATTTCATTTAGCATTTTCTCCTTTTAAAAAATGTATTGCTCCTGCATCACATTTGTGCTTCTTGGTTTTAATTATGCTCTGCATTTACTCTCCACTTTGGGCGTTTGTTACGATGAATCTTATAATGCCACAGTGTTTCCACAGCTACCCGTAGGAAAATTACCCAGTTAGACAGAAAGTGGACAAAATCACAAGTAGATAACTCGAGTGAACAGAACATTCGTGGACGAATTACCGAAACTTTTTTTTATTTTTATATTTTATTTTACAAAAGTTTAATAAGACTGATACAATTTATAAAAGTACTTGGTCCTAGAATAATTAATTATATAATTATTTCTTTTTACCAAGCATACTGCATGTTGTTTCTGAGAATACCTAAATAATGTTTTTTTTTGTTTTTTTTTTTCATTACCAAGATGAATAATACCTACTAGGGTAAAAATTTAATAAAAATCCCTAAGACCAAAAATGAGACTAAAATATTTTAGGAACCTATTCAGCTTAATTTAGAGATTAACCCATTCAGGTTATATAATTTAGAGACCCGAAGAGATCCGGGTCATATTATTGTTTTGAAAAAATCTTCTTGATAGAAAAATGTTTCCAAAACAATTCATGCTCTAAGACATGAATTGTTTCAGTCTGCGATATTTTATTTTATTATATCTAGTACGGAATTGATTTATACAACTAGAATTGAGATCTCTTAAGGCAATATTGTCATTTGTGCTTAACTTTTCATAGAATTTTAGAGATAATCTATGGATGAAAGCATCAAGATATTCAATTCCCAATTCTTGATGCATCTGATATATATTTGTAGAACGGTCGTAGTTACCGATTATTCGCAGAGCAATATTTTGCAATACTTGCAGCTTTTTTAGATTGGTTTTTGACATGATGTTAAAAAGGGGACACGCATAAGTTATTATGGGTCTTAAGTATGATTTATACAATGTTATTTTGTTTTTTGTGTTTAAAAGGCATCTTTTATTAAAAATAGTGTAAATAGACTTCAATCCAATAAAAAATTTGTCTCGTAGCGACTCAAGGTTGTAATTACTAAGTGAACACCTAAGTACTTAACATGTTTGCTGTAGGGTACCTCACAGCCCATTAAATTTGGCGACTTTGGTGTTAAAGGACGCCGACGCGTGAACAAAACCAATTCCGTTTTGTCTGCGTTTATCTTTATTTTCCATTTTTTTAAATAATTATGTAGCTATCTGAAAGCAGATAGTAATCGATTTTGAATCGTATCAACGCGCCATGACGAAGCGTATAGGGCAATTAGGACAGTGTCGTCAGCGTAAATTGCACGTTGTACATTTTTGAAAGTTGGCATGTCATATAGGTATAATATAAACAAGATTGGACCAGCCAAACTGCCCTGAGGTACTCCTGCAGCAACATGTTTACGTCCTGAGTTTGGTTTACATGCACTTGAAAACACCCATTTTTTAAATATGCCAAAATAATAAATATAAGGTACGAAGGAAAACCCACTTTTATCATTTTAAATATAAGGCCCGTCTGCCAAACGCAGACAAAACTTTTCCAGGTCTAAAGTTATCATTCCCGTGTGCTTTTTAAAGTTAAACCCGTCTATGATAGAGTCAGCAACACGGGCAATTTACCCCGTCGTGGAATGAGACTTACCGAAATTGTAATAAATCCAAAACGTGTGAACACCAGCAGTTTTTTTTTGAAATGTAGACCATACTCAAATAAGGCGACCTATTATTTGAGTATGGTTTATTTGGATCTTTTGGGTTCAAAAACATTAATTCTATGAATGTAATATATGTCCGCACCAAGTCTTAGTATAATGAAACGATCAGACAGGCAAACAATTTTTTTTTAAAGATTTTTTTTAAGTTATGTCCCGGAACCGCTTTCGCTTCAGGGCACTCCTTATACAGCCATGCCATTCCGAAAACGAGAAAATTTGATCAGAAAATTTTCGTTCCGGACGGGATTCGAACCCACAACCTCCGGACCAAGAGTAAATGCTTTTATCAACTCGGCCACGGAAATCGGCACAAACAGATGTTTAAAGAATTATTGTTTGGTAAAAATACACCTCACTTTGTTCGGTCAATAAAAAGTTCAATCCATTCAATGAATCCATAGAATGGAAAACATTCATTTTATGGAAACCACGCCACTACGTGATATCTCCGCCATTCGCCATCGTACATGATAGTGGCAGAATCAGAGCTTTAGTTCTGGCATGCGGAAACTAGTGAAACATACGTTGTTTTAACGGGTTGCAATCACTGAGAAAAATCAGTCATTATGAAATGTTTTGGCACGCACGGATTATAAACTTTATGAGGATTTTCAATACAAATCGTAAACTACCAAACAACTATAAATCATTATGATAGGGTGCAAGAGAGCCATAAAGAATTCAAATTATAAAGGACATATTCATATAAAGTCCCAAAATTAAATGAATATGTATATTCATTTGTGTTGTTATGTCATAATTTTTGTTGGCATCATAGCATTTTAAGGTATTTTTGACAATCACTCTAATAAGCTACACTTAAACAATTACCTTGTAATGCTACCACTTGTCGCTATTATCATAGCTAGGTACTCAATTGTTCACAGGAAGCTGAGTCACCCCAAACACAGCCTTGAAAAAAACTTCTTCAAATTTTCGACGCAACTAAAAATCGAACCCGGTTCCTCCTTGGTGCAAGCCGAGTGTGATGCACACTTTGCTACGGAGAAAATTAAATACATACATAGTTTTTAGGGGATTCAAACCAACAGAACCCTATTGCTAATCCTGCAATGTCTGTCTGTTCGTCGGTCACAGAAACGGTATCTCAGAGTCTCTATCTCAGAAACGGTAAGAGGTAAACAGTTTGAATTTACTCATGTGTGTTGTAACCTTAATCTCAGATATTATGCAACCCTCAAATACATACAAAAACGATTACACCATTACAAGAAATGTAATCTTCAGAAAAAAATTCTTATTAAAATTATTTCCTATCGCCATACTCGTGTGCAGGTAGTAACTCGCTAATGTGCTCATCAGAATGGGCTAAAAAAGATTAAAATGTTTTGCTTGCGTTGATTTCAACTGTATTTGCGGGTTCAACTCGAACAAATTTTAAAATAATGTTTATGTAATAGTCCAGTAGTCAGGGATTTTTTGAATGCAAAAATTGGGGAAATCTCGATTTTTATATATGTTTGTAGGTATGGACCTCCTCTGTAAAAAGCCTCCCAACCCTTGTGCGTTCTCCGCCATCTTGAAAAAGCCGCTCAAAAAGCCGTTTTTTTCAGGGTTTCCTCAATTACTCGCTTCCTGTGCATTTTAGGCGAATCGTTGTAGCGATTCATTTAAACAACAATTAAATTTCCTGCAATTTCAATTCACACATATTTCCTGTAGGATGTATAGGAGTGCTCCTACAAGCGGCGCCGTTTTGGCGTAAAATGCCGTTTTTGTCAAAAATGAACTTTTATATTCATTTTTAC
>CM022885.1:15469008-15489570 GCA_012654025.1 Pachypsylla venusta
ATTCCCCGCCAAGTCATCACCCCAAAAAAGATATGAAATCTATTTTGGGCCCCGCTATCCACTCTTCCGTTCTTCAAAATACCTAATGACTTTAAATTCCGACCCCACCCAAAACGATTTCACAATTTTAGTCTGATTTCGTACAATTTTCCTCACTCTCTTCACCAACACGCAGTCTTTGTGGGGTACCTCGGTTCGTTTAATCACTAGGAGATAGGGACCACTCGGTTCCTCTGTTCTACTTTAACGGTTCATAAATTTGTTACGTTTAATAATAATCAGATGTACCCCACCAAGACGGCGTATTGGTGAAGAGAGTGAGGAAATCAGACTAAAATTCTGAAATCGTTTGGGGTGGGGTCGGAATTTAAAGTCATTAGGTATTTCGAAGAACGGAAGAGTGAATAGCGGGGCTAGATTTCATGTCTTTTTTGAGGTGATGACTTGGCGGGGAATTTTTATAGCACGCAGTGGTCTTTTTGGGGGGGATCTCATAACTTTTTGTAGCAAGAAAATATATATTTATATAATGGTAAAAGGGCAGAGATCTTACATAAGTATCATAACTGAATAATTATCATCTATCTTCAAACTATACCCCAGACAAGACAACGTCCGGTAGAGAAACCAAGGTCCAACCCATCATTTCCTTGAGGGCGCTGGACGTTTTTCGGCATGTACTTTCAGATTTTTAAAAGAAATTTTTTGGTCAAAATTTGGAGAAAAAAAATCTAAGTATCCCTAAGAACAGTTTTGACACCCCAAATAATACCATAAATCATAAATACACATTTTTTTTTTTCAATAATACACATCAAGTTATTAGTAAATTACAAAATGTACCCTAGATACCTATGGCGATTTTTCTTTGAGAGCGCTAAGCATTTCCTGGTCTGAAATTTCAGGTTCACTTAAAAAAAAAATTTAGTCAAAATTGATGAAAATCAATCTATCATCAACTATCATTAATCAATGTGTTACACCCGGTAGAAATAATTGATTGTTAAAATAATAATTCATTATGTATCATGCGGGGAAATCCTAACTAAAGAAAAATATGAACTTGTTAACAATTTATTTATCTGGTATAACACCCTGTATATGAGATAAATTACACCCTGTATATTTTTGATACCTATTGTGTAACTTTGCTCGATTTGGTGATTAAAATGACACCTCATACGTCTATATCGGTTCATTAGTTTGGAAAATAAGTAACACGTGTATCAAATAAATACCCTCAATTTTGAGGGTTTTTGGAAATTTGGGGCTGAAGGATCAACTGAGGGACAATATAAGTATCAAAAGGCACATCTGCCACTCACGAGAAAAAAAAATGAGCTATCGTTCATCAAAATCCGTCCAGTAGTTTTGGCTGTAGGTGCGTCAACATCAAAGAAGCAGCAGCAGACGATGAGAAAAAAAAGTGTACTTTTCAGAAGCCTATATCTCCGATTTGACTTAACCGATTTTGTTGAAATTTCATATACTTCGTCTCTTAGTTCGCCCCATACGTAGGAAATAATCATTTTTATCCTGAGGTGTGTAGTTTTTCCTCTGGAAGTAGCTGAAATCAGCAATGTAAGCTGTCGCGTATATTATACTCTTGGTAGCTACCGCTTTATTTTGACTTGGCGGGGCGGAGCGCTACCGCGCTCCTTAATATAATATTCTGGAGTGATATTTTCTCTTTTCTTGTGAAGCTTTTACCCTAAAGTACTAAAAGAACTTACGCTTCTGGAACGCCCGTTTGCTTCATTAACACTTGAGTATGATCTGCTTTCTGGTCTATATCAATAGTGACTGTAGAATAGTGACCACTCTTCCAACTTTTGGTTCTCCACTTTTGAACTATTTTCTTATTAGGGATCTAAAATTTAAAAATGAAAATCACATTTACTTCACAATAATATACTACCTCCAATTGCTATCAGCATGGCTACCCAAGAGGCTTAGCTACTCGCAAGCACAAAAAGACCCATTTCTCATTGTGCCATTAAAAAGGCCCATCAAAACCTAATCAGTAACCTCATATCAGCCTATTTCTACCATTTTCACAAACCCGAATTAAAAATGCCGAGTACCGTTGATTTAAAGGGGAACACTGCTGGAACAACAACAACCACATTAAAATAAAATGTTGAAAATACTTTTTTTTATAAATGTTTGGTCTGACCAGGATTCCCGCCACCCTGTACACAATCTGTTATTCTTAATTTTTAATATATTTTTTTCTATGTCTCTCGGGTGGTATGCTAAAAACCGAAAACTAATTACCAAAAGTAATTCTGACCAGGATTCCCGCCACCCTGTACACAATCTGTTATTCTTAATTTTTAATATATTTTTTTCTATGTCTCTCGGGTGGTATGCTAAAAACCGAAAACTAATTACCAAAAGTAAAAAATGACCTAGAGATAACTCACCAGTTCTACAAATTCACCATGAATATTTCCACCAAATAGTTCGAATTTGCCACCACTTATAGCTTCTAGTTTTGTAGGACCATTTGTGAAGATGGATACTAACTGTAACATAGCAAGATAGCCAAATATATTGGTTAGAACTTTGTATTCAGAACACTAAATACAGGGTGTAACAGTAACGGAAAAAACGCTTAAGAACGGTGGGAGTAGGACACGCCCCATTTACTATTGGATGTGACACAATGCGTTCGGGAGGATTTGACTTCCGAAAAGTGTCAGAGGGGGGGGGGGTCTCGTGACTTGATAGATTTATCAATACTTTTGGGAGTTAAAAGAAGACTGACTGTAAAAATATCTGTGGTTTTATCTTCAAAAAACAACTGCTCCGACCTCTGACCAATGAATACAAATGTCTGAAATTTAAGTTTTTTAAAATATCAGAAAAATAAAGTTACTTTGCCTACCTCACGAGTTGTCAATGCATTATAGAACTCTTCGCCAGTGCAAATAAATGAGAGATTAAAGTTCAATGAAGACGTTTTTTGTACGGTATCAGTTTTGACAGGCTCATTCAAAGAGCTCAATTTTGTTGAATTCACCCGAGAATTCGATTTTGGTGTTTTATTTTCGCCCTGGTCTTTATTCTCAGAGTCACCATTTTCTTTCAAAGGAAGAATCATTCCTTGGGAAAAATCTGGAAAAAAGAAACAATTTTCTTCTTCGGATTTCTGACGTTACAGATTGATTCACAGGTTTCCTTTTATTTAGTTTAACTAATATTTTTTCAGAGTTTTTTTGTTTGTTTGTTTTTTTGGCATCGCCCACCTATGTTGGAGTTTTTTTTAGCGAGAAATGGTCGTAAAAATATAATCTAACCTAAAAGGTTAGGAAACGTTTATAAGACCATGCCTCGTTCGAAAAAAAATCCCCGAGTCCTGTTCTAGGAAAATACGCAATCTATCTGCATAGTGATTACGTATGACTTCAATGAGTATTCAAAAATTCAAATTAATCGAAACGTTTCTAACGTTTCATGGCTCGCTTGAATTGTTTTTCCCCAATTACTGTCCTAGAAAAATAAAAACTCTATCCGTATGAGTTTATGTATGCCGTGAATAAGTATTCATCCAATTTTAGTATGAATATTGATCTGTCCACCGATTTCTATCAAAAAAAAAAAAAAAAATCTCTAGCAACCGATTTCCATCAAAAAAATCTCTAGCAATATTTTTTTTTTAAAAAAAAAGTACGATTTGATTTTTGGCCATACTTTCCAAATCAACATTTTAGACAATCTTTATTTTACAGATAATTCTCACCTTCTTTAAGGGAATTAATGTATAATTTTAGCTTTTCTAGTATCACAGGTTTACCATGGGCGTACAATTCATCTTTCAGAGAAGAGGCTGCTTCGGATTTTGTTTCTATTGAAGTTACTACCTGAAATTATGAACATATTTTATCTAATAACAATCCTGAAAACGGATTGTAATTACTTGTGTTATCGTAAGAAACGCTGTCGCAATAATATCAACAATTATTTAGCAATTTTTTTTTTTTAAAAAAAAAAAAAAAATATCGTCATACATAGAATCGGCAAAATCCGGCACTGACTATTTTCTTCAGGGATTGGTTATGACTTTTTAAGGCGGAAAGCTCATGTCAGCTAGCGCGAGCATTTATTCTGTACACAGCTTTCAATTGGAGTGTTTACGAGCATGTAAAGCGAGTGAGTGGTTTTATATATAAAAATTCCAATGCAATGCTGTGCAATATAAATACTTATGCTAGCTAGCGCGAGTCTTTCATAACCGCAGCCTTAGTTATATTTTTTTAAAAAATGGCTTCAAATTAACATAAATTGCCCTAACTTGTAAACGTGTGCTAATGAGTGCTGAAAAAAGTTTTCAATGTCAGACTTATTGTTGCAATACTAGTTATTTTTTTCTCTACTTTACAGCCGCGGACATAGATTTGGTTGAATTTAGATATATTATAAACTAAAATATGCCTAATTAACACCAATTATCAAAAAAATGTTCTATCCCTCAAGTTCCACGACTAACCTCAATTTCTTCCAAGCTGTTCTCTTCACTGAGATTGGGGATATTGATCGTTCCCTTAATTTCATCTTCACTAACATCAACTTCTCCGGTCCATTCAAGTGTTATGTTCCATTCATAAAAGAATATCAGCCTTCCTTTCCGGTGACTAGCTGAGGCTTCTCCTTCACATTTGTCCACCTTTTTTATTTTAACTTTCCCCGCTTTTAATTTAATTTCCAGGTCGTTAAATAATTCTTTTATTTTATTTTGAGACCATTGACATGCATCTCTTTCAGTCCTGAAACAAGTTCAGTTTAATTTTAACCGACCAAATTGTATAAAGTAAGCTTGTTATCTTATCTATGTTTCTTTGGGGTTGTGAACGTATTCGACCACATTCACGCTGTTTTCAAAACAAGGGTCACATTCCCAAAAGGATAAAAAAAAATATATTATGTTTTAGGTTAGTAAGGTCTGCATTCCAATAATTGATTTTATTGTGAATTGCAATTTGGCGACTTGGTATGTAGAACCAGTTTCCTGTGATCAGAGCGAAAGGTAGGTGATCGTTAGTCAGTAAAATATTCCCAAGTGGACTTGGTATGTAGAACCAGTCTCCTGTAATCAGAGCGAAAGATAGGTGATCGTTAGTCTGTAAAAGATTCCCAAGTGGACTTGGTATGTAGAGACAGTCTCCTGTAATCAGAGCGAAAGGTAGGTGATCGTTAGACAGTAAAATATTCCCAAGTGGACTTGGTATGTAGAACCAGTCTCCTGTAATCAGAGCGAAAGATAGGTGATCTTTAGTCAGAAAAAGATTCCCAAGTGGACTTGGTATGTAGAACCAGTCTCCTGTAAGCAGAACGAAAGGTAGGTGTTCATTGGTCAGTAAAAGATTCCCAAGTTGTCTGGGTATGTAGAACCAGTCTCCTGTGATCAGAACGAAAGGTAGGTGATTGTTAGTCAGTAAAAGATTCCCACGTGGACTTGATATTTAGAGCCAGTCTCCTGTGATCAGAACGAAAGGTTGGTGATTGTTGGTCAGAAAAAGATTCCCAAGTGGACTTGATATTTAGAACCAGTCTCCTGTGATCAGAACGAAAGGTAGGTGATTGTTAGTCAGAAAAAGATTCCCACGTGGACTTGATATTTAGAACCAGTCTCCTGTGATCAGAACGAAAGGTTGGTGATTGTTGGTCAGAAAAAGATTCCCAAGTGGACTTGATATTTAGAACCAGTCTCCTATGATGAGAACGAAAGGTTGGTGATTGTTGGTCAGAAAAAGATTCTCAAGTGGACTTGGTATGTAGAACCAATCTCCTGTGATCAGAACGAAAGGTTGGTGATCATTGGTCAGAAAAAGATTCCGAAGTGGACTAGGTATGTTGAAAGACTAGAATTTTAGCAACAGTTAGCGATAAAGCTGGGGGTCCATGCTCTGTGAGTTAGAAGAGTAGAGCAGTTTTTGATTGCATTGTACTGAGGTGAAATTCTTTTTGATGACGTTTCTGCAGACAAAGCTGTACCACACACCACATAGTAGTTGGTCCCGGGTTTGATTCAATGCCAGCAATCAATACAAGGATACGGAGCAGCTTAGCTGGTTTTGGCTGTTCCTCGATCCAAAAAACGGTTGACATGCCGATGTGATGCATGTGGTAACGGTCTTCAGTCGGATTCGTCTTCTGGAAGGGCCGCCGTATGGTTGCAGTTATCCAGTCCATAGTTGAGCCCGAGTGGTTCCGCTGCGTAGAAGCATCCGTCATGGGAACCCTGAATGTAGAACCAACCTCCTGTGAATATGACAGACGATAGAAATATGACAGACGATATTTCTTTGACCTTTTAGTTCTTAACGAGAGTTTTGAAGTAATTTTGCTATAAAATGTTTTCTTATATCGTTGTTGATATTCTGTCGACGTTTTCGAACATTTTACCGCTTTCGTAGATGTAGAAAGGCTACTTACTACCCAAAAGATGTTGGGGTAGCTGAGAAAATGCATCTGACAACCAGGATCAGTAAGAACCTGCCTGTGATCTGTGGTTTCCAAGTTACAGATTTGACTGAAAAAAAAAGTTGGATGATCTCACATCTGCTTCGCAAGTTCAATCCATTAAAGATTTTGAGCCATGTTTCTCCCAGATTGTCACTATTTTATTTCTGTTGACGTTTCACTAGAAGGTGATCGTAAAACACGATGATATCGTCAAAACTGAAGGTTCGCGAAATTTGATTGGAGAAATAGCACGGATATGCCGTGTTATACATCTGAAAGTTTTCTGAGGATTATATTACGGTGCGTATCATATTTCGCTTGTAAATATGACACATGATTTAAAAGATGATGCTTACCAGTGCCAATTATTGACATTTGTACCGTCTGGTCGAACTTCAACAATCCATCTTGGGTCACCTTCTCCCCATCGAGCCATTGTACACGCGTTAGTATAAAGTTATATTGAAGAATTGAAAGACAAAACTGAAAAAAGAAGAAAGAAGAAATTAGTTAGATAAGGAAGCTATTTATTTCAGGTTACAATATGTCGGTAGGAAACCTGGATATAAAATATTATGTCTTTAGTGCGGAACTCTTTGTATTTTACTGACAGTAACGCCGAGTTCTAGGACTAATTGGACACCAAAAATTAAATATGAAATAGGAACATTTGAATGAATATGAAAATTTTGCAATTAGCAAAAATCTGAAAATCGCATAAAAATAAAAAACTAATTGTATCACGGGATGCAGGTTTTGAAGTTGATATGCTAACCATAAAGCAGGGTGGAGCGTTTGTCCCCCTCCTTAGTCGGAAGGGGGTTTCGCATCCGAAGGGTGTCCAAGGGACTCTATTACTAAAAACTACATACGACGTCCATCTGCTACAGGGCTCCATCTCAGAAGCCAGTTGAAATTCGCTTTCTGTGCATTTCAACTTTTTGTTCAAATTATGAAGGTGATCACTCTGGCAACGCCCATGTATGTATTGCATGGTTCATTTCAATAAAACGTAACCTATTCCATATTAACAAATGTCTACTTAACGAAATTTTAATAATTTTAGTAACAAAAAAAAAAATTCCAAGGAGAAAGAAAAAATAGAGATCTAATGTCAAATATTAAGAATATCTGCAGGGTGTCTAAAAAAGAAGATCAATTCAATATCTTTTTGAATTTTGAAAAACGCTGAAACACGTATATCTTTATTTCAAAGGGAAATTTTTTTTGGTGGTTTTCAAATATTTGACACGTTTAATTGGAGGGGGTGTTAACTTCAACTTGGAATAACTGCGGTCCTGTTTTGCGTGTAGATATTAAATAAATCTCTTACTACAAAAGGGGTTTAAGATTTTAAAGTTGACCCCATTGGACCTCCCCTGAAAATGTCCTACATTTAAAACCAATAGAAAAAGTTTCTCCTTTGAAATAAAGTAATACGAAGTGCACCTTTTTTTTTGACATTTCACTCATGCTCGGGATGTGTTCGGTTAAGTTCGGAAAAAATCTTTTCTCTAGTTCTGGTTTTCGTAGTTATGCGTAAAATATAAATTCTTAACAAGGAGAAAAACGTAAAATGATCCTACTAAATAGTTCTCTTTGTTATGATGGTACACGTATTGAAAAGTACCCAGGTACTTATTAATAATTAATTTATTTTACCCAAACAGTATTGTATGAACAACTTACCTGGTGACCGAAATAATTAATATACTTATAGCCCCCGAGATTCTTATCGCCCCCCTTACCGCCCCTTTTCTTTAACGCCCCCCTCACCGCCCCCTTCTATCTAACGCCCCCCTCAAAATCTCATACCGCCCACCGGGGGGCGATCACCCCCAGGTTGGGATAAACGAGGATTTCAAAAAGACCTAATCTATCAATTCAGCAATGTCAAAAGAAAAATTTCACCGCAGAACGATAATGTGCATTTTTACCAGTTCAGTTGTTTTAAAAGTTGTGTAGCTTTTAAAAGTGAAATGATTTCAAGTGGTTTTCATTCGGTTTTCTAATTTCTTTCAGCAGACCTTTATGTCTATACCAATCTTAAACTCTTAACCTATCTTAAACAAGTAGAAGAGTAAAAAAGAAGCAGTATTAACTATGGAACCTTCTAGAATGTAGATTGCAGAAGACAAAAAGTAGCATCTTTTATTCTAATTCTCAAACCATTAAAAAGTACGTTTGAAATCAGAATTATCAAATAAAAAAAAAAAAAAAACAGCGATAATTATGTTTTACCATGTGTTAAAGAAAATAAGATGAAAATTACCGGACACAATAGTCTTAGCTGACGAAGATCTTGAAAATTCTTTGCTTAATTCTTGAATGGAAAGAGTTATACTTTCTTGATTGTTTCTAATAATTTACACTGAAAATATGAGGACCAGAAAGTTAAAAGTCAAAACCGTTTGTACTCTCGATTACTAGATTTTTAGATTAACTACTAAAATCATCCAAAATTTCCAAAAAACTGTAAATAGATACTGGGATTAGACGTTAACAGTGTTGCCAATTGGTAACCGTTTCAAAATCTCCCTTCATAAAATAGGGTAAAAATTATAATACACATTTCTTAGCTTAAATTGGTCGAAGTGGTTTCACTGCTCAAGAGACCTGACGACTTAGAGGTAGATTGGTGTTCCCTCGGGGACCGGACTTCCTAATGGGTCCGGCAAATGATTAATTTATTGCTTTAATTAAAGCACAAAGAGATCGCAGAACAATAATGAACAGTTATGTATCTACCTAAATAGATATTTGTTGTATAGTAATTTATTCTGTTAAGTGGGCACAGTATTAATTTGAAATGGAATTATTATTGGAGATAAAAAATTTACAGGTACCTACATGGGCGTACACAAGGGGGGGCTGGCCGGCTGTAGCCCCCCCCCCTCCGAAAATTTTTTTTGGGATACTTACATAACAAAGTGCAAAGGGCGATTTAACTTTTTTTCTACATATTTTCGATTTTTTTTTTTCTTTTACTTTCCTTATTATCCTATAAAAAGGAAAATATTGTAATGGGCTGAAATTTTCGATGTCGAGTTTTAAATGCCCAAACACGTTTTAGGGTCCCCAGTACCCGTTTCAGCCAATGGTCCGTGTGTGTGTCTGTCTCTGACAAGATTTCTCAAGAATGGCAAGTACATTACCTAATAGGCAGAGGCGTAGGAACTGTGGGGCGGACCGCCCTAGATGCCGGTCTTATAGGGCTTTGCTACGCCTTTTATATCTAGAAACATTCGATTATTGTTGGGGAGGGCGAGCGCATTTCGAAATCTATTCCGGGCGCCTATAACAGCTACCAGGCCAACGATACGTGGTGTTCCCAAGCGGTCACCCATCCAAGTACTGACCACGCCTGGCGTTGTTTAACTTCCATGATCTGACGGGAACTGGTATATTCAACGTGGTATGATCGTTGGCTCTCACATTGTTTACATTATCTCTCTGTGAAACTAGATGGGTTCAACGCCACGATGCTGTTATGGTATAGGTACCTTTTGCCCAGCCCCCCCCCCAAAAAAAAATCCTGTGTACGCCCCTGGGTACCTATACCTATATTTGAAAGGATCAAGTTTATTAATTTTTTTTTTTTTTTACCTGATTAGAAAAAAGTGAACAACCAATATTTTCATAGAAAAAAGCTATTTTTGTTTTAACTAAATTAAAATCGTCAAAACAAACTTAGATTTTATTTTTTTGAAGTTATACTTCTTTAGGCGCGTTATGAAAAAATGATGAGAGTGAAATTTTATTTTTCTGTGACGCGGGAGATTTTTTTCACCCACAAAACAGTATGCATTCTGAAAATACTTATCCGATTGCAATGCTATTTGGCACAGTTGATGGGTGCATTCCTGGGAAGATTTTCGTCTAGGTCCCAACCCTCTAATGTTAAGCTACACCGAGTAGGGACAAACAATGGATGGGTGACAGCAAAAAAGTTCACGTTTTTCGACCTAAATGACATTTTTTCTAAAAATTTGTCGCGACGACCTATTAACTCAAAGCGAGAAAGTTGGGAAGATTTTTGTCTAGATCCCATCCCTCTAATGTTAAGCTACACCGAGTAGGGACAAACAATGGATGGCTGACAGCAAAAAAGTTTTGACGACTATGAAAAGAGAGAGATAGTGGTTCAGTGAACTGTAGACCTCACTCAATGTCGACGACTATGAAGAGAGAGATAGTGGTTCAGTGTACTGTAGACCACACTCAATGTCGACGACTATGAAGAGAGAGAGAGAGAGAGAGAGAGAGAGAGATAGTGGTTCAGTGAACTGTAGACCTCACTCAATATCGACGATTATGAAGAGATAAGTGGTTCAGTGAACTGTAGACCTCACTCAATGTCGACGATTATGAAGAGAGAGAGAAAGAGTGGTTAAGTTAACTGTAGACCTCACTCAATGTCGACGACTATGAAGAGAGAGAGAAAGAGTGGTTCAGTGAACTGACCTCTTTATGTTGTATTTGTGTAATTTGTAAAGACATAAAATGTTCCAATGTGTTGCGGACTCGTACGCGAGCTTATATTACTTTACCAGTAGACCTCACTCAATATTTCATTTTGAAGTCGACACTGATGATAATTTCTATTAGTTTCTCCTTCTTTCCGTTGAAGATTTTTTGAAATATTATTAAATTTATTTTTAAAAAGAAGTATAACTTCTCACGCGCGTACATAAATATTTTACACGGGAAACTTATTCCGTTTCTGGACTAACGATTTTTTTCCTTTCAGGATTTTATTTCGAAAATTTAATCGTTAGTCAATGAATAAAGAGATTGAACCCAGGTACTATCAGAATTAGGGTTAAAATTGATTGAATGTCAACATCATTGAGTTGGCAACAATGTTTTCTAGAACTCTCCATGAAACGTGAGATTATTAACCCTATAAAATGAAATAATTAGGTAGGTAATAACAGAAGATATAAAACTGTCAAGGACTCGTTCTAAGGAAAATGAAACAAAGCGACCTCTTTTTTCATGGGAAAAGTAGATATTTGTTAAATACTGATTTCATTAAAAATATTATTATTATTATTAGATGTAAAACATCATTGTCAATTAATTATGACAATTTTCTTTTAAAATTAAATGTTTTATTTTTTCAAACTGACAGACTGAAGCCATTAAGCCATTTCAAACTGACAGACTGAAGCCATTCAAAAACATTTTTGACACAGAAGCTATGTGAATTACTCCATGCAAATCCTCAATATCGGGTTATGTCTCGCTAAAAACCTATTTCAATTATTATAATTCTACGAATAGTAGATACCTACTAAATACTAGTACCTAATGCATAATTCATTTGTAAGTATGCGTATTTGTACAAGAGAGAGAAAGAGCATCAGAATTTATTCATTCCACGACGTACAATGTAGGTATTTAAATAAATTATTTTGTAGGAATGTATTGAGTATTTAACAATTTTTATAATTTCTGTGATTTAAAATAAATTGACAAGGAGAAGTGGGAACAAGATCATATTTAAATTTTCATAATTATGTTTTGTTTTGGAGTAGGTACCTGAATGCATTCGAAAGACTGTTAAAGGAATCAAGGCGCATTCAAATTATTTCTCTTTTTTTCTTTAAAAAAAAAAAAANAAAAAAAAAAAAAAAAAAAAAAAAAAAAAAAAAAAAAAAACTTGATTATTTTTTAATTTAATGTTTATACTTTAAAAAATCAAGATATAAATAATAAATTGGACAAGATCAAACCTACGATTGCAAAACGCAAAGTCCAGTTGTAAATTTGATTCCTCTGCCAATGCAGATGCGAAAGTTCAAGCGGAAACAAGTTATTGCCAAAAACAAAATGACTGAGAGTGTACCTTCCAAAATCATACACAAGACCTTCAGGAAAAATATAAAAGCCTATCTTTGTCTAAGATATTATTTATAAGCACAATGGTACCTACTGGACCTACATTACGAGGCACAACGAGGGTTAATCAACAGTTATGTTATCCTTCACATAAAAAAATTCTCCTTTTATTTTGCAATTTTATAAGCTTGAATTAATGCTAAAATGCTATTGGCTATGATCATACATAAATATAATTAATAGGTAGGCATCTTGTTTAGAACTTAAACAATACTTTCTGAAATTACCTTTTCTTTTGAACCAAACAGGATAAAATCTAAATAAAAAAGCACCCGTGACCCAAGGGCCCTAATGGTTATTTTACTCCTATTTAAACTTTTATACTTACCTAACACAAACCTTGATTCCATGGGTTCATCGTCTCATCGTCTAATTTTTTAATTCGACTAATTTTTTGGACAAGAGTCAAGCATTAAAGGAGCCCCCAGGTGTCCAGCAGGACGTTTTTTTAAAAAACATTCCCGATATAAACTCGTTTAAGGGCGAATAAAGGGAGGAGAATGTATCATTGGAAAGTATCTGCCACTGGGTGGACATTCGAAATTCTGAATCAGCTAAAAGATAAGCGAAATAGTTATCCGGTAATTTAGATAAATTATTTAGGATGTTTGTAGTCATTGTGAAATAGAGAAAGAGAGAGAGTGGTTCAGTGAACTGTAGACCTCACTCAATGTCGACGACTATGAAGAAAGAGAGAGAGAGTGGTTCAGTGAACTGTAGACCTCACTCAATGTCGACGACTATGAAGAAAGAAAGAGACAGTGGTTCAGTGAACTGACCTTTTTATGATGTATTTGTTTAATTTGTAAAGACATAAAATGTTCCAATGTGTTGCGGACTCGTACGCGAGCTTATGTTACTTTACTAGTAGACCTCACACAATGTTTAAGTTTGAATTCGACACTGATGATGATTTCTTATAGTTCCTTTTTCTTCTTTCCGTTGAAGATTTTTTGAAATATTATTAAATTTATTTTTAAAAAGAAGTATAACTTCTCACGCGCGTACATAAATATTTTACACGGGAAACTTATTCCGTTTCTGGACTAACGATTTTTTTTCCTTTCAGGATTTTATTTCGAAAATTTAATCGTTAGTCAATGAATAAAGAGATTGAACCCAGGTACTATCAGAATTAGGGTTAAAATTGATTGAATGTCAACATCATTGAGTTGGCAACTCACGCGCTTACATATAAGTACATACACCCATTTTTTTCTTTTTTAAAACTTATGGGTGTTAGGTTATCACGTTTTCAGGTAGCTGAATTGTCTAGCTCAAAAAAAAAAAAAAAAAAAAAAAAAAAAAAAAAAAAAAAAAAAAATGTACCTATTTCCGAAATACGAGTATTTAAGTAAAAGAAGGTTGCCAGCAAAACCCCGTTTTGATACTTACTCATTTGCGGAACCCGTCAAATAATAATCAAAACAACGTGACACTTATTGTATTTGAAATAGGTACTCAGGAAATTTATTTATCAGAGGCAAAGATTTCAGATTAAATTTACAATAATATGGCAGATTTTTTACAGTTTTTCACATATTTTTTAACAACGAGCAATACCTAACATTATAGCGCCAGTTGGAAGATTTAAAGTTGAAGTACGGCTCAGATTTGAAGGTTTACTGCTCAAATGAGCGTGATTTTTGCGAGTTGATTTTATGTGATTTTTTTTTTTTTTTTTTTTTTTTTTTTTTTTTTTTTTTTTNTTTTTTTTTTTTTTTTTTTCAAATGTTTGAAGTTCAAAAATTTGATTTTATTTTTGAAGTCCGATATTTTTTAACTTTAGTTGCGTTATCTGTAAGAAATATAACAAAATATATTGAGATACTTATTTTGCTTCAGTTTAAATATTCGTTCTCAGATACAATTAGTTTTTAGATCCACATTTATAATCAGTTTTTTTTTTTTTTAACATTAGAAATTATCAGGGTATTTGCATAAAATAGTATTCATACAAGAGTGAGAAGTTAAAGGAGAATTAAAAATTCAATTTTATTTTTTTGTGGTATTTTGAAATTGCACATTTTCTTGTTGCGTTACATTATTTTATTGCAGGTACCTAAAACATACAGCATAATTATGTTTTCAGATGATAACCAAGGAATTAAAACTCTCTAACATGGCAGATAAACTGTCACTTCATATAACCCTTGACAATGTAAAGTTCGTTTACGGCATTTGTGAGTCCATACTCACAAAGGCCGAGGAAAAAAAACAGAATTTCTTTTAAAGAAAAAGAATTCGATCTTCTGCCTCAGTAGCTCAGTTGGTAGAGGCGGTAGATTCGTTATCAGGAGGCTGTTGGTTCGAATAATGCAAGCATAAGATTTACAAAACCAAGGGGAACCACATGTGACAAGCATATTAACTTGATACAAATAAATTCCTTTCATTTCGGTCTTCAGAAATTATGTCCAAATGTGTAACTTAGTAGTGTTTGTTAAATATTACCTTTCATCAATATTTATTATGAGGATGGTCATCTTCTGGTCCTAGACAGGTCAGGGAACCTTCATCAAAAAGTTTTCCATCTCCACATGTAATGAGACGCGGATGTCCATTTACACATGTTATCAGACGTTCTTTATCGCCGGGAACTGGGAATCTTGGGTAAGGCCAAAATTTAGCTGCAATGGAATGTGGGTCAACACTATCTGGGCATTTAAAACCGACAATAGCTGAAAAAATATATGGAACAATGATGCAACTATATTCGTAATGATAAATTAATAACTGGAAATACATAAAAAAAAACATACACTATTTGGAATGAAAATTGCAAACTGTTTTCATCCTAATGGTCATGTAGTGTGTTTAACATTGTAATTTTGAAATGTATTTTTTTTTTTTTCAAGAGTTTTAGAGACAGGTATTGGAATTTCGTCCCTCAGGGTAATATAATTTCCTATGGATCTATAGAAATGGGAATCTGTGAGACGGACATTCAAGCATAGGAGTTTTATGAGTCCCTCAGAGTAATATAATTTCCTATGGAGCTAAAGAAATGTGAATCTGTGAAACGGAAATTCAAACATAGGAATTTTATGAGTCCCTCAGGGTAATATAATTTTCTATGGAACTAAAGAAATGTGAATCTGTGAGACGGAAATTCAAACATAGGAATTTTATGGGTCCCTCAGGGTAATATAATTTTCTATGGATCTAAAGAAATGTGAATCTGTGAAAATTCAAACATGAACATGGGAAGAGTATTTTTCCATGAATCTGTAGCGGAGTAAAAAATGTTTATAGTTTGAATCAAAGACAACAACAGATGTTAGCAGCAACAGATCGTGCATTACTACAAAGTACTTTCTTCAACCAAATTAGGTAATCACTGAGGTAAAATTGGTGAATGCTCTGTAATCTGTGGTTGAAACTGATGTCATAGCGAAGACCGCAATCTGGATTCAAAAAAATCAACGTCTTGCATGAGTGATATCAAGATATTTTCTTCGGAGAAAGTAATTACCTTCGGGATTGCAAGTTTCAAGAAGCTCATCTGGCCAATTACATTTATGTACTCTTTCGTCATAAGCTAATCCAGGTTCACAGGGCTCTTGGTATGGATATCCTTCAGCACATTTTATAAAGTTTGTGCTACAAGCGGCACTTTCAGCGTAGATACCATATTTGAATTCACATATTCCATTGTTGATGGGAACAACTGTAATGAGAAAAAAAAACTTCTTTTATTTCAGTTTGAATAGAGAAACGAACATTTTTTTTTATCTAATCACTTAACGTCTTTATTGACAATTACTGGTACATCCATTGATCATTATTTTCTCCAACACCTTTTTTTTTATTTATTCTAATTCAATTGAATTTGGGTAAATTTATAATTATTTGTCATCAAAAAATATTCTAGTCAATAGCATTGGGTCAAATGACAGCCTACGCGCACAGTAATTTTTAGAAAATTCAAAGTAAGTGTGCATAAAATTTTAGTTTGGTTGTTAGGTATATGGTTAGAAAAATGTATGACTATTTTTTATCCGACCTTTTGAATAATTCACCCTCTATTAGGTACACAAATATTTTTTAATCCTTTTGCATAAATACAGCCGATCGAAATATAACCCAATGAAAACATAATACGGAATATGCAAGTAATTGAAGCGACTGAACTAGATTACTTAATAATAATAAAGCGTATTTTTATTATCATCAAATACCTACATAATACACCTATTTTATATATACAGGGTATCCATAAATGCGCACCCCAAACCTGTATCTCGAGAATGGCTGAAAATATAAGAACGTAAAAACACGTATCCCTTAGATTTTAGGGGAATTAATTTTAGACTAAAAATTTTTTGACCTCGGTTAGCCGTTTAGGCTGGGCACCGACTGGCTTCAAAATCTTAAATGAGAAGTTATATCAAGTGACACCTTGTTTTTAATCTAAGGGATACGTGTTTTTGCGTTTTCTTATATTTTCTGCCATTCTCGAGATACGGGGGGGTCGGGTGAGACTTTATGGACACCCTGTATATAACATTGAACACGATGATGCCACTTAAATGCTGAAAATAAAATCACATAATGCGCATGTACCATATAAAATATCTTTTGTACACTTGTCTGTTTCTGAAGTTTATCATAATACATTGAGGCTATATTTAAATATTTACCTTTATACTAATATCAAATAATAATTTACTAAAGATACGTACGATCAGCTTTCCTGTTTCCGCAGTCAACGCCCCAATAATAATTGCAATGGTTATGAACATTTCCGTTACCATCGTACAGTAAACCATTTTCACATTGTTCCAAAGTCAAAGATCCATTCGTGCATTTGTAAAAAGTATCACACAACTGAGGATGAGGATAAGTTTGTACTCCGTACGGTTCTGGGCAGCCTGAGGGATCATGCTGCAGCAAAGGCTGAGCAAAAATCACTGCAAATAAAACACATTAATTTGAAGATTTATTAGATGTTTAAAAAAATAATTTCTTCTCTTTATTTTTACTTTCTCTTCCATAGAAGATAAAGTATTGTATTCGTGCAGAAATTTTAGACATATTTTGTCTCAAAAAATCGTTTGACGGGAAGCCAAAGGCCAAAATAAAGATCAAATATATTCGGCCATATTGCTTTTGGGCCATATTTTCAAAATTTTGGGTCATTTTTGAATTTTGAAAATATTTGGAGCCANCTATATATAGGTATAAAAGAGAAATAATATATAGGTAATTATCTAATTTTATTCAGCTTTTGATTAATAATTTTAGGCAAAGATTTTCTATATCTCGAAAACAGAAGAAGTATTTAAGAATAATTACGAGTATGGGTAGGTATAGTGTGGTAGATGAATAAACTCTGTCATTGCGCGATTTTGCTAACGGTTGATTTTACATGTGATTTCCGTCTAAGAAGTATGTGTCTATACAAATTCAAATCAATTCCTTCCAATCTATAACGAGGCTTTGATATTTAGAAAACGAATATGAAATGGTGGTTGGTATTACAGAAGAACAAAGTAAATGCATCATTTTTGAAATTGCCATTTTCTGGTCCAGTGGTTCGCATACTTAGGTGTTTTGAATTTTAATATTTCACGGATGTTATCGCACACTAAATTTAGTGATTACATAATAACAATGCTCTTTATTTAAGTATCTAAAGTGGTGTGGTTGAAATGTTGGTACGAATATTAACAACTGTAAATCACCGTTTAAAAAATTTAACCAAAATTTGGATTTATTACTTTTTAGTAAGTTTTGTAAATCTTGTAAGGATGGATCATGTTATATTATTTTTATTATGATTAAATTAAATAAAAAATACAAAAAAAAAAAATGTTGTGAAACAAACTCATGTTTTCCTTAGCGACCACTTCATTGCAACTCACCGGGAGTACAAAGTGTTCTGAGCTCTGTACACCAAATCCAAATCACTTTTTAAACAATGTGTAGTGTTCTTTTTACTTTTCTTTGTTGGCCTAAAAAATATAAAATTTTGTTACGTTATTAGTTATGTTTTGAAAAATAAATACCTGCAAGTGATGGAAGAAGTTGGATAACACTCGTATAGATCATGGTGACACACTAATGAATAAACTGAAAGACCAGGCAGACTAGACCAAGGACCATTCCCATATCTCAGAACAGAATATTGTGAGAGTGGTGTAATCAATTATTAAGGAATAGTCGGGGGGCAAGTGTCGAAAAATTAACCCCCACCTGTTCGTTCATGCGAATAGTACCTATGGACACTTAGATAAAATAATTTGATTAGTACTTCATTAAAAATCAAATGTATAAACTTTCATCTGAACATTTCTATATAATAGTTCAAATATAATTTGTGTATCGACCACTAAAATGTTTTATAGAGTTACGGAGCGCTTTCGTTTATTACGACATTATTTGAGAATGTCGGAATAGACGTGTGTGTGTGAGAGAGAGCGAGAGAGGCATTTAATGAAATTACACCTACTGCGAATGTTGATAATTGACAGTCTTTAAAGATTTTTCGTTAAAATTATTTATCACCAAAAGCAAATTTTAATGTTTTTTAACAGAAGTATAGTACCTATCTATCTTCTGACAAAATACTTTTGAAAAAAACAAATCCGAAAAAAACGTTTTCACAGTTAGATAATCCTGCAAGGACAAAAATTTTAAGCATTTGGCTCTTACCACTCTCTTTTTAGACAGGATTAATGAAAACCGCTTTAAAGCGGTAAAAAAAATCAGGTCACAATTAGAGCCCAGATGGGACCTATATACCACGGCGGACAAACGGATTTTTTTGTATTCAATTTTTGGATTCTACGTACCTAGAAACGTATAATATCAAATTTTGAGGGGGGGGGATAATTTTGTTTTTTCGTGACGATTCCTAAGTTTCATTATTAAAAATAATAAACCAAAAAATAAACGAATTTATTGTCGGCGAGATTTTAGAAAACTTTGGTCCACTTCAGATTCCACATTGCTTACTCACTTTATGTGAGTAAGCAGTGTGAATCGGTGCAAGATGTGAATGGAAAGGTCTTACTCTAGGGGTGCTCAAAATGTACAGACTACATTTGTTAAAAAAATCAACGAAGTTGTTTAAGAATTTATTGATACTATGAATGAAAAAATAGAAACTATTCAATCCTAATTAATGCATTTCCCAGAGCTACATATGCATCATTTACAGGGGGGGGGGGNNGGGGGGGGGGGGGCGGTTGACCCGGGCGCAATGATTTGGGGGCAGCGAAACGATCTTCGCTATTCCGTAAAAGAAAATGATACTAAAAAAAATTATACAAATGTTTTTATTACTAAAAAGTCGAGTTTTCATTCATAGAAAGATTACGTCAACATTGGAGCTAAATAAATACCTACTTTTGTATGAATCACGTATCACGTACTAGAGAGTGTAGACAGAAAGAAGAGACAACCTAGTCGAGGGCTTGGAGCAAAGTGGTTGGACTGCGGTCAATAAGTTGCATCAATTCCATTCGGTTTGTTATTTGAAGTTATGTATCACGTACTAGAGAGAATAGACAGAAAGAAGATACACTCTGGTCGAGGGCATGGAGCAAAGTGGTTGCGCTGCGGTCGATAAGTTGCATCAATTCCATTCGGTTTGTTATTTGAAGTTATGTATCACGTACTAGAGAGTGTAGACAGAAAGAAGAGACAACCTGGTCGAGGGCATGGAGCAAAGTGGTTGCGCTGCGGTCGATAAGTTGCATCAATTCCATTCGGTTTGTTATTTGAAGTTATGTATCACGTACTAGAGAGTGGAGACAGAAAGAAGAGACACCCTGGTCGAGGGCTTGGAGCAAAGTGGATTCGGTTTGTTATTTGAAGTTATGTATCACTAGAGAGAATAGACAGGAAGAAGAGACACTCTGGTCAAGGGCATGGAGCAAAGTGGTTGCGCTGCGGTCGATAAGTTGCATCAATTCCATTCGGTTTGTTATTTGAGGTTATGTATCACGTACTAGAGAGATACTTTTGCGATGAGTTCCGAGTAAGAAACCCTATAAATTATAATCTTAGAAATCGAAATTTCACTGTACTAAGAGTAAATTCAAATCTCACAAAAAATTATCATTGAAAAAAGGCCAAGTTCCACTTTTTCAACCAAAAAATTCCGCCTATGGAAGTAGTGATATCTATTATTGGGACCAAGTTTATTGTTGCTGTTGTAATCCCGCACTTAAATTTATTATT
>CM022885.1:15503302-15562861 GCA_012654025.1 Pachypsylla venusta
GATCTATATCTAGAATTCCTTAGGTGTTAGGATCTACCATAGGGAACACCCTCTGTCTACCATAGGGAACACCCTCTGTCTATATACAGAATTCCTTAGTTGTTAGGATCTACCATAGGGAACACCCTCTGTCTATATCTAGGATTGCTTAGGTGTTAGGATCTACCATAGGGAACACCCTCTGTCTATATCTAGAATTCGTTAGGTGTTAGGATCTACCATAGGGAACACCCTCTGTCTATATCCAGAATACCTTAGTTCTTAGGATCTACCATAGGGAACACCCTCTGTCTATATCTAGAATTCGTTAGGTGTTAGGATCTACCATAGGGAACACCCTCTGTCTATATCTAGAATTCCTTAGTTGTTAGGATCTACCATAATGAACACCCTCTGTCTATATTTAGAATTCCTTAGGAGTTAGGATCTACCATAGGGAACACCCTCTGTCTATATCTAGAACTCCTTAGTTGTTAGGATCTACCATAGAGAACACCTCTGTCTACATCTAAAACTCTTAGTCGTTAGGATCTACCATGGGGAACACCCTCTATCTATATCTAGAATTCCTTAGTTGTTAGGATCTACCATAGGGAACACCTCTGTCTACATCTAAAACTCCTTAGTCGTTAGGATCTACCATAGGGAACACCCTCTATCTATATCTAGATTTCCTTAGTTGTTAGGATCTACCATAGGGAACACCTCTATCTATATCTAGAACTCCTTAGTTGTTAGGATCTACCATAGGGAACACCCTCTGTCTATATCTAGAATTCCTTAGTTGTTAGGATTCACCATAGCGAACACCTCTGTCTATATCTAGAATTCCTTAGTTGTTAGGATCCACCATAGGGAACACCTCTGTCTATATCTAGAATTCTTTATTTGTTAGGATCCACTATAGGGAACACCCTGTCTATATCTAGAATTCCTTAATTGTTAGGATCTACCATAGGGAACACCTCTGTCTATATCTAGAACTCCTTAGTTGTTAGGATCTACCTTAGGGAACACCCTCTGTCAATATCTAGAATTCCTTAGTTGTTAGGATCTACCATAGGGAACGCCCTCTGTCTATATCTAGAACTCCTTAGTTGTTAGGATCTACCATAGGGAACACCCTCTGTCTATATCCAGAATTCCTTAGTTGTTAGGATCTACCATAGGGAACGCCCTCTGTCTATATCTAGAATTCCTTAGTTTTTAGGATCCACCATGGGGAACACCTCTGTCTATATCTATAATTCCCTTTCATAAAATAATAATTTTATTAGAATAGTGCCTTGAGGTGTTCTGTTGTTGTGAAAATCACATTTTATAATTCCGGTCAATTAGGGCGCTCTAAATTATTTTTTAGGTGTTCTCCTGGGTCTTGCAATCCTTTACCCAATAATACATAAATAAAAACAAACGTGTTAAATGTACACCAAACTTTATTCTCAAGGTAACTTAAACCAATTTAAACATTGATCTGCTAAAGCAATTCCGCTTGTTCACGGTTTGTTAATAAGCTATCTGGGCTTCACTAACAACTTTATACTCAAGATAACTCTAGCGCGAAATTAAACCTCTGACCAGTTCAGTGTAAGTTTAAAATCTGCTAATTAAATTGCTATCTGGAGTTCACAACTTTATTCTTTAAGGTACCTAACTCAAGCTAATTTAATTTTTGGCCAGCTAAGACAATTTGGAATCTACAGTTTGTTAGGAGGCTTACTCTGATTCACTAACAACTCCGTTCTCAAGGTAACTAAGCCAAATCTAATCTTTTATCAGTTATGCCGTTGGCCAGGCTATGCCAATTCAACCTTGGAATCTAGAGTTTGTTGAGCTAAAATTACACGAACAAATTTAACTCTTATCTCTCCAGTTAACTTTACTTTTTGTCCACTTAAAGCATTTAACTGGAGAGTTAAGCCATGACTTTAGACTAATAACCTTTAATTAGGTGACCAATAAGAAACAAGTAACGCAAAATCTGAAAAAAATATGATTTCATATGAAACTGAAAAAAATGACTCTTTAGTTAAAGTTAACTTGAGTTTAGCTGGCTCTAGGTTAGTTTTGTATGAGACAGAGTTTTGTGAAATTCAATATAAGCATTAAGCAAGAACATTAATTTATTGGTACCTAGATTGTCGCGTGCCTAAGATACAGTAGACATACCAAACTAATAGAAATTTACTTCTCATGAGAATTATCTGTCTAGAAATAGCAAGTAGTTTGTTTTACGGTCAGATGGTAACCTCCTCGAATAAGACCTCAAAATTAGAATGAATTATTAATTCGGTCATCTGAACAAATGGGTCTGTTATCTCATCAATCGTTAAGTATCAATATAGTACTTAGTACTCGTATTGTTCGTGCTTACCATCCTGGAACATTTTCAGGGTCGTCGCATTTAAATGATTCTTCATTATAGACGCTTCCACCCGGACAACTTCCATACTGTGCCTGCACACCATTTCTACAAATATAAAACTTCTGGCAGTCTTCTGGATGTGGGAAAGTAGGATGGGGTAATGGTCTACCATTAGGACCTACGACTTCGCCATCAGGACAAGAGAATCCATCAGTTAAAGTATCTGAAATATTACGAGATATCGATTTATTATTAGATAACATGAGTAACAACCCTATTTTACTTGAGCGTTTCCAGGATTATATTAAACAATTAGAGTATAATGTAGATAGGTACATTTCTGTCAATATTATGTTAGAAATGTAGTGGACCCTTTTCAAATTACCTACCAAACAAAGATTCTACTATCACCTTACCCGCCCAGACGAAGGCCGGGTAGGTTCACCAGGAACGCATATCCCCGCATTTCCAGCCAAGGGCTATGAAAATTTTTTCGGTAACTTTCGATAACTCGAACCATTTTTCCAAACTAAAAAGTAATAATTACAGAGTTGCTTTCTGCTTTTCTTTTACATTACACCATCATCCTAGGTGGATTTAGCCTTGGGTATGTTATCCCCAAGTATCTTCCCACAATCCCTGATATGCTTTCCTTTTTAAAAAATGTTATACTCCGGAATCGCCTTTACATTACTTCAGTGCACTCTCTTTTACAGCCGGGCTGGATTCGAACCAACAACCTCCGGACCAAGAGTCTTAAAAACGACTCACTCATAAATTAAACCACGGAAAATAATTATGGAAATCAAGAACAGTTTAATTGTACCAAAAAAAGAAAAAAGTAAATCCTACTAAAAATTTTTATATCTACATATTTATTTTTGTACACAGAGTTAAAGAAATCTCACAACTATGAATTCGAATTTAAATATTGAACGTGTCAAATACTCGTACCTTATACGAGTATTGAACATTATCAAACTCAAGTCTGTGAAAAATAATTTTTAGGCGTTTCGTAACCATACAAACAGTAGAGCCTGGGGGCGCAATATAATATTTCATTCATATTGTGTAATACTCTAAGGAATGTTCATTTAAGTGTTTATAAGAGTGACACAGGAAATTCCATATAACATGAACGGATATTCCTGTAATTTATAGCTTTTGGCAATTCAATTTTTTTTTTTACAAATGAATTGCCAAGAACGTAAAGTAAAGAAAAACATACACGAAATCGTATATTTAGAAGGTATTTTACAAGTAGGCGCCGTATATTTACAAGTATTTACGAAATCCCGACTCCACCGAGTTTTCAGCCCGGTCTCCTGGATGTAACTTCAGCATGAGACCACTATTGATTAACAAACTTTTGAAACTTTAAAAAAGCCAGTAATTTAACTAGTAGGTATGTTTAACAGTCGAAATGTCGAAACCTACTATTTGGAAGAGGAGATTACCTTTTTTACTGATAGTGCAATCCGTTCTTGTATTTTCTGATACCCACGCACAAGAGTTTACAGAGTCGTCATAGATTAGACCTGGAGGACAAGGTAACTCATTTGGAACACCATCAACACAGTTAACGAATTTGTCACACACTTGAGCATCATAATGTCTAAAATATCCGTTTGCTCTAGGACATCCCTTTGTAGGTTTCGGTTCCTCTGAGAAAGAAAGAAAAAAAAAAAAGATAGGTACATAGGTAGTTCAAATGAATATTTTTTCTTCTTTTTTCTGAAAATCATTGGCAACTTCATAAACTTATTTATTATTTTTCCCGTATGCACTTTAAATGGTAAAAGTGCCACTTGCTATGGGCGAGCGGATTTTTTTTTTTAATCGTAAAATATCGAACAGCAAATTGAATTTTGTCCATGAGGTAAATCTCGTTTCAATGCCGTCCATGGGATCCAGCCCCCCTCGAAATTTCTTTTTTTTTATGCATGACTTATGTAATATTGTAAGGTGTAACTCATCATCACCACCACCAACAACAAGAACAACAACAGCGACAACAAAAACAATAACAGCAACAACAAGAATAAGAAAAACATCACCTTCCATGATTATCATTTTCAGGTGTTAGTCCTGGTTTGGCTGTCAATCTTTCGGACCCCCCTCCCCGAAAAAAAATCTTGGGTACGGGCCTGTCTCGTTGGATTATTCCAATTGCATTACAAGCGTCATATTTTTCTACACCAATATGTCGCTTCATTTTCAATTAAAAAAATGGACAAAACTCTGGCATATGATTGACGAATGTCAATCATAACAGAACTATAAACTCATTATTTACATTAAATTTGTAGTACTCGTAGCAAATCTATTTAATCATCTTTATTTCAACAAGTTGTAGTTATTTCTTATAATCAATGTTTTCAAAACGTCTTATTATGAAATCCTAAGTCATTACTGTGAATCTGCTAATCTACTTTTATAGGTATAAATTAATTGTAAGGTGATCAGAAACTTACGTAACTCTGTTCTCTCTCCGCACTCTACATTAACTGATGTATCACATCTCTCATGCGCAGGATTGGAATCATCAAATAAAAGTCCATCAGGACAAAGTTTTTCTTCTACTAGCTGCCCATTACTGCAGTGGTAATATAAATCACATTGAATTGGATCAGGATGGTAACTATGCTTTGATTTGTCGACGGGACATTTAAATGTATCTTGTTGGGCTTGTACATAACCTGAAAATCGAATTAATATTAAAGAAAGAAATATTGTTAAGGATGTTTGGAGTCATTACGAAATTTAAATTTCTAAAATAATTTTCTATCGACTATAATTTGTGCGCTTTCGTCTGTTACGACATCTTCTACCGAACTATTTTGTAAACTACGGAAAGGTCTAAACCCGTCGTTTTGAGGAGTCTGTGATGCCCCAATTGATTTTATATGTCATTGCATTATAGTAACCACGGAATGGTTTGGATACAGATCATGATTCTTCGAAGGTTCACTAGAAGATTTCGTATCTTGTAACAATAATATAAAATGATTATTATTTAATATTAAACCATACAAAAATATTTAACGTTTTTTATTTTTGGTTTGTTTTGGATCCAACACCGAACTGAATTACACAATTTGTGTAATTCAGTGAAAAATATCAGTGGAAAAAATCCAGAATTTCAGAAGGGTGAACTAGATTTTTTCCACTGTTAAATTTTAATAAATTAAAAACTTAATTGATTAAAATTATTAATTTTGTATAAATCACAGTTTCTTTTTTCGGCCAACTCGTCAAAATTTCGAATGAAATTATGATATTCAATAATTCATACCTACAAGATCATTTCACATCGATAAAATCGCTGTGATAAAAGGTCGAAGAATTCTTCAAATACGTTTTTAATGCGGAATCTAATTAGAAAGGTATTAATATAATATTTTCGAACATGGTCACAAACTGTATGACAGGAGATTTTTGTACAAAAGACCTTCGTATCGTTACTATTTGGATCTTTATATTTAAATTTTTAATATTAAAAGAACTGTTTGAACTTATTATTTTCGAAAAAAATCCCAGTTTCTGTCAAATTTAGCTAAAGTCAGTACTTACAGAAAACTTGAATAGCAAATAAAAATAATGTGATAATAATATTCGACATTATGCTGCGTTCAGGCTAAACACTACAATCTACAATAGTAAAGATAAATTGTTTTGTCTCGGTAGACCTTCCCCCAGTCCAAGTGTGATGTCTTTGGTGGGGCTAATACTCGTAGTAGGTATGCTAATATAGGATGGTCTCCTAGCTGAAAGAAGACATTCTTTTAAGTCTTTCTTAGAAGTGTGAGAAGTACCTAATTATTGCATTTCACTTTTTCATAACCTAATTAGAAGCAAACAATAATTCTTTTGGATAATATACATACAGGGTGAACTATTTGAAATCATAATCATGAGGTTGGCAACGCCGTGACGGTCAATGGAAAGCGCTACCGAGGCATGCCACTTGCCACACAGCCAATCAAACGATCGATCTTTTGCACTCCAAATTTGGTAACCGTGTAATCAGTCGTCATGGCGATGTCCATTTTCCTCCTTCAAGCTGTGACGCCGTTGGCCTTCTTTTTGTGGGGCACTGTAAAAGATCAATGTTATATAGACAAACCACAAACGATTCAGGCCCTTAAGTTGAATAATCAACTAGCTATTCGTCAGATACAGCCAGAATTCGCTACTACGGAGCTAACCGAGGGCGCCATATGAATTAAATCGTGTTCTATAAATAATGGGAATGTTTGTTCTTTCCAATAAAATCAATATCATTTTTTTTTAAAAAAAAAAAAATCATTTTGCTGCATTTAAAAAAAACTTCTATTTGGCCCACCCCTTATTTAATCTGCTCTTATGTAGATAATTTTTCAAGTTCGATTAACTGAATGAGATCTACTGGTATTATAAATGTTGTAAGATTAACTGAATGAGATCTACTGCTATTATAAATGTTGTAAGATTAACTGAATGAGATCTACTGCTATTATAAATATCATAAGATTAACTGAATGAGATCTACTGATATTATAAATGTTGTAAGATTAACTGAATGAGATCTACTGTTATTATAAATGTTGTAAGATTAACTGAATGAGATCTACTGCTATTATAAATGTCATAAAATTAACTGAATGAGATCTACTGCTATTATAAATGTTGTAAGATTAACTGAATGAGATCTACTGCTATTATAAATGTTGTAAGATTAACTGAATGAGATCTACTGCTACTATAAATGTTGTAAGATTAACTGAATGAGATCTACTGCTATTATAAAAGTTGTAAGATTAACTGAATGAGATCTACTGCTATTATAAAAGTTGTAAGATTAACTTGACTAAGTTACGTCATTATTCAATGAATCAATTGTGGCTTCATCGTTTCCGATGCGATGGTAGCCAAATGAACGAGACAGCATTTCTAAATATAGGTAATGTTGTTTGCTGTTTCAATTTTAATTGTCATACATCTAATATTCTAGGCTGTTCTTTGACATGGGACTCCACAACCTTGCCTTGGTTATTAGTTGATTATAACCCGTCCTTGAGGTTGAGAGTTTATTCTGATTTTTTTCTCTTAAAGGGGCGTTTACACTGCCTAAACATCCTCGAGCATCGAGCATTTGTGATCGTTGCTCGCCAGTTTTCAACGAGCACGCTGCCACAGCTCTGGGTGCTCCGCATACAGAGAAATTAACAAAAGGCACCTTTTATTTTCCCACTCCATCAGTCAAATAATAAAAGCAACAACACCACACAAAATATAGCATGTGTATCCTTATCCTTCAACAGCTAGACGAGAACTAGATTCATAGAACACCATTCGACGAATCCCGGGGTGTTTACACAGAGCGAGCGGCGAACGAGCATTCGCTTCGAACTTGATCGGCTCGCGGCGACTGTTTACACTGCCTGAGCCTCCAACGAATGCTCGTTCGTCACCCCTGTTTGCGGCGAATGCTTGGGCAGAGTAAATGAGGCTTAACATAACCCAATATAACTACTTTGTAGCTCTTTGAGCATTTGAATTCTATATTTTTTTCTGGTTTAGTTGAGATACCACAATAGGGTTCACGGATATGGGGATATATAATTGAAATATGTTGGACGTCAAACAATATACTTCTTTAACCTCACCGGTGCCTGACGTCATTCTGTTCTAAACCACAAAAGTATTTGATGTCTAACAATATACTTGTTTGTCAATTTTTCTATAAATCAGATATTTCTTTGACGTTATTAAATATATTATTTCACTTCTCTAATTCAGATAATATGTCTTAAAGGTACTTCATACATTTTTTTTTCTCTTAACAAGATAATTCTTTGACGTCATACCCCTTATCTTTACCCGCGAACCCGTAATTTATGAAAATCGTTATTCATCGCAACGATTTTCGTGTTTTTTTTTATAAGAATCCTCAATTCAATTATAGTATTATTATGAATATTCATGAAAAAACGTTAAAATCAAGAAAATTTTTCAGATGATTAACACTGAACTTAGAATAAGCGAATTGAGGTTGTTGTTTCATAGAGAGGAAATACGAGTAAGAAAGTTTGTTATGGCCTGAAAGAAAAGCGAACATCTTCAAGAAAAACATTTTTTGTATCAGGACTTGGCCTTTTTCTCACATTTATGTTTTTGTTGGGATTATTGCTACTAAATATATAACTATTTTTTTTTATTGCCGATGCAATTATATTGCAGTGATTGACATTGTTATACAGGCCCCTGCCAATTATTAGATTGGTGTATGATGACAATTAAACACTTAAGCAGCTAACAGGGACGTATACAAGGGGGGCTGGCCGGATATAGCCCCCCCCCCCCCCCCCCCCCCNATAGCCCCCCCCCCCCCGATTTTCTTTTGTTCGAGATAAGCCATCAAAAGTGAAACGCGAGTTTAATTCATCAAACTCTGTGCTTCCATTTCAATGTCACGCAGAAAACACTTTTTGAAAGTGTCAATTCACCTGTATACAAAAATACAGTAGAACATTAGACGTGTGTAATGTTTGTAATCCCCACCCCATCAACTCTCCCCGCTTTGTGTTTTGCATTTCTCCTTTCCAAATGTTCACTAATAAGTCACAAATTTTTGGTTGTGTACTGGACAAATTTGCTGAAAAGGCCATAAAGCTGGATTTTGTGTTTTAAGACATGTATTGTTTTAGCTTGATTGTTTTGCGTGATCATTATTATTACTATAGTAATTGGTGGGTGTGGTTACCTAATACCTGATTACATACGAAATAGATAGCTGTTTATAATGTATTTCTATCTGGAGACATACCTACTAAACCTTTGTACGCCCCTGGCAGCAAACAACTCATTTAGGGCTGAGACTCATAGGTAGGTACATCTGGCTACCATCGGAAACTATTTTTTTCTCTCATTTTTGGATGATGAAAAGAAAAATATTTGAGCTATAAGGGAAAAGGCAAAATTTATACTGAAACCTCGATAATTAATCTTGTGCAATATGAAAGAAATTAAAACTCTTCAATGTATATATTTCAGTAAATATTATTTATTGATTTTTTTCTTGAATAATTTTTACAAAAATAATTAATTCTAAAAAAAATACACAAGGCACAGAAGATATTAATATAAAAGATCGTAGAATGGATAACTCAAAGTTAATAACAGGTATTTGAAAGAACATGAAAAACGAAATTTATTTCAATTAATTAGTATCACGACAAAGACTTGTTTACACAATGCAAAGAAATTACTTAAATAATTTTGCTGTAGTTACCAGCCTCGTGTAAACCGATGATGGAGCACGAGTTTCTAGGGATAAACTTCGAGTTTTTACCAAAAAACAAGAAAAAAAAAAATCATCATCGAGACATGGTCGATCAAAAGGTTTCCTAACCTCTCTGGTTTGGGGGACGTTCATCTTAACGCTTATATTGATAAAATAAACAAACTTGTTCTTCACATGAAGTCGCTTATCCCCAAAAACTCTTGCACCATTCGGAAAAACTATTGCTCCATTCTGGCCTTGTGCCGAATCCGTTGATGGCGGGGTTCAACAAACTGTAGTGAAATCAAAGCCTAAATTAAATTATACGTTAACAAGAGTGTACAAGCTCGGTTTTTTTTTTTTTTAAAAAAAAAAAAAAAACATTATTTTGTTTCAATAACTTCTGTATAAAATAATATTTTATACAGAAGTTCTGGTAGGCCAGAGTTGAACTTCAAGTGTCTATAATATACATGACTCCAAGCAGAATAGAAGGGTCATTGTTTACATTTGAAAAACCCACGAGAAAAAAGATGAGGGTCCATTTTTTTAAGAAAAAATCGATGTAACATAATTATGTAGGTTTTGGGTATTTTTGGTAGGTATCCAAAAGGATACTTTAGCGAAGTATAAACGTCTAAAAGAATGGGCTACCAAAAGACTTTAACTTATTTATTTTATTTATAACTTTTCTCTATATAAAATATAAGAAGTTATAAATAAAGTAAATTAGTTAAAAAAGCAGGCCTCAAGTTATGACAATTTGAATAAACCTATACACTACAAGAAAGATAACAGTTTGAAGGAAGTTGACCCTCAACTTTTTTCGTAGACTCTTCGTTTGTTAACTCTCGACTTAATTTAACTTGCAGAAATTCTCTTAAAAGTACACCAGTGAGTTAAGAGAAATGTTGATTGCACCCATTAAGGAATTCAACTGTAGAATCTAATATGAAAATTAGCTTAACTGGAGACTTGTGTAGAAGGTTTGGTGAGTCCTATCATCAAGCAAGTATTTGCACTGTGTAAACAATTCCATAATTTTGCAGAGACGGAAAATAAAGGTGACACTAGTTACCTAATAATGTTTTTAGATGGAAAAATTTAACATAGAATAAATTTAAAATTCGGCCTCGATAATAAATGATATAAATATTAGTAGAAAAGTGATTTGGATATTAAAGGAAATACAACATAATGCAATCACTCTTAATACAATACATCTCTTGATAGTTTCCATTCAAGGTTTTAAACACATACATACCCGTATAGGTAGACAGTGATTTGATATGAGATTCGATAACAGAAAAAAAGTTTGCCACAGAAAAGAAAATTCAAAGAAGCTCATAGTGTACGACAAGCTGGTGGATACTGGAAAAAACTGTAACTTAACTGTAACCTTAGCGATTACATTTTATGAAACTGGAAAAAAGTAAAGAATAGTGGAAGAAAATAATCTAATATATAAAAAAAACATAAACAGAGTTTATTTGGAAAAAATGTAAGCTTTCCTTGTGTTGACTTGTGTAAAGGCTCATCAACAAAACGATTTTGAATTTAAAAAAAAAATCAGGTAATAATGATTTCATACCTACATTGTGAGTTGACAGCTAGCTTAATATTCTACTAATTACAATGCTTCCTCAGTAAAAGCGAAGTAAATTCATTTTCAGATCAGCTAAAACGACAAAAGTTTGCTGCCAATTTCAACATACCATATGTCGTTCACTGAGGAACACCTACCAGTCGGCCTGCTCGAAATGCTACTCTAAATGACTAAAATTAAGAAAACCCTTATGTAGACCTGTGACTCAATCTTACCGGAGTGGCAAAATTCCTGAAGCTTCTTGTTGCAGGGGAAATTGAATCGACTATTGTGCTTCTCAGTGAACGACATACGGGAAAATTAAAACTGTCGTTACTACTCTTACAAAATGTTGTTAAGGAATTTGGCTCCTGATTTCATTCTGATGGGTAAAATATCCTTGACCGTCTACAGGAAACAAATCTTCCAATCCTCTCATAAAGAATACCACAAAATACATGACATGGGTCAGGATATACGAGAATATACTTATAGAGAAGAACAATAAATAATGTGAATGGAATAATCAATAACATACAACACACAGTGAATCATTCAATTCAACAACCTTGAGGGGGCATTGCACCCAGATTATGTGATCATGTAAATTCTTTTTTATGATTATAATAATTACTGTCCTTTGTACTGTGCGTCAATAACATCTAAAAGACAAACAATTATGAGAAGGTTACAGAGATTTTTATCTGCTAAACCTACAGATCTCTAATGTATTATTTTTAATCTATAGATTAAAAATAATTTCATGGTTTTTCAATTGCGCTCACAAAGATGAGTGCACCATGTAACACATTCATTCAAGAAATCAAAATAATTGAAGATATCATAAAACTTGAAAATTCCGACATAGCTGAAAATCGAACTCTGGTGTTCTGGATACAATTTCAATGGAATTTTATGGAACTTGAAACAGCGAAAACATTCTGATCTCTGCTGAACGAAAAAAACTGATATATGAAATTTTAATCTTTGTATCCATGCTAATTTTTAGTGTTAAAAAATATTTACTTGTAAAATAAATAAAATTGAAACACAACACTTACCAAGAACACTATTCATAATTATTTAAGATGGAACTAGTTTCAAATTATTCGATTCATCATCAATCATCAGTCTAGTTGAGTAGAGGGATGACAAATAGTGTTTTTGGCAAGTGTTTTGTTTCAATTTAATTTATTTTAAAAGTAAATACAAGGTGAAATTGTATGTGGTATCTAAATACAAGATACAACCAGAGATATTTACTTTTAAATAAATAAAAACAGAACATTTATCAAAAACACTATTTATAATTATTTATAAAGAAACTAGTTTCGACTCATTCGATTCATCATCAGTTTAGTCGAGTCTAAAGATGGAAGTTGACTCATTTATAAATAGTATTTTTGGTGTTTTTTTTTATTTATTTAAAAGTTAATATTTTTAACACTTATAATTAACAACCAGAGATAGACAAGAAATTAGGATTCAGACGTTTTCTACTAAGGATGAAGTAAAAAATATTAGATATCGGAGTACTACGAATGAAATCAGTTTCAAAGATTTTGGAGCTTTGTACAATATGATCTTCACTTTGCAAAAATGTATTCGCAGAAACATAAAGGACACCTAGCCACAGTATTCTGCACCACTCGTACACACAGGATTCATAAATCTATCTCTATAGGAAATATGAAAAATTAATTTCTGAAGTGAATGACATTATTTGAACTCAGGATGGATAGAAGACAAACAGCTAACCTCAGGTCGTACGATACTCGATTATGAGCAATAGCACTATTCCAATGGAACCCTGCTACAAATAATATTAATGAACGATGAATATTTTTAAACCAGAAAGAATAGTGCTTCTTCCGCTTAAAAACAATAGCTGTACACATGATTAATCTTAAATTTAATTAAGTAAATTTTTTACACAATTTTTTTCTGAAAACTTCTGTACAAATATTTTTAGAAAAATAAATAATTAAAATTATTTGGCCAATTTTATATAAAAAAAAAGTTAGAGAGAACCATTTTTATAGAATTTAATACTAGTTTTTATCATAATATTCAATGATAGTAGGATGTATTTGTTTGGTTTTGGGCCATTTAAAACCAAAGAAAATGTATGAACACTTGAACAGTTTCTGACTGTATAGAATGACCTCGCTCATCCAATGACAAACACAATAAAAGCGAAAATGAGCAGCTTCAAATTAGAATCTCTGAGTGTTGCATTATTAAGTACGGTATATATTCTCAAGAGTTAAAATAAACATAGCATTCAGAACACACAATTAATTCGTTCTCACGATGGCCGGTTCTATGTATTTAACACAAATCGGAAATAAAAATTGACGAAAACGGAACGTGCGATGAAGTAAAGGTTCTCACAAAAATTTATGAAAACTTAGTTTTCATAAATTTTTGTGTTTCGCTAACCAGTCCCTCCAGGGTAGGGTTTAGCATATATTATATCAACCAAAAATGCTCAGTTTGAATAGATTTCTACGTGGGTTCTCTATCTGCAATCATCATAATATAAGTTATCCGTGATTCAGTCTGCTTCGGACGCTGTAGTTCTCTAATCTTTCGGATCATACAATTATCCTTCTACTCGTATTCATAGTGTAATGATCATAGTAAGAACAGCATTTAAAAGAATCATAATTATAATAGTGTTAGGGTGACTCGCAAGATTCTGTTAAAAGATAAATGGTAAAACAAAGACAAACATAACGTGAAGGAACGAATCTCGTTTTTTTTTTTTTTTTTTTTTTTTTTTTTTTTTTTTTTTTTTTTTTTTTTTTTTTTTTTTTTTTTTNTTTTTTTTTTCTTCATTTTTTTTTTGATTTCCAGCGGCCTGTCACCTCCTCCTTTTCTTTAATCAAATATTCTAATCCGCTTAGTGGGCGTAGCTGGGAATCTAGAAAATGTTTAATATAAGCTGGGGACACCCTTATCGGAGGAACTTGAAAGAAAATAGTGTTGGAAATATGGGTAAATTTAGTTCTTCGTATTAACAGACAACTTGACTTTTAACTGTCAGTACTCGTACGAAACGTTTATATAATTATGACAGAATAAGTTTCTTGAAAATATTTCCTTAATGGAAAAATCCACGTTTCAGTAAATTTTTGTTTAAATAACAGCCCCGGCCCTATTGCAGAATAGTTTCATTTTATTAACTGATAATATTAGTATACAATGTATTTTATATTTACATTTATTTTTACTAATAATATGCTTATTAACAGTAACAAAACATTTTCAAATAGGGCCACACACAAACAAAAGTATCAAGATATCTAACATTTTTGAATGGGAAACTTTATTTTGGAAGTGTGATGCTCATCACAGAAACAATCTAACGCATCAATAATTTTTTTTTTTTTAAATCGTCGATTCCAAAGGTTTAAAATTGAAAATAATAACCAAAAATCATTGTCTGATCTACAACTGCATAGTGCCTTCAACTAAAAAAAAAAAAAATCACATCTATATTATTTGTACAGAATTTTTAGAGTTACATAAATAATATGTACACAAAAAATAAAAGAGAAAGTAAAAAATAAATACACAAAATGAGAAATACAGTAGGTCAACGCCCACAGTTAATACTTAAAAACTAAAGAAAAAGTTGCCAGTGTTCTCTTCAAAATACTATCAAGTGGATGAAACAGTGGGAAGGAATCACAGGAGCTCAATGTATTTAATATTAAATAAATCAAAGTTGAAAATTGAAGAAGACTTGAGAGAAAAAAGGTGGAGATGAAAAGAGGCTATGAAAATAATGTTATTCCATGGTAGGAACTAAAAGAAAACGCCAAGAAATAAAAAAGAAAAAAAAGAAATTGGTTTGACTTCACGTGGCGAATCCTGTGTGTGTGTAATACTAAACAAATAACACTTACGGTAACCAGACTATGTAACAACATCATTGATCTCCTAGTCCACTAAACATTAGATTGAAATGACAAAAAACTGTTTTCCTAATTTGTTTATTTGACTGAAAGTTTTTGAATTTTATAATAATTCTTCAAGAAATATGTACCTATTTTCTAACAAAAATACATTATGAGACGTAACAAAAAAGGTAGGTAGTTCGGCTAGTTTTTTTTCTAACCAAGAAATTGTGTGCAACTCATTCAGTTTATTGGTGTTGTCTTAAAATTTGAGGACTGAAGTGAAAAAAATACCCATTTTCATTCTTCTCCTATCTTGATGCAATAATATATTACTTGAGAGAGTAAAATGAAAAGAACACTGTTTATTAATTCCTAATATGCACTTAGTCAACAATTTATCTCGAATTTTAATTAATCGATATGTACAGGGTTGCAATAGGCTGTATATTATTACAAGAGCTGTACTTTACAAAGTAGAGCAGGTTGAAGTACCTCAAATCACTTTATAACTTATTTTCTTTGGACGAATAAGTTGACTTCTTAAATAATAAAATATTTAATAGACAACTTCTATTGCTTAAACTTCGCAATTATTTCTTTTTAGAGTGTCAACGAAGTATCTAAACCACGCGTATGTTAATTGAATTGTCTTCAGGCTTAAGGAGAGGTTGTTAAATTCATATAACTTCATAAAATCAAAAAGAACAGTAGAAACGCTCATTTTCTTATAATTTCATCAAAGAAATATTTGACAATGTTGCATAAGAGCCTATAATAATTTAGCACAGTAACCTGAACTCAAGCTTGAATCATGTAAAATTGATTGAAATTTGATACGTAAAATTTCAATCTAGGATAGCACATTAGAAGTCAAAACAATATATTTATATTCACTCGATATTGCTTCTTAAGCGACGTTGATATACCATTTTAAACTGAGTGGAACAACCGAGCGATCTAAGGTACGTTATGCTGTAAATGCAACAACCTGCTATACATAATTTAAAAAATATATATTCTAAGATCACGGGGATGAGTATCTTGTCAATTTAGGTGGCAATATATTTGCCTGGCACTAAATGTAAATAGCATCGGATTGTTTATTACCCGAATGCTGTCCGTTGGGACTGGAAATCCCTTCGGACCAATCTGAGTTTGAGTGTGGTGATGAAGAAGACCAATGGAATGGACTTCCCAAACCACCTTCCACCTGATCAGGAGATGGAGTTGGAAAACTTTCAGGAGTTTCTGAAGGAGGAGTAAGGTAGTGATAATACTGCTGTTGGCTTTGATAATTCACAGATTTCCCAGTTTGTGTCATTTTATATGCATCAGTAAAATCGAATTGCATTTGTGGATGTTTTTGATGAGTGGCAACCCTCATGGCAGCGATATGTGTTGGAGAAGTTGGAAGAGACGGTCTACTTTTAGCAGGTGAGGGAGATAGTGTAACACTATGAGGAGGAGATGGCTCCTGGAACGATGTTTGATAGTGATAGTCCATTCCCAAGTTCTGCATTGGAACGCTTTTCATACAGTCGTCATAAGCAGGAGGTTGAGGAACGCTATGCGCATTCCCATACATGTTGTCCATTCCTAGCATTCCAGAGTCGAGAGCATCGAGCGCTGGAGGTTTTTTGTTCGTTTTCTTCACACTGTTTTTCCTACGAACAGGTTGAGGTGGATCAGAATCTGGGCTATTCGGACTGCCATTACCAACTGCAGATTTTGGTCTCCTCTTATATTTGTTGTTTGGAAGCGTTTTACCACCACCAATGACAGTAGGATGGCTTATCAAATGATGATGATTGGGAGACCCAATGAGGGCGCCATTGGAAATAACAGACACCATCTGAGGAGATCTTGGAATATGTTCATCTAACAGTCTCACAATATCGTGGTGAAGTCTTTCGCTAGCAACATCTCTTGGTAATCGGTCCATATGATCTGTAATTTCTCGATTTGCGAAATTGTCCAACAAAGCTTTGCATGCGCCATAACTTCCCTCCCGAGCGGCCAAGAATAAGGGTGTTTCATCTTTGTCATCTTGAGCATCACGATTAACCCCATGAGAAAGAAGGATGTTTACAGCATCAATGTTGTTTACGGATGCAGCCCAATGAAGTGCTGTTTTCCCGCTGTTGTCAGGCACATTGATGTCAGCATCGGCGTTGATCAAATCTTCAACCATTCCTTCAATGGCAAGACGAGCTGCCAATATCAAAGGCGTAGTTCCGTCATGCATTCTGGCGTTCAAATTAGTAGCTCGGTTGCGTAACAAAATCTGTAAACAGAATGAGTATAGTTATTATTAGTTTTAATGTACCAAACACGAAGAAAATTTGTTTTTACTTTTCCAATTATTTGTTTCAGATTCCTATACAATTAACAAAAATCAGTGAACAATTTTTTTCGGGTAACCTGATATCAACCAGTTTTCACCATTTTTTTAAAAATCAATCCAGAAATGAAAAAAACAGTTCATTTTAAGCGGAACACCGCTAGAGAGAGAGAGAAAAAAAAAAAAAAAAAAAAAAAAAAAAAAAAAAAAAAAAAAAAAAAAAAAAACAGCAACACAATCAAATAACTAATTTACAATAATGGTCCAATCATTATTTGGTAACTGATCCGCTTTCTTGAAATTTCAGTCCATTACGATATTATATTGATCAGTTTGACGCATTAGAAGACGTATTTTGATGAACAAAAGATTATTATGAATTATACGTATCAGAACTTACCTGAAAGACTCCCATAGCATCAGCAGCTACTGCTGCGTGTAGTGGTGTGCGCCCTGTGTTGTCTTGAGCGTTTGCCTCAGCACCGGCGTCCAACAACCTCTTGGCAGCATCAGCTCTGGCATACCTGAAATAAAGAGAAGCAATGGAAAATGAAACACCAATCCAACTTTTGCCACAATGAAATTTACCTTGACTTTAATGTATCAAGTTCTCCTCTTCAATAGGTTTTTAGATACATGTCGACATCTTTGTTTATCAGAGTATTGCATTCTTACATTTTGTACAATTTGAAAACCAAGGTCAAAGAATATTTGAATAACTTACCTTGCAGCTAAATGAAGCGAAGTTTCTCCCGTCTTGTCCATGGTAGCATTGAGTTCAGCTCCCTGAGCCACTAGATCATTTATCACCGTCGCGGTTCCATCTTCCTCTTCGTCATCTCCAGTGTCAAGTCCACCACCACGCACAGCTGCAATCATCAGAGATGTCATACCACATGGGCCTCGAACATCTACACTTTCTAGGCTAGGAGGGGTGAGAATCTGAGGTTTCCTGTCAATATGAGTCTGAGACCAAAGTTCTTGAGTGTCAACATAGTCCTGTGTCTGGTCACTAACATAACCGTTGTCACGAATTCGTTTTGCTGGAGGAAATTCACTTTCATCATCTGACCATCTACCTTGATTCACTTCCAAGCAACTAATATTTCCTTGCTTTCCATTTGCTATGTGACGCATCTCTTGCCCATCAGGGCCCCTCCTTCTGCTTTGTCTCCTTGGGCCACTATTATTTCTAAGGAATCCTTCAGGAAACCATGTAATTCCGTGGGAACGTTTTCTTTGCGTTGTCACAAGTACACCAAGTAGAAGTCCGACTAGCATCATGAGAAAGACTCCCATTAGAACGTATTTAACATTTGCAGGAGAATCGATTGGTGGAGGTTCAGCTGAGGAAGAAACTCCTCGAACTTGGTATATTGGGAAAGAAGTTGAAAGCAAATGAGCAGCTGCTGAAGCTGCCAAGAAATCTGCAGCTTCATTTGCGTTGGAGAAACATTCAGCGTCGGTAAGAGTGCACCTCCGGTTGTCAATTTCTAAGTAAGCTATGACTCCACTTGATGGTGTGTCAGACGAACTTTGTATTCTCCATGGATAAATCATTTCGTGTCCGGTTGCCTCTTGCTTGATTCTAACAGTAGCTCGAAGCTCGTGTCCAAGTTCTCTAAGGAAGGAAACCTTGCTTTGCTTAAACATTTGCATATCCATGAGGACAATAATACTTATGGCACCATCTGCTAAAGAAGGAGGCTCTCGTTCACAATCGAGACCATCCCAATTACACTCTGCATTATTACAGCTGTAATCACAATGTCCGTTTGCGTAATGTTTCTGACAGTAAGCATCATAGATAGGGTTGCAAGGTTGTAAATTCTTTTCACAATCTCTTCCGTCAAACAAGCACTGAGGATTGTTGCAAACTTCATCGCAGCGACCATTCATGAACACTTCCCAACAGTTTATGTTTGCTGTGCAGTTTATCCAAGGATTGATACCCAGAGAGCAGTCATTGCCGTCAAAGTGGCAGGCAATTGTATTACATTCTTCATCACATCTATGATTGCCCACTTTCGCACGACAGTTATTTTGCTTACATTTCTCCATTTCTTTTTCCAATTCAAATTCGAACCCTGGGAGGGATGATATTTGTTTCTTATTATCTCGACCCAGACCACCTCTAAATAGAGGATCAAACATTTCACAGTTCTTGCCGTTCCACTTGGAAGGACAGTAGCAAGCGTAGGTCGCAATTCTATCTTCACAAGTACCACCATGCTCACAAGGATTGCTGTAACATTCATTTCTAGAGTCGAGTTCACAGTATGTTCCCGTAGCTCCAGGAGGACACTCACACCTATAACCTCCACCATCTTTGGGGCCACAATATCCTCCATTCTGACAAGGGTTAGAATCGCAGTCATAACCGAAGTATTCACAATTTCTACCGGAGTAGTTATCAGGACATATGCAAGTATGACCACCATCCAGCGCAGTACACACACCACCATTTTGGCATGGGCCACTTTCACAAAAGTTGACTTTTAGTTCGCAATGTCTTCCCATGTATCCTGGTCTACAGTTACAGTGATAGTTGTTCACAAGTTGAACACAATCTAGGGTGCCATGAGAAGAACAAGGGTTTGACAAACATTCATTGATATCGCCTTCGCAACGAGATCCTACGAAACCAGGTGGACATCGACACTCAAAACCACCGACTTTGTCCACACATGTCCCGTTATTGTGACAAGCTCCTTGAACACAGTCATCCACATTGATTTCACAAATAATACCCAGAGTACCTGAAATGAGAAACGAAATTATTATTGAAAGCGAAACTAATTTTAGTTCACTGTTTTAAATTGTAACAAAGATAAGGGAAACAATGAAACAATTTTATGATACTTTTTCGAATGGCATAAGTATCTGAAAAAAAATGTTATTCATACCTGAAGGACACGAACAACTAAAATGATTCACGAGATCATGACAAATTCCACCATTTTGACATGGATTAGGTTTGCAGTCATCAACATTTAGTTCACAGTTTTGACCTTGGAAACCTCTGGAACACTGACAACTATAACCACCAATGAGATCTTGACAGGTGGCACCATTCTGACAGGGTCCGGATTCACATTCATTTATTTCAATGGAGCAGTAACTTCCAGTATATCCTTCCATACAGTGACATCGGTGGCTATTACCAAAATCTTCACAAGTTCCATTGTTGCAAAGGGCTTCTCGTTTTAAACCTAAAAGAAATCAATGCAGAGTTATTGTTTATGCTGGTTTTAGATATTAAGAACACAATAGTATATATATGTCAAACAAAAAATCAATTTTATTATTTGAAAAGTGTTACATTATTGTTGACGCCTTTGACGACATTCACTTTGTTTTCAGACCAAAGAAGCTCAAAGCCACAAAATGATCAGTCCAGAATAATAAATGCTCTAACCAGGATCTGTATTCAAATAAATTACTAGATTACACCCGTGAACAAAAAATTTACATTCAAATACAATCATATCATATTTATTTCGTAGTCTCATATCAACCTATTTCCACCGAACAGTTGATTTCAAGAGGGACACCGCTACAAAAAAAAAAAAAAAAAAAAAAAAAAAAAAAAAAAAAAAAAAAAAAAAAAAAAAANAAAAAAAAAAAAAAAAAAAAAAAAAACATATTTATATTTTGGGCTAAAGTTTTATATTGTTCCATTGATCCTGGGTTTCCAGATGGTAGAATTTGTAATAAGCCGGTTGAAATCAATGCATTTCTTTGAAATGTGTAATAGTGACCGATTAATATTTTAGAAAATAATTATATCTTACCTTTACGGATGGCTGCATCTTTACAAGATACCATTTCTACATCACATAATTTTCCTGTCCAACCTGGAGCACACGCGCATTGGTAATTATTCAAATTTTGTTTACAGGTAGCTCCATTGAAGCAAGGTTCAGAAGAACACCAATCAACAAACTCCGTACAGTGCTTGCCTGTGTAACCATATGGACAGTGACATGTATAGTATTTGATGTTATCAATACACGTAGCGCCGTTATCACACGGACCGCTATCACATTCATTTACTCTTGATTGACAGTTAGTGCCCGTGTACCTGCAATAAAGAAAATGTAAAAATTTAAAAGAAGCAAGTTTATCTAAATTGTAATACAGACCAAATTAATAAGAAGATGCTAATTACAAATAACATAAGTGCTCCTTTTTTATGTCTTTTTTCTCATCTCATTACCATAAATATAAAATTCAGGTTCCCCATTACTGAGAGAATTAATCTGAGCGCACGGCAGTGCGCCAGGCCAAGTTCCGGAAAGCACCAGTGTATCTTTACACGGAGCAATTCACCAGGTTTTTCACACCGTCAGATATCCGGTTCTACAGGGGATAGGTCATTGAAATTTTGAACATACATTCCATAGTATAGTACAATACTACAGGATAAACTTCAAAATTTAATGTTAACCCGGGTAGGAGATAGGTAATTTCAAAGTTTGCACTTTTGGATACTCACTGACTGACTGATTGACTCACTCATCATCAAAAGTTTCAGGCACTTCCCGTATACCTAGAGCGCTGAAATTTTGCATGAAGTTAGCANTTGCCACAGTTACATTTGATTGTTCACAGTGGGGCTGTTGGATTAGGGACAAAATGTGGCATTTATCGTATTTCGGTACTTGATGACTTTTTTGCTTCCAAAAATCATTTTATCTAGTGTAAATTTAAGTTGCCCCTTCCGTGCTGCATACTCTCGAGAATTTCTAGGGGGGGCAGCTGCCCCCCCCTTCCTACGCCCATGTTTAGAACTGCAGGGAGACCATGTCAATTATCAACCTCCAGGAGTAGATGCATGATAACAATTAAAAACATTAGCAGTAGACTACAACTCTGCAACTACTGTCTCATACGTCTGGATACCATCGGACTTGATGATGCCACTGTTGATTCATGATAGAATATAAAGCATTATTGAGAAAACTTACCTGACTTAAAACTGGCTTTGAAAATGTGGAACATTTGAATAAACTATCAGAATATTTTCTAGCACTCACAGTGTCCCTGAATTACAGTGGGATACCCCTTCGCTGTAGCCCTCAACAGATATAGAAAAAAAATATTAAATTTACTAGTGTTAAAAATATTTACTCAAGAACACAATTTATCATTATTTACAAAGATACGAGTCAAAAAAATGAGAAATAATAAAAGGTGTGGAAAACCGTACTAAACTTTATCTTCCTTTATTCTAGGAATTCGGCAGGCCCGGATGATGTCGCAGGTATTTGATGACCTTTGACAACCTTCGGTTGTTGATAAAGGGGACGGAAAACCGTAGTAAACTTTATCTTCCTTTATTCTAGGAATTCGGCAGGCTCCGGATGACGTCGCAGGTATTTGATGACCTTTGACAACCTGCGGCTGTTGTCAGACCTCTCTAGTGAATACACTATATGGTCACTTTTAGAGAAGTGACCCGAATTTGAGATTTGGTGTCCTAAAGTGCCCTCAGATAAAGGTAACCCCATGGGGTCCAAAATTTGTCCATGATATGCTACAAACTGTCTCTGTTTTAAATTTCATCAACATTGGAGTGATATAGCCGCTTTTAGAGAAGTGACCCGAATTTCAGGTTTGGTGCCCTAAAGTGCCCCCAGATGAAAATAGCCTCATGGTGTCCAAAATTTGTCGATCATATGTTACAAACAGTCTGTGATTTAAATTTCATCAAAATGGGAGCTCTATTGCCACTTTTAGAGAGGTGACCCTAATTTCCGGTTTGGTGCCATAAAGGACCCCAAGATGAAGATAGCCCCATGAGTTCCGAAATTTACCGATAATATGTTACATTGTTACAAAGAGTGTCTATTTCAAATTTCATCAAAATCGGGCATGTCGTTTGGGTTCTAGAGGGTCACCCCAAAATGACCTCTTTTGACCCATAAATGGACCCAGGAAGGTGCTATCTCCAACGTTAATTTTGGCTGGAATTATGGCCTCAAGAAATATTGTGTCCAAATATCATCAAAATCGGACCAATAATAAAGGCTGTAGATGCGCGAACATGATTTTTGCGGACGGACGGACACATTTTTTCATTTTTTCTAGACCGGTTTTTTGGTATCTAGTCGTCATAATTCGTCCGGAAAAGCAAAATTTTTTCAGCAATACAATACTTTACTTACCTTTACTTCGTATAAGGGAAGATAAAGTAAAAAACACTTGACTTTATGTTCTACAAACCAAGTGTCCTAAAGCTTTACGTTCTTTCAAACTAGTCATGTCGATTAAATGGAAAGTCACCCTCCATCCTTCGACTCAGGGCCGGATTAACCTTTCGCGGGGCCAATAGCACTTTCACAGATCGGGGCCCCTCCAACCCTGCCGACGACTTCTAAGCAGTCTAATTTTTGGAGCCAGTACAAAAATTGATTATCTTTTGGCCTTTTGGTCTAGTACCTACAGCTGGTAGAGAAAAGTGAAATTAAATTTTGAGTATACCAACATCGATAAAACATGGTTACCGCTCATGCTAAAAAAACAATTTGCTTATGTTGCAATACTCGTTTCTTTATTAAGTTCCTAGGTAGTAGGTACCTACTTGTACTTTCCTAAATTAGATTTTACTACATACTTTGAAGAATTGGGGGCCCCGTCAAAATGATATGTTTTTCAATTGTCAATCCAGAAATGTCGAAATATCTAGTGTAAGTAGTCAAAGCGCGGGGCCCGTAGCACGTGCTACAAGTGCTACTATTGTTAATCCGGCCCTGCTTCGACTCGACTGTTAAAAAAAAAAAAAANAAAAAAAAAAAAAAAAAAAAAAAAAAAAAAAAAAAAAAAAAAAGACTGTTGGTGAATCAAATCAAATCGTTTGTTTTTTTCAGTTTGTTTTTTTCAATTCAGGGTGTCCAATATAACATGAAATGATTTTAACCGCGAATAATAGAGCACAAATACAGGCCAAATTGGCTCAATAAACATGGGTCCAGAAATAACCCGCCCTCCGCGCAACAGTGCCAGGAGTTCCAGGGTTTTTTTTTGCGTTCGCGACCAAAACTCTCAAACGATAAGAATGGGGTGTTTCAATAAGAATGATACCTACATTTTGGGTGCAATCGAATACACCCCCTGGTGATTTTTGCCGCTTTTTAGCGGTTTTCAGAATTGCTGTCTAAAAGGAGAATGGTAAGAGCTAGAGATTTGAAATTTTGTATGTATGTCATATTTGGGGTCTCAGTTAGCTCCAAAACTTTTGGGTTCAATAAAATATACCGCTGGCGGTTTTTACCGCTTTAAAACGGTTTTCATTAATCATTCCTAAAAAGAGAATGGTAAGTTTCGCGGCGCTTCTTCTACATAAAATTGACTTTATGTTCTTTATGTTCATTACAATATTACAAAATTTAATCAGTCTCTAGCATTTATTGGTAGAAATTTTATGTAAACAAAAAGCATCGTAAACGGTAGTAGAGATAGGATTTTCGACTCAAATAAGTTAGTCGACATGACGCGACTCACAAATATGAGTCGACTCTCATCGAGGACAATTTTCAAAAATTTGAAATTTTTGAAAATTGTCATATTTGATCAGAAAGACATAATAAAACCAGTTGACAAAAGGGACATCTACCAAATAAACGTCCCCAACTTCGGTGAATCTTTCATTTCATTTATTATCTTTATCAGTCAACAAAAAAAAAGCTACTCGTAAGTCGACTCTTTGAAGAGTCGACTCATTTCAAAAAGATGATTCGACTCTTGAGTCGATCATGAATGACTAGCCCATCCCTAGCGTCGTAGATTAGATTTGAAGTTTGCAGCAACAGTTTCGTAGCGCGTTGCTCGTCGCGCGTACAACACAACACGAAATATTGATCTCTGGGAAAACACCTACACGAAACACTGAGAAAAAACACTTAAATCATTTATTAATAAATTAAATAATTAACATAAAAGAAATGTATTAAATATTGTGACCTTTATAAACGGAGAACGCAAACGCACGCACGCATTTGTATTTATTTACTAATGGGTATGACTCCGGGGAGAACCGTAGGGTTCCAGAGTTGTGGGATTTTTTTGGGATTTTTGTCGTGTGCGGAGTGTCACATCGCGGGAAAAATCCCACCAACCATATGTTCCACCCTTTATTAGTGTGTGATAAAGGGTGGAACATTGTTTCTATTATTACTCTTATTTTTTTCTGTTATTTTTATTATTTGTTTTTCTTCTTTTTCTCTAAATAGTTAACTCAACAAACAGGACTTTTTAATGTAGGTTGCCGATCTAGTATGGATGTACGGATCAGCGACTTATTATTCTTATTTGTTATTAACATTGTTTAAGATTATTTTTCTTGTTATCTGTATAGATAGGGAAGGTAGGAGGACTCTTCTGTTATAACTTCTCTTAAAAAAAAAAAAAAAAAAACATATTTTTATTTTTTCCACTTCTCTTTTGTTTTGTTTTTAACTTTTTGTGTTTACTTGTTAGCTTTTTTGACATATTTTAACCCCCCTCGACAGGTTAAGAAACGTTTTTACGGCCATGCCTTGATGAGCAATATTGTTAGAGCAAAATTTTTTTTCCCCAAACGGGAAAATTATTTTGAACGTGGGATTTTTGTCTTGTTCGAGGACCCTACGGTTCTCCCCGGATTCGGACCCACTAATTCTCTTATCAATATTGAAACACAGTCAATAAAACACGTAGCGCTATCTAGTGGACTACTATTGAAACAAATGAAAACAGAGTAGATACACAGAATAAAATAATATCTGTGAGTTTGAGCAAGAGAGAAATTTTAACACGTTCAATGCCACATATAGGTACCTTGCTTGGTGTGGATTTCCTTTGCAAAGTCCTATCCAGGGCCGGCTCTACCATATAGGCGAACTAGGCAAGCGCCTAGGGCGGCAAAATGAAAATGGAATTTTATTTTCAGCGGAATATGAAAAAAAAATGTATACATATATAGACGTGCATTTTTGTGTATATGATTGATAATTCATAACAAGAATTATCAATCATAAAAACCAATAGTAAAACCAGGCGTATGACAATTTGGCTAAATCTGTCGTAGCTTAAAGGCTACAACCCACACATATACACTTGAAAAATTCTAANGAATTGAGACAGAAGAACGTGCAATAATAAATTTAAGTGCGGGATATACAGCAGCAACAATAAACTTGGCCCTAATAATAGATATCACTACTTTCACAGGCGGAATTTTTTGGGAAATTGGACGGAACTTGGCCTTTTTTCAATGATAATTTTTTGTGAGATATTAGACTACAAACTTACCCTTCCGGACAGATGCAAGTATATGTATTAATACTATCCACACAAGTGCCTCCATTCATGCATGAACTATCCGTGCAATCTTGATCATTTGTTTGGCAGTTGATACCAGAAAATCCAAGAGGGCAAGTACAAGTATAGGAGTTTACGTACTGGTTACAAGTTGCTCCGTGATAACACGGATTTGAAGCACACTCGTCTATATCTACTTCACAATGTTTTCCTGAGAAGCCATCTACACAAAGGCATGAGTAATCTCCAACTTCGTCCAAACAGGTTCCGCCGTTCTGACAAGGAACTGCAAAAAGAAAAATATAATTTGAGACATATTTTTTGTAGGTATAAAACATTAAAAAGAAAATTTTAACCACGCATGAACTTCCAGTGGAATTGCAGTATCACAACTAATCATAAAAAAAAAAAAAAAAAAAAAGCAATATTGTGATGAGTAAATTGATTGACTTTGGAAATGGCGTGGGAAGAAAAAATCCAATGATGATACTCCCATTTATAGGCAGTCAGGACGCTGATGAGTATTTTTCACCTCCACATGACATGATACAGTCATCCATCCAGGACCGTGTCAAGCGAGATAGTGATCGAGATACAGTCCAGGTAAATCCATCTCACCCGAATCAACCCAAGGTATGCTGATGCTGACTCATGTAGAGGTTAAAAAAAGGATGAATCAAATCCTTTGAAGTATCAATAATCTCATTATCAAATAAGTTTAACTTACAGGAAGCACAATCGTCCGTGTTGATGAGACAATCTCTTCCTTCATATCCCTTTGCACATTCACATTGATAGGATCCGTTTATATTGTGGCACGTAGCTCCGTTTCTACAAGGAGAAGATAAAGAACATTCATTCACATCTTCGTTACAGTATCTGCCTGTCCAACCAACTCCACAATGACAAGCAAAGTCTTGGAAATTGGCTGATGGAGTACATCTTGCGCTATGCTGACATCTGAAAAAACAGATTGGAGGGAAAAATTGATGTCTTAGTTTTTAGTCAGTTAAAGTATACCTACTAGGTAGAAAAAATCTGAGTCAAGAGGGAGACATATAGTTCATTTAATGTACATGAAGACAAAACAACATGGTATCAAGAGATTTTTTAAAACATGCTACACATTAATTGCGTGTCCAGTTCCACAAGAAATCTCTGGTAGTCCATTTAAAAAAGTGGTTTGTATGGCATGTCATTTAATTTGTGCAATTATTATGATAACTTAGAATCTTTCACATACAGATTAGGAAAACTTCCTCCATACCATATAATTATTTTTTAAATATATTAAAGAACAATAACAGATTCGCTATGCTATGATAAGCAAAACATGTAATGAAATTAGGAGATATAGCAAAGCTTGAAATTATATTTTCATTTTACATATGTTTAGACATGGTATTTGGAATGTTTGTAGTCATTATGAAATATAAATTTGAAAAACTGTATGTATCAAATGAAAATATTTTTTTGAGTCACAAGTGCTTTTATCTTTTACGACATTATCAAGTGAATACAATTTCATTTTATTTGTCATTGCACTGAGTATAATCTCACCTGTTTGGCACACAAGGATCCAACTTCTGATGACAATCGTGTCCTGTGTATGGAACTTGACATACGCACTTGTACGCATTCACCAGATCTATGCATGTTCCTCCGTGACGACATGGTTTGAAAGCACAATCATCAATATTTATTTCACAGTTGAAGCCCGTGTATCCAACAAGACATTCGCAAGTGTATCCGTTCAAATGATCCGTGCAGACCCCGCCGTGCTGACAAGGGTTTGATCCACACTCATCTATGTCAATATCACAACGTTTACCTGAAATTTGAAAAAAATATTTTAAATATTTCTTCGAGAGAAGTCCTCTGCCTAAATTTTCCGGTAGTTCAATTATTTTAGATAAGGGCAAAAATACAAGGGAGCTTCAAAGTACAAAATTTATAAACACTTGCGGTGTTAATCAAAAAATAATGTCGAATAGCATTTGCACCGGAGGATGAGGAAACTACTTGTCATGTCATTTTTTATTGCGTACTTGCGTGGATGTCCATGAAAAAAAAAACTTAGCCAAACAGCTGAAAATAACTAGTTCAGAGTGAAGTGGCGTGTATTGGTCTTTCTGAGCTTGTCTCGTAGTTTCCCAGACACGGTGGTGCTACGAACGGAGTAGATTGCTAAGGTGGTTTTTGGTCCACAAAACACTAAATAATATAACGGAAAGCTCTTACCTTAATAACACAAGACTAGACGAATGATAAAATGAGACGCTGCTACGAAAATACTTAATGATTAAGGATAAAAATTAGGACAAGAAGAGTGACGAAAGTTGACCGAACTGATGAATAATTTGGAATGAATGAATAAATGTAATTAAACTGTTATTATTTTGAAATTTTAAAATTAGAAAGGTGCTCACAATTAGACAAGATTCGGCTCCGGGAGAACTTTTCTAATCAATTGCAGGAAAATTGAATTAGATGATATAGCGCGAACACAGATTTTTAGCATTAGCCAAAGAGGCATATTTTCCAAGCACAAAAAGCCCAGTGAAGGATTAGATGCAAGGGAATTTATAGTTTCAAAGAAGAATTTGGCTCATTATTATACAATAACACCGTTGATTTGGAAAGCTAAATGAAAAACTCTAGTAACGGTAATGAAGTCAACTTACCTCCATATCCTGCTTTACAATGACAAATGAATTGATTGAGACCATCTTCACAAGTGCCTCCATTGAGACAAGGATCACTAGCACATTCATCAACATCACTCAGACATCGCGCGTCGTAATATCCTCGTGGACACTCACATTTGAATCCATTGATTAAATCAACACATACTCCTCCGTTGGCACATGGATTGCTAGCACATTCGTTAATATTAGTTTCACAATATAGGCCAGTATATCCAGGGAGACATTCACAAGAGTACCTACAATATACGAAATACAAACAATTATGATTAATGTAGGTAAGGAATATACCTAATTGGATCTATTGTTTTTTTTTACCAGAGAAATATTCTCAAAAATGGAGAAGGTGTGTTACGTATTGTCATTAGTTTAGATTGGATAAGTAGCACTATTGATGTTCTTGTAGTAGTAGCGAGGTTTCTCTCGAAATAAACCGTTCTTACCATTTAGAGATTCATGTTTTTTAAATGGTATAATCCTCGAGGACACTTACATTTGGACATGGGTTGGAATGAGGTTATCGAAAAGATTTTCATGGCCGTTGGCTGGAACTAGTTGGTCACGGTACGTAGAACCGGCTATCGTGAGGAATATAAGGAATATAACATATGTTAGAATTTTATGACAATGGTTATTAAACGTAGATTTCTATCTTACCTATTGACGCCATCGACACATTTGGCACCATTTCTACATGGATTGGAATAGCACTCATTGATATTAATTTCACAATTTGTTCCTGAAGTACCGGGTTTACATCTACACTGATATCCATTGATCAGATCTTCACACTGGCCTCCGAATTGGCAAGGATTTGAAGCACATTCGTCGAGTTGAGTATGGCAAAGATTTCCAGTAAATCCAGGATGACATGCACAAGAAAATGTGTTCTCACCATCGATACATTCACCTCGGTGACATGGATTGGAAGCGCAATCGTTGATGTTGGTTTCACAGCTCACTCCTAAAACATTCAAGATGAAATAGTTAATATATAACAACCTGCAGGATGCATCAGTTTCAGAAAAATGGAACATTATCTGCATTTGTCCTCAAATAAATGTCAAAATAGAATAACATTTAAATTGTTTAAAAAAGGAATTAGTCTTCAAAGACTTTCAAAATTCTGCAAAATTTGCACCGAATTAAATTCATACTTAAAAACTCACCAGTAAAACCGGCTAAACATTCGCACGTATAGCCTGCGATAGAATCTCTACAAATGCCACCATTATGGCAAGGAGAGCTGACACAGTCGTCAATATTTATCTGGCAGTGAGATCCGGTAAAGCCAATAGGACAAGCACATTTGAATGTGTTTATGAGATCGTTACATATACCTCCATTTAGGCAAGGATTGGACGCACATTCATCAATATCCGTTTCACATTGCGTTCCAGTAAAACCTGAAAATAAAAGAAAACTAAAATTAATAAAGGAAATAATTGTATTCTCTGTGAAGCATTGGAGAGACATTTTAAGAATACCAAGAATTAGGATTCAAACATTTAGTTGTATTGGACTGATATGCTTGTCACAATAAGCTTCCCCCTATTATTGATAATTATTTGTGTCTATGCTTGGATTCGAACCAATAGCTACTGAGACTGTGGATTTAAACATATTCTATTCACTAAATTAAAAAGGCCAAGTCCATTTTACACTCAAAATAGTAACAGTATTCCATCATGAACTTGACATTATAAACAAGTTTAGAGATTGTTCCTTACCTGGCATGCAGACACATCGAAATGTTCCTGGATCATCTAAGCAAGAGCCATCATTTTGACAAGGATGAGATTCACACTCATTAACGTTGGTCTCACAACGAGGTCCTGTGAATCCTTGAGTGCAATTGCATGCAAAAGACCCAGGTGTATTCACGCATGTACCATCATGTTCACAAGGAGATCCTGAAAGTAAAAAAGAACAAGAAAAATCAATATCAACATCAATTTTGTGAGGGTAAAAGTACTGCTGATGCTATTGATAACTTTCTTCACACTGTTTATACAAATCTCGAAGGAAAAATGCTTACGCTAGGTATCTTCTGCGATGTAAGTAAGGCGTTTGACAGTGTGAATCATCGANTTTGGTTGATGCTGAGATGTCTGATGGTCTTTGGCCGTGAAGAATCTCCACGGGTCGCTCTGGTACGTAGAACCAACCATCTTGAGAGCGACTAGGGGCGCTAGTCTTCCATGGTTCCAGTCTTACTTGAGTGACCGGTCTCAAAAAGTAAAATTATCTCATTTTGGTGATAATGGTATTTTGAGAGCTCATCAGTCTCCCGAATGTGAAGTCTTGAGAGGTTTGCCCCAGGGTTCCATACTGGGTCCAATCTTGTTCCTTCTTTATATTAATGATATCAAGCATTTTGTTTCTGGTGCTTTTCTTACACTTTTTGCTAATGATACTTCAGTGCTGATTACCGGGAAAAATTGGGATGAATTATTATCAAAAGCAGTCCTTGTTTTAAAAGATATGGCCAAATGGTTTTCAAATAGTTGTCTCTCCTTAAATCTGATCAAAACAAATTTCATGCCATTTGGATTTCCGAGAACCTCCACTGAATTTCCCCCATTGTTATGTTCAGACCACCCAGGTGGCAATGAGATCCGATCCTCTGATGTGACCAAGTTTTTGGGTATCTTTATCAACAAAGGGTTAACCTGGGACCAACATGTCGAATACATAAGGGGCAAACTAAACTCGGCCGTTTTTGCAATTAAAACTATTAGAAATAATATTGGCTTCCACCCAGCCAAATCCACATACCATGCCTACTTCCATAGCATTTTGGAATATGGCATTTCTTTTTGGGGTGGATCAAAGCCAGCAAACAAATATATTTTTAAATTGCAAAAGCGGGCGATAAGATATCTCCTTAAACTATCTTATCGCAGGAGTTGTAGAGGCTTATTCAGGGAACACGGTATTCTTACCTTTGTAGCTACATTTATCCTCCGACTTTTTTCCCTTATGCATCAAAATAAAAATATTCTGCCCACATCCACTCACAACTACAACACAAGGGGACAAAATCTCTTGTTGGTTCCAAGAGTGGACCATACGAGCTACTATTACTTGGGGGTGAAACTGTACAATGCACTTCCAATTGATATGAAATCCTCGGATGACAGGGTATTTACAAAACTCCTCAAGGACGTACTCTTGGAAATGGAGCCGTACACACTTGAGGAGTTTTTCCTTCACATCTAGTGATAATTAATAATATATATTTTCATGTACATATAGGTACATTTTTTTTCCTTTTTTGCATACATCAAAAGATGTATTATTAATATTTTCCTATGTCTTAAAATACTACACATTATTTAATAAAATGTTTTGTATTGTAAATAAATAAAAACAAAAAGAAGAAGGATGAGGCAAGGACACCGTGATCCATTTCCTCTTACCAGCTGTTTATGAAACAATGAAGAGATTGAACATACAAAATCAAAACCGCCCAATTAAAAACAGGACTTGTTTAACTCCAGTCAAAAATATGAAGGAAAAGCTTCATTGATGAAACAATTAGTAAAGAAATTTTAATTGAAGAAAATGGGGTTGTAAGATAAAACTATGGTTTGGGAATTAGGAATCAATTGCGTTACTTGTAAACAATTTGTTTCTTGTAACGCATTGTTCTAACAATCTACCTACAGATAAATCTATCGTAACTAGGTATTTCATGAGAAATGAGTACCACTAAATTACATAACACATCGATATAAAAATCCAGTGGTCATTGATTCAAGATGTCCCGCTCAGTTTTCAGAATTTTGTTCAATAATGAAACACTATAAACATTGTTCAAACGATGAGAAGCTAAGATAATTGAGACACTTTCACAGGTTAAAACTAACAACCAAGAGTCGGTTAAAACTAACAACGAAGAATTGAACAGTTAGTTAATGAAGACCAGGTTCACGACAGAAGTCAACAATATCTTAAAATAATAATTATGTTTTGAATACCTACGTTTATAAATTTAAAAAGTGTAAGTAAAAAAAAAAATGATTGCTTAAGAAATATGACAGAAGTTAAGGAGGTGGGAAGCATCATGTGGACTGGATACATGGTAAGGAAGGAAAATGCGAAATGGACGAGGGAGGTAATGAGTTGGACATCAAGAGAACTGATTATGAAGGTTGGTCGACCTACAACCACGTTATGATGGAGAGATGGGTTGGTGCTGAAGGCCAACCCATAACATTTTCGCCCTCATGAATTTGAGATATTAAGGGGCGCGGTAGCGCTCTACCCCGCCAAGTCAAAAAAAGTAATAGCTACCAAGAGTGATTATACGCCACAGATTACATTGACGAGTTCAGCTACTTCCCGAAGAACTACACCCTTCAGGATAAAAATGATTGTTTCCTACGTATGGGGCGAGCTTAGAGACGAATAATATAAAGTTTCAACAAAATCCATTAAGTCAAAGCAGAGATATAGGCTTCTGAAAAGTAGGTACTCTTTTCTTTTGCTGCTGCTGCTGCTTCTTTTTTGATGTTGACGCACCTACAGCCAAAACTACTGGAACGATTTTGATAGCTCACTTTTTTTCTCGTGAGCGGCAAATGTGCCTTTTATTACTTATATTGTCCCTCAAGGTTCTTCAGCCCAAAATTTCCAAAAAGCCTCAACATTCGAGTCTATTTGATAGAAATGTTATTTATTTTCCTAACCAATGAACCGATATTGACGTATGAGATATCATTTTATCCCCAAATCCAGAAGAGTTACATAATTTATTCGTACCGAAAATATACAGGGTGCTATACCAGACAAGTTTTTTAACAAGTTCATACTTTTCTTTCGATAAAAAATAGGATTTCCTCGCATGATATATGATGTTAACATTCAATTATTTATACCGGATATAACACATTGATTGATGAGTTGACGATAGATTGATTTTCATCAATTTTGACTAAATTTTTTTTTCGTGAATCTGAAAGTCTAGACCAGTAAAAATTTAGCGCGCTCAAGGAAATCATTGAGTGGAATTTAGGTACCTGGGGAATATTTTGAAATTAGTTTTACTTATAACTTGATGTGTATTATTGAAAGAGTGTGTATGTATGGTATCATTTGGGGTGTCAAAACTATTCTCAGATTTTTTTCTCCAAATTTTGACCAACAATTTTCTTTTGCAAATCTGAAAATACAGTCCAAAAAACGTTCAGCGCCCTCAAGGAAATGACCGTTTGGACCCTTGTTTCTCCACCGGACTGGAGTATAGTTTGAAGATCGATAATTATGTAGATATGATACTTATATAAGATCTTTGCCCTTTTACCATTACATAAATACATATTTTCTTTTTTTACATAAATTTATTACATAAAATACATATTTTCCCCCAAAAATACCACTGCGCTATTTTGGGCCCCGCTATCCACTGTTCCTTACTTTGAAATACCTAATGAGTTTAAATTTCGACCCCACCCGATTTCAGAATTTTAGTCTGATTTGCGCAGTCTTCGAGGGGTACCTCTGATCATTATTACACTTGACAAATTTATGAACCTCTAATGTAGAACAGAGGAACAGATCTCCTAGTGGTTAATTTATAATGAACTCAGGCACCCTACGACGGCTGCGTGTTGGGGAAGAAAATGAGAAAATCAGACTAAAATTCTGAAATTGGTTGGGGTGGGGTCGGAATTTAAACTCATTAGATAGGTATTTGGAAGTAAGGAAGAGTGGATACTGGGGCCCAAAATAGATTTCATATCTTTCTTGGGGTGATGACTTGGCAGGGAATTTTCATATTTTTGGGGGTATACCACTATTGGAGGGCAAGGAAGGTCCCAGGATTAGCAACATCTAGTCCGGCTTCCTTAGAGTAGCATAATACGCTTCTAAACCTTTCTCTCACTTTCTGTGATGGACACAGAAAGTACGATGAATTTGTAATTGTATTTTGTAATATCAAATGGTTTTTCATTATCACCCAATAATTAACTAATCAGTTGTCAAACATTTAGGAGGCTCCACTAATTATTTATTTTTATTTTCCTAAAATATAAATTAAGACGGTTATTTTATTTGAATCAAAATCGATGGTAAATGAGGGAACAAAATCTCTAATGACAAACAGCTAAGTAGGTGCAGATGTCCTCATGTTCCCTCAACATGTGAGTGTGTGTGTGTCACACATGTTCATTTATAAAACATTTATGAGATTTTTTTTATTAGAACCATAAGTATGATCACTTCTTAATCAATCCCATTCTTATATTATGGAAGATAAAAAACAAAACTATTCTTAAGGGAGTGTTTGTTCATAGAATACTGGCTGATGATTGATTTAAATTCGTGGGATGTTATTTCTATAACTTAGTGGTGGTCTTGAAATAAAACTACTTTATGTTGTTATTATTTAATATTCTATGGTAATGTATGAAATCTAGTGATCAGTGATATATTTTTCTGAAATCAATATAGAGGTACCTTATTTGTAACAAAATTGACGAAACACGTAGCGTTTTTAAGGACTTTATAGTTAATTCAATTTTGAGGCACCATTTTATATATAAAAAAAATGAGAAAAACTAACCGGGAAATTCAAAAAGGACAAAATTTATACTTTCAAAAATGTGTGTTCATGTGTCTGTTATACTATATTGCCATTGGCAAAAATGAATGCGAGAAAAGAACATTTCCTTCAATTGAATATTGTACATACACAAAGGGGTAATATGCGACCATATATCATCCCTCACAATTAACATGACCGTTGAACAAAAATAGGAACTTTTTTTCAAAGAATTGTAGGAAATTTCGATATGGTTATTATGAACCAATCAATGAAAGAGGAAAATCTGAAGAGAAAAATATTCACTCCGCTCTTATAAAATCCTTAAGTCAGAGAGGCTCCCAAATTTGGAGCTAAAATGAAAACCCCCCAGATGGTTAAGTAGGTACCCATTATTTTTGTTATTTAGTTCATCATAAAAAATGGAGGTATTATACAAATTATGGAACAAAGATGACAAAGCTCATAATATCAACAACAAATACCTAATACACTAAAAAAAAAAAAAAAAAAAATGATATCAAATTTTACATCTCCGTTACAATTTTGTATCTTATCCTCATGAAGAAGTAAAAAAAAAATCTCGGGTAAAAAAGAATGAAGATAAAAAAAATTAGGAAGGTTCAAGAGAGTTGTTGCAGCAGAGAAGAACATTCCTGAAGCAAGCGAGAAGCATGTCTTTGGTAATCGTGAGAACAGGAAATTATTATGACGTACTCTCTCCCCTTCAAAATATTTCAAACATTCAAAACAATACACTGTCAAAAAGCTTACTTTTTGAGTTATTCATATTCAAATATTTAGAAAATAATTACTAACTTTTGAAGTAGACCACTTGATTACTTACGAAACAGAAAGGCCCGAACTATCATGGAAATATGATATCATATACTGATGTTTCAAACGGATACTTTCTCAGAAACTATAATTTAACTGACGAGAACTTTTCCTATTTTACCTTCTGTTCCTTTCCCTTTCCAGGGACTACAACGACATAAATTATTTAAAATGAGTTCCCCTGAGGGGTTCTTATCGTTCAGTATATCTCTTACTAGAACACATACGAGAACTTTTCCTATTTTACCTTCTGTCCCTTTCCCTTTCCAGGGACTACGACATAAATTATTTAAAACTACTCGTACCTACGTATAGACTTTTGTCCAGTACGATGTGCTTACAATGTTTCATGTTACCTACTAAACGGTATTGAGAATATATTATTAACTTTATTTGTCTTTACTTTGTTTTATTGACAAAACAGAAAGTTGAGTACATCTTAGAGTTCCAACATTATTATCTCCCAGATGTGTTGTTGTTATTATTTTTATATTCAAAATTTAAGTTTAATAATAACTTTATTCTCTATGAAATCTTTTATAGTCGAAAATACCCAATACTATACTCTAGCATTCACAACACAAAATCTAAATTACCACCTACCTATGCAATTTTGTTTTAAAAAAGATGAGTTTTGTATCGCCTTTTCCGTTAGTAGCCTTGGGACAACTGTTATATATGCTTTCTTTATAGTGGCTATAACATATCTATCCTGCAGAGCGTCCCTTATCAGATGGGTGAGAAGGAACACAGTCGAGTTGAAATAGTATCAGATGTATGCGCAAGTTTGTTATTATCTGCCCTTTCTGCTTACGAGATAGGGTAAACCCCCCCAAAAAAATCAAACCGAGGAGTTGACTAAGAATAAGAGAAACTCGGCCACAATAATTCCCATTTTACAATTTGTTATTCAAAGAGTTGAGAAATCGTGCAACAAAACGTTTGTAAATGATGATAGCAATACCTTCTAACTTAAATTGAAAAGTAACAGCGACAGCGTTGCCTCTCCTCCTACTAAATTTGTAAACAAAGCGTAATTGTCTTTTGTCTCAACAGGAGCTTGGATAATTGGAATATCGGGTTAAAGATGATGACAAATAAAATCTACTGTTGTTTTGAGTGGAGGTATCTTTCTATTATTATAGGGGAAGAGTTGGATTACACTATTATGGATAGAAGGAAACGAGATAGTTGTTAGCAAAAAAAAGGCCCGTCCTTTGTTGCCTTTATAGATCAAGGACTCAGTTGTATGTGGGGGTCCAAAATAATGTGCTAAGGGTCTTGCTTTTATATTATAGTATGAAATTATGTTTGCATGAGTATAATTATATTTATAGTATAAAATTATCATTGTAATAAACTAATCTTTCGTAAAAAAAAAATTGGGTTTTCTCTGGGACAGTCAAACAAAATGATATTTTGGACCAAGGAATATATTTCTTTTCTAGCATACTGGTTGTATCTTACAAGACACAAAAAATTCGTTGTATATCGGTTAAAATGAAAATTATATAGTAAAAATGAACTATGAGGCCTATTCTGTGTGGAAATGTTGTTCCACCATATAAATTCCATCTAAAACAGTCAAGAAAAGATTCTAAAAGGATTTCGAAAACCCGCTCGGAGAAGGAAAGATACGTTACGCTATAGAGTGAGTGGCCACCGGTGGAACACAATGCTTTCGAATTATAATGAAATCGTGTCCCATCGATGGGCATCCTTCCCCAGCGAGACCTAAAAAATGCCTACTTGGAGTTAAGAAATATTTTGTCCGATTATGAGAACTGAGTAAATAATATAAAAATAATATGTTCTTCAATATTTGGATCGTAGATATGATAAAAACATCCCTTTCTAAAATATGATCACAAGGTGACCACCAACCTAGATTCTACTCTACATTCTACATAGTTATACATTAAATTGGAGAGAATCCAAACACTCAAAATCAAATGAAAATCTTTTTCAGTTCATACACTTCTTACAACAATATAAATGACTATGTTGTAAAATAATAGAAACCAGGAGAGCCCTTGAATCGAATACCAAGTACCTATATAGATTAAAAATAGGCAATTAGAGGAACTGCTTGGAAAAAGGAATATGAGAATTTTATCTGAACAGAGTACATGGCTGCATGGGTATGTTGCTTTCCAGATTTAATTGAAGTCACATATATAGTTAATCAAACTATTAGATTGGACAATAGACCTTTGGACAGTACAAAAGTTATTATTCAATATACAGACGATTTTATCGTATCGACTGATAATAATAGTCATAAAATAATTATATACTTACCGATCATACCAAGAGATGGTCTAGTTTTAAATCCATGACTGTTCTTTTGCTTATCTGTGTGTACCACGATAACTCTCGAACGTTTGGTTTCCATGAATGTTCGTTTGTTCATCTGTGTGAACCACGATAACTTTCGAACGTTTAGTTCAATTCTGAAGAACCGGACTTAAAATAGATACGTACCTTGTTCACACTCATTGATATCTTCTGAACAGTTTACTCCTTTGTAACCGGAGGCACACGAACAAGTGTAAGAGCCGTTGATAATTGGATTTGTATCACAAATGGCATCCGCATGGCATGGATTTGATGTACATGCGTCTTCTAAATGGCACAATAATCCTTTGAACAAAACAAAAATTCATATTTATTGTAAGAAAAGAATATCTTTGTATGAATTATATGGAGTCCAGAATATCTTGCCCAATTTCAAGAACGTATAGCCACTACTGGCCCTTTTACCTTCGTCATGATAAGAGTCTAGATAAAAGGTGAAAACATGGATTTAAGTTGGAAAGAGAAAAAATATTAAGAGATTGACTTTGAGAGACAAAAGATTAAAATGAGAAGAAGTAGGCTGATCGAACGATTACGGAAAACGAAATACTGACCACTATATGGATTATTATTTCTTCTGTTATTCTTTCTTGAAGATTGGCTAGTAAATTTTCATTGGCGATTTTAATTTAATAAGTGGCAATTTTAATTTATAAAGGTGCAAAATTAAAAATACTTTTAGTTAACTTTTCACCGGAATCAGAACCACGAAAATCCAAAGATATCTTTATCAATGGAAATTGTAAACAAGCAATGTTGTCAATTCCAAAATTCGAGACAATTAGCGGGTAAGCATTACATAAATAAATTACATCGCATATAGGTACCAAGGTAAGTATAAAACTGAAGCAAATCCTAAAAAAGTAATATATATATATATATATATAAAAAACTGAAGCAAATCCTAAAAAAGTAATATATATATAAATATATCTATGACTGACAATTGAGGAACCGTTTCTGAAAAGGGTCATATATGAATAAATGGTCCTTTGTGGGATAGTATTATTTCAAAGTTACAAAAAATTAAAAAAGGCTACATATAGTCCCTCTTATTAATTTGAATACTTTGATCAGTCTTTTCTATATATATATATAAAAAAAAAAATGCAATATGAACAAGTTTCGATACCGTTCCTCAACTATAATCATTGAGGGGACTTCCATTGAGTATGAGGAGCAGACTCATCTCTCTTGTATAGTCCACTCTGTATGAATGATGTACATGCATGACATAATATCTCTATCGCTCCGGACTGTGCTATGCAAACTATACATAATTTAACAATGAATAATATCTGAATTGATGTGAATGTTCTCTACAACAATATTCTTTATGACGAAAGCTTTTGTGAAGTTTCCAATTAGGTGAGAATTTGTTTGTTGTACCAACTTTTTAATGTTACTGTTTGGAAACAAACGCTTTTATTTAGAAATAAACATTTCTCTTAGATTCTAGAGTTGGCATTCAAAAGAATAAAAGAGAAAGACGAGAGAGTAAGAATAATGTTATGATACTTTTGACGTAGACTTCAAATTTAGCCAGCTATTAGATCATATTGTTTCTTTGAAATAAAATATATACTAGGTCAACGTTACAGGCAATCAGCTGTAATAGGTCACTGAAATTCCTGAGAAAGAAAAGGAAAATAATAATTTACTTGATCCTGAGACATCTGGGTGATTTTATTTGTCGCTTAGCAAAATGAAGTTCATTGTTGTCGAAATAATTGACTTGGTCTACCTGGATCGGAGTCCATGGACCCTTTTAACAGTACATAAATAAAATCGAAATATTTTTTCTTCATAAGAACAGTGCGTAAATAGGTCATCAGACAGAGATGGGAAGACCCAATTATCTAAATTTCTGGAAGAACCTGGAAAAAACATGCTCAAGATCGAGAATTTTGGAGTTATTGCGGCCCGCATCTTTGGAGACATTCTTCTGTATCCTTTGATGAGATTACGGGTCCATCAAGGTATTGAAATAGAAGTTTATCAAAGGAATGTCCACTCACCTGTTTTCCCTGGAGTACATTGACAGTAGAAACTTCCAACTCTATCAATACAAGTTGCACCATTGAAACATGCAGCACCTGCACAGTCGTCGATATTCAGAGAACAATCTGGTCCAGTCCAGCCATTTACACAAATACATGAAAATCCACCAACAGAATTTGTACATGTGGCACCATTGTGACAAACACTCGGTCTTATTGAACACTCATCAACATCTTGCTCGCATAGTTCTCCTGTATATGTGGCTAAACACAAACAGGAATATTTGTTGATACCGTCAATACATGTAGCACCATTTTGGCATAAGTTTCCAGGACAGTCATCAATGTTTTCCTCACAGTTTTTGCCACGATAACCTGAAATAGATTCAATGAAAAATATAATTAAATGATTAACTCTTGAACTAAACTTAGGGCAGAGGCAAAGTTTCCCTCACTCAAATGCGAAACTAATTTCTTGCCTCTAGTACCCCTCGCGCGTCTATCTTTCATCTCAAGGACCAATGCTTTGGAGGTATAGTTGAAAACTTCCAAAGCACATGGCGAGCCATGATCAACAAGGAGATTCGTACAGGGTGAGGCCCTTTCATTGCATTTTGATTGGGTTGAACCCTGCGAGTGTCCCTACTAATTACAGACGCACAGACTGAACTAGCCCCATGAAAGGAGCTCAGCTCTTTTCTTACTTGTTAATAACTCACCGAGGTCACCACAACCCAAGCGAAGTGTAATCCAGGGACCTAACTCTGTAGGAACATCCTTGAGAAACTGGACAGAAAATTTTGGCTTGGTCCATAGAGACCAAGCTAAAATGATATGATTGTATTACGGTGATGGACAATCCAGTTAAATAATGTATTTTGTACTTTGAATTGAATCTCTTTACGCTTCAGCATACTACATTAATGTTCAATAAATTCAGACACAATATTGTCCTCATAAGATAGGTTTGTATGAGCATAACCTATCTCAAAGGAGGGGAGCGTCCATTTAACAAATTAGAAAAAAAAATGTTTTGATGGCGACACGATATGCGAGAAAATCATTTAGATTTAAATTTAGCAAAGGATAACTTTAAAAGGGAAAATGATCAGAGAGATTATTGCTTCTTAGATAGGAATTACAAAATATGGAATTTCACATGAAAAATATACCCCTTCACAGTTTAATTGAAATGATAAGACAAATATTTAGAATCAGGAATAAAAACTGAGTTTTAAAATGTTTTCAATTAATATCTTGATCATATTGGATAGTATAATGACAAACTGTCTTTGAGTTGCTAAAACTCTAAAAACACCATTATAAACTTTGGTTCTCTGAATAATTATCTAGCAAGACGATACGATGGGTTTTCTTCTCCAACATTCACTTGTCTGGTTAAGAGAGCAATACACACCATGGTGGTTTTAAATATGTTGCGGTGATGTGGTGTGTTTTGCGGTCAGCTTTATATCATACTAAACATATTCTATATATTTTTTTTTATTCCCACGAATTGTTATCTCAAGTGTCCTTTGCATTGTATATTGACATTTTCCGGTGTTTGAATTTATTTTTGATTACGACAGTAATTTTGTTATCATGTAAATATGAAAAATTATATTTCCTTCTAATTGCATCTCAATTTTGATTATAAAATTGGTGCTATGTTTTTGTTATTTGTATTTTGATGAAAGTAAAGAAAGAATTTGAGTACAATACACAAGAATGATTGATAGAAGATAGGGTTCCGTACCCAGAGGGTAACAAAGGAACCCTATTACTAAGCCTATGTTGTCCGTCTGTCTGTTGCAGTGTTTTATCTCAAAAATCTGATGCCCGTCTGTCTGTTACAGTGTTTTATCTAAAAACGGTAAGACATGGCTATAATTTAAATCGCGAGTTGTGACCGCGCAGTTTCCAAACAACGTTTATAGATGATGGTAAGAATACGTCTTACCATGGAAAAAAACATAACAGCAATAACGTAGCCTCTCCTGCTGCCCATATGTGTAAACTAAGAGTACCTATTTCTCGTGTCTTATCTCTCCTGGATGCAACTATAGTAAATATTTTGGTTTGGTCTTAACCCTAGATTGCTGGACATGAGTCATTTTGACGCATAGGTGTGATTGGTTCTATTCCCCCCCCCCCCTCTTTTTTGTTCGATCCCGTTGAGACTCCATGTATTCCTCGCACATTCAGTTTCAAGTGAGATGGTGAATTGAGCACATCCGTAGTTGTTTATTTGTTTTTCTAAAGTAATTTTTCGTAAAAGTTAGTGAGTCAATTTGACGCATTTCCAGCAATAACGCTAGTTTTTTGGTGAATCATTTTGACGTTTTATAGGGGGATCATGAAATCTGAACTGGCATGATTACTTTTTCTGTACCTATTTGTTACACTTAAACCAATAAATCCAATCATTTTCTTTTAAATAAAAAATAGTATTAATCCTGCTGGCTTTTCCCGGTCCCACCTAGAAGATATGAGGTTAATGTGAGTAGTTGGTATGGTACGGCCAACACCAGAGGCAATTAACCGAAAAAATCCTGGAAAAATGAGTGGTGAGTCAAAATGACGCATGTCCAGAAATAACGTACAAAAAAAGTACTCTAGCAATCTAGGGTTAAACACAGCAAATCATAAAATCTTATTTAAATAAAACAAAGGAGCGAATTGTTTTTAATGTGGACAAGAAAGTACAATATATTCCACATTTACGATTTATCTCATTGGGATTTCTAAGCCCTATCGATAGAATATTACAATAATAAGACACGTATTACTTTATTCGATCTTTTTTTAAAAACAGTAAATTTTTATTTGGCCTATTTTTTAAAAAAGTTTGTAACACACCCACTTCGTAACTTAAGTTAAGATCAACGCAAATAGCCCTATATACCTAGAGAACTTCAGCTAAAAGAAATGGACTCGAAGTCTAGTTGTAAATGTGTTTTAATGGTTTGAACTGTGATATGGATATGCTGTATTATTTATTGATATTAAAAGGTCAACATACCAAATCGATACCTACCTAGCCTAAATATGGTTTAATTTAATAATAAATTTATGGAAAATTTCACAAGAGGTGGGTACTGTAGTAAAATGTAGTTTTTAATAGACTTTGACCGTTGTTTTTTGCATAATTATTATTATTTTTCATAAATCTATTTGTTACAAACGCATGCCCCGAACAATTTCATATTTCTTTCATTTCAAGTTAGAACATACAGAATAAAACAAATGTTTTCCCTAGCAGCACATTGATGACAAGTTTGCCAAATGCCAATCTAGATCTATACCGATCTCGTATCCGATCAGCCCATAAAACTTTGAGTTTATATCAACCAAATTGTTGGCGTTATTTTAGTCTTTAAAATCTCAGAAGAAGGGGTTATTTTGGGAGGAATCTACTTAAACTACCACGACGCAGCTCACAAAACCAAAAATTCTAAATAATTGTATTGCTCTATTTCTTTCCTTCCAAAAAGTACAAACTGACTTTGTTGCATCCCCATATTTAAATAAATTTGTAAATCTATATTTGGATGATTTGAACCAAGGGCATTCAGATTAAGAATCAGTTACTCTACCAGCAGATCTTTTTTTTTTTTTTTTTTTTTTTTTTTTTTTTTTTTTTTTTTTTTGCTTGACGTCTCTTTAACAACTATTGGTCATTCAAGACGGGGATTTTACCACCCAATCGGTGGAAACTTACCTACCTTTACCTCAATTAGTCTGAGTTGGGCCGGAAAAATAGTCAGCATCACGAGGACGCAAACCTACGTGGACACCAAAACCTCGTTGCTTAACTTCAGTGGTGTGTGTGTGTGTCGTGGCAATCATGAGTCAAAGAAGAATAAAGTCAATGATATTGGTAAAATTGTCTTTCATCACAGCAAATCATCACCATCAGCAGGAATGAAAATGATCGCTGTGTGAGAATGTGGTTTGCATTGCTGTATTGATGATCTTTGGCCAAACACATTTAAGTGTCCTGGTACGTAGAACCAGCCATTTGAGGACAAACTTCAGTGATCTAACGGGAAACGGTGTACTCAACGTACCATAGACACTGGCGCCAACAGATCTACTAAGGTCGATGAAGAGTGGTAATAAAAGAGCAGATTAACTTCTTCCTTTCAGTTAGGAAGGTACTGACTAGTATTAATGTTAGCAATAGCTGTTGTCTTCAGTAAATAAAGCTGAGTCAGTGATTGCTTAGTTCGCACTTCTTACAAGACTACGAATATAAGCCAAAGAAGACAGAGAGAAGTTCCCTAGTATCTCAGACATAAGTAGAATAAAAGAACTTGGGTTATTTCTTGAGAATTTTTAATATACATGATAAAACATAAAAGAAAGAGTTCAATCGCATAGAGTAGAGTGGCCGAAGGTCATCTTTCACATAGAACAAGACACTTCTGGAGAAGCCGGTTTTTAATATTGGACAAGTGAAAACTTGCATTTTACTATGATCAGAAAGAAAGAATCATTATCCATAAAAGATAGATTACCTCGTGCCGAAAAAGAAGATAATAATTGTAAAACTGCAGCCCACGACAAGACCTACCATCATAACAGCGTTTCAAAAGAAATTCTTCGGAAAAGGGATTTCTGTGTAAGGCTAAGATTACCGCCTGCACATATGATTTATCGTATTAATGAATCACTCTATTATTTTTTAACCTTTATGTATCTTCCCATATAAAGCAAAATAAAATTAAGTATTCTTACGGTTAAAAAAAAAGAGTTTTCTGGATTTCAAGACTCTAATCGAAAAATGGGTATGTCATCCTTGTGTCCAGAGTCATAGATTGCTGAAATTGGCAAATAAAAATTTTTATACTCTTTAGAGCTAAATATGAGCGGAACTGAAATCTGAATATTTGGGGTTTCAGAAGGCAAAAATGGACCCATTCCAGATTTCACTATCTAAAATTTTAGTTCAAACCTCCAGAACCCAAACGGTATACCTACATACTTTTGATAAAATTTGATACAAGCACTTTGTAACATAATACCAAAGATAAATTTTATGCCGAGTCTGCGTGACTTTAACGAACGTGAAGAAAGACCAAAAAAGGTAGGTAGGTATGTGAATGACTGTCCACAGTAAAAGAAAATTAGGAGTAAAACAAATTAGCCAAGCATATGCGTGACTCTAGCAAACATGAAGCAAATTCAACAAAATGTAGGTATGTACAAATGTACCTACATGACTCTCCTGGTCCACAGTAAAAAAATCAAGTAAAACAAATTAGCATTGCATATGCGTGACTAACATTGAAAAAATTGTTAAATATTGTTATAACTTAATAGGTAGATCTTCTCAACAACAAATGAAAGCTCTCAACAGAACGTCCAATATTAATTTAGAATATCTCTATTTTTAGTACTGGACATATAAAACTAGATAAAGGGAAGGATTCATAAAAAGGATGCTTTTATTGCAAAACATGTAGGAAATATTTCAGCAAAAAACAGAAGAGTAAAACAGAAATTATCGGCATTTGTGTATTCTTTAATAAAGTAAACTTCTATCTTTTATTTGAAATAAAAACCTTTTACCCAGAAAAAAAACATTGATTAAATGTGGCGATTTAATAATACCTATTTCGGTCACTTTGTTGGTTATAGACTAGTTTCATTCGAAGAGAATTTTTTGCTGACAGTGAAAAAACTAATCCGACCACTAGTGGGTATTTCTTGTTTATAGCGAAACAAAGTGAGTTTGCTAAATAAATAAAAAAATCAACCATTGAACTTTGGCATCATCAGCAAGCGTAAGTGAAGCTTGACTAAATCTTAATTTGGTCGGTAAGGAAATTTAAAAAAATGAGGAAAACCCATATTTGTTTTTTTGGTTCCTGATTTTTTTTTTTTTTTTTTTAAAAAAATCATTTAGGCCCCTTTGGATTTCAATGGTGTTATCAGAGACACGCAATATTTATTTAGAAACCCCGTTTAATGCATTGTATTTCTAATCGTATTTGGAAATAAAATGGGTTAGCTAAACAATTTTAGAGAGTAAGTCGGTAGAACTAGACTTTTAAAATCGGTTCCAGTAGAAATAGGGAATTTTTTGTTTTTAAAGTTAGTTAATAGGTATATTCTTTATTTAGTCGTAAAAGAAAAATTCTCTGATCAGGCGAAAATAGAAAACATAAAATCCGCACTGATGGCGTTGAGAAATTTTGTTGATAAAAATGAAATTACCAAATTAGCTTTATCAAGATTATCGCGCTCTTTAAATTGGAAAGAGATGGTGAAAAAAGTAATTTAGGGATGTTTTTAAAAATAGCCTAGTTCAATTTATAATCTGGAGAGCGCGTAGATTTTAATTTAATAGTTACATAGAATTTTTTTAATTTAATAGTTACATAGAAACCCTCAAAACTAAAGAAGAGGTTTTTTAGTAATTGTGACACGAATAATTTGTCGCAAAATTCCAATATCAATAGTTTTAATGGAAAAGATAATATCAGCAAGAATTTTATAGAACATCAAAAATGGTTTATTCAGAAGATGATTACATGTTCTTTAGTTAAAAAGAGTCGAAGTTTATATTTTGTTTTTATCAAAAATATTCTCATATCGAAATCATGATCAATTGTGTTTATATATATACTAGCTCTTTTGCCCGTGCTTCGCTACGATTCTTATATTGCTATTTTTAAGGACATTGGAATTTGGGGGGGGGGGGTATGGCTTTGCGTTTACCCTGTGTATTGCAACCTTTAAGAAACCAAGATTTAAACGTTTCACCAGGGGCCTTTTATTTAGCCCGTTTCCGGTTTCGACCCTGTAACTCTTTAATGGCTGGCCATACCTTTGCAGAAAATGTCCTAAAAAAAGAACTAAATGGCCACCTAAAACTTTCTCGCTTTGAGTTGATATGTTGTCGCGACAAAATTTAAGATATGGGACCGTGACTGTCCGATTTTAGTGAATAAATTAGAAATTTGGCCATAACTCGAAAACGGCTTGATATATATTAGCTCTGATAATTTTCCTGGGGTCGTAGACCATGATTATGGGGGGGGGACCATGCTAATCAATTTTTTGCTATCAGTTACCGTTTGCGCTGTGGTATTGTAACAGACAACCCCTCATACATAGGTACACACAAATTTCTGATTTATATGTATTATATATATAGGTAGATGTATATCCATACTAATATTATAAATGCGAAAGTAACTCTGTCTGTCTGTCTATCTGTCTGTCTGTATGTATGTTACGCTTTCACGCTTAAACTACTGAACCGATTTTGATGAAATTTGGTATGGAGATAGACTAAACTTTAGGGAAGGACATAGGCTACTTTTGGAGTTGAAACTATAAACGGCCATGCCTCTAAGGCGCCAAGCGAAGCGGGCGTATCCTGCTAGTATATTATATATATAGGTATATAAATATATAAAAAAAAATCTATTTGCTATATTTTTATTTATTGTTTTATGTTCTTGTTCTTTTTTTCAGTTGCGCAACTAAGATATGGAAAATGAAACGTATTGCCTTCGCACTGTGATACCCACGACTAAATTTTCTAGATGTCTGCAGCATCAAATAAAATTTTGAGATGTGATTTTAGAAAATGCATAATTTTAAATGATGTTTTCATTTTCATTTCACATACGATGCTGTCTATTTTTATGTTTGATTTTTCCTAGATTTCTAATTTTGTTTTTTTAGGTATTTTTGTATTATTGCTATTGCCATTATTATTATTTCTGTTTGTATCAAAATGTTTTATTTAGAGCTGTGAATTACTTGTAAAAAAATCGATTGGAAATTCAAAATTTAGTATTGTATAATTTTGTTGGTAAATTAATTGTTCGACTCTGTGACTGATCTTCAAACATCAAAGGTCGAGAAACCTTCCATTTAATATTTAGTCTATCTACATATTTAAAAATGATGTTTACCATAATATATTGGTGTGGTTGAACTTAGAACCTGAGGGCAGGTTCATTTTTTTAGGGCGGTAGATTTTGTCACCAGAGACATCCAATATTAATTTAGAAACCCCGTGTTAATGATTCGCCAATAACTCTTGTTTTAGAAGTGTCCGAATCCCTCAGGATTACGGCTGCCGGGGCGGTTACAATGGTCGAATTATGCACAGGATATTCGGTGTCACTATTCATCAAAAAGTTATCTCTGATCACTGTCTTGATTCAACAACATTCTTCAGATATAAAAAGAAAATTAAGATGCTTCCATCAATGCAAAAGTGTTCTCAAAGATTTAAAACACATTACAAAACAACCAAGAATTTTTACTTCCAAAAAATATTTTACCCGTCATTTATAAAAACCAAACTCCAAAACCTGCCTAAAAATAAATGAAAACAATATTTCTCTAACACACGAGACTAATGTATCCAGAGGGAAGTTTGTTCATGAAGTTTTAGCCAATTAGAATAACGAGACCAACCTGGTATCCAATAAAATCTTAAATATTGCCATAAAACCAAAATGTTTAACATATGAACATAAAAAAGAAAAAAATGGAATCTTCTCATCATAAAGTGGTGGTTCTTTGAAATAAATTTAGAACAAAATCTATGTGGTTTTTATTTTAATCTCCTAATTCCCATTCCCATACAGGGAGATTCAAATGAAAATGAAATTAATCCTGTGCAGAAAGCAGTCACGGACGCAGTTCAGTGCAGTTACAAAAGAAAAATATCCCGTCCATGAACAATTTACGAGTAAAAATATGGCGTTAGGTAGTTTATTTTTCAATATGAATTAAAGGAAATAGATTACAAAATTTATCACAAAAAACTTTAAACACAGCAATAATAATTATAAAAATTTCCAATTGGAAATCTGTTTAAACCTGACTTAAAATAATTTAAAATTAAAATTCCTTTTACCTGACTGACATTCACATTCGTAATTCAAACTGTCTACTTCTCTACAGAAGCCATCATTTTGGCACGGAGATGGATCACAAGGTATATATTTGCTGTCACAGTTTTGGCCCGTATAACCAGCTTCACACAAACATCTACAAAACAACAGAACACAAAATTCATATGCTTTAGGCACTTACAAGATGGTTGGTACTTCGCATCGGGGTTACCCGTGCCCTCAGGTACGCTCAAAGACCATCAGCACCGTTTCGACGACAACTCACTGTGTTTTTCTTCCGTTGAAGCTGTTTATCTCATCCGTGCTGCGCCAGATACTTCTTCAAAGAGCTGGTATATAAATCCTTGCTGAACCCTGAAGTATCTGATCACAGTCTATGTATGCTGACTGCTCATGATGTAAATCATTTATTCAACTGTCCATCAAACCCAACTAATCTACAGCTGTCAGCATTATGTACAGATCTTGTTGGAGTGGCGACCTCCCTTGGCCTGGAGACACAGTGAGAGTCGTTGAGAACGTTAACAACAACAACAATTTGTAAAAAAATGTTGGTATGAACCTTTTTGAGTGAAACGAAATAAAACTTTAAAACCTTTAAATTCAAATGGAAAAGCGATTTTGTCCAATTCTTTTCATAAAGAAGAAATTTGCAAATTAAAATATTTTTTTTTGTTTAAAAAGAATAACATCTTTTTGCAGTATCAATAGGTAAATATTACGAATTGGGGACTTACATGTAATTAGTCGTAAAGTTGTACCTTATTCGAAAATACGAAAACTTATATTCTAGAATACGAGTAGGTATATTCTGGGACACACACACACCAAATTTCAAGAAACTATGTCGAGATAAATTTTGAAACTTTCCCACCCAGTAAGTAAGAGTATACAAGTATTTTATTTGAAAAGTTCCCTCATATGGCCAATCATTTGGATGCAAATATTGAAGCCTTGTTGCACGTTTTCAAATTCTTTTGCATTTTATTTTTGGTAAAAGGAACAAAATAGAGTGATACAAGAATGATATAATACAATAAAAATATAATAAAAATATTACCGAGAAACATTGTAGCTCGTTTCTTAAAAATCTCACGGGGAGGGAATTCAAGTTCAGGTTTCGAAAGCTTTTGGAAAAGTCAGAGGGAGAGGATTATTATACAAATACAATTTTAGATACCGAAATATATATTTAGTTCGCATTAAAAAGAAGAAGAAAAAACAGATAATAAATGTGGAAAGTTAAAATAAATAGTGAACCACCCAATAAAGACAGTTGCACTTATGTGTGGTTGCTTGACAACATGATTTCCCACGGCCTACTATGTTCAGTGTACTATACGCTGTACACTACTACGAATCAAGTACTAAAGAGACAAGAGAATAAACTTAGAGACGAGTTCAGGTACGATGGCCTGGACCGTGCAGTGCTGCTTGCTGTACGCAACTTTTTTTATTATCATTAGATACCTTCTCTTGTATATCAACAAAGTACTTATTAAATGCATTTGTGTTAATACTGTTAAAATCTCTTATGAGTTTTATTTGAACTTACTCAGAAGTCGAGTGTAAAAAATAATGTGTAAAGAAAATTTGGATAAATTCTCGAAAAATGTTTTGTTTCCAAATATTTCCTTCCTTTTAAATTCTCATTGAATAAATAATAAATTCTTGGTCAATTCCAAAGGATCAATATTGAAAATAATAAACCAAAATATCATTATGTCCACACAATTACAAATGCACATTTTGTGAAGAGTGTCAGCTTTGACCGACTGGAAGAGTTATAGTTTGTTCAAAATGTCGAATGATGGTGATTTCCATCTACATTCAATTATTTTTTAGTACTTTATAAATTATACAACTTATTATTTACAAATACAAAAAATCCAGATGTTTCATTACAGTATAATGTTAAGTTATCATTGATGTAATCAAAATCAGGGTTCTAAAACAAATTAATTCGATTGACACTTGGCATCTGTTTTTAGAAATCTTTTCGTGATAAAATCTGTTTCAAATTTGTGATAGTGTGTGCAATAAGATTATTAAAAGAATGCAAATTTTTTCTTACGTATAAGAACCATGAGTGTTGAAACATTGCCCATGAACACAAGGATCGTTAACACATTCAACGATGTCGTCTGAACACATCTGTCCAACAAAACCAGGCGCACAATCACATTCAAATGTATCGTCTAAGGATGTACAAATAGCACCATTGCGGCAAGGTGACGATGCGCAATGGTCTTTTAGTTCACATTGACTACCTAAAAACACAAAACAAGATCAGATATCAGCTTCTCGAACAAACAAATAATTATTTTCGTGTGTATGGACCAAAAACCTATTAAACGTCCATATGTCAAACATCAAGTAGCAATACTATCGAATTAATAGCAACACATACGTGCGAAGTCTGGTGCAACCACCTTCCTGCTTCAATGGATGGTACAGGTTGATGTTTGTGTGCGTGCTTCTTTCGGAAAATGTGTTAAAATCGGTACTATCTCCAACTTTGTTCTATTTACTGTCTTTCTAACTGACATGCCGACATCTCCTTGACTTTTATGATTTGGTGAATTATATCTAAAAACAATGTCTGGTATAATATTGGACATTTCTTACCTGTAAATCCTGGTGCACAGGTGCAAGTGTATTTGTCTAAACTTTTTAAGGTACAAGTGCCACCATTCATACATGGCAATGAATCACAGGAATTAGCGACCGGAATTTCACAAAGAGATGCTGAATATCCTATTGGACAAAAACACCAAAAGCTTGGACTAAAATATGGCGATGTTCTGACATTGCAAGTACCTCCATTTTGACATCGAGGCCTTGGACCAGTATGGCATGGATTAAGGTGCTGACAGTATTCTCCTACGAACTTCAAGGTACAACTGAAAACAAACAAAAAGTCAAATTGTTAAAGCATTTAAGACTGAATGTATTAAAAACATATCACAGTTTAATGGGAAGTAAAGATACAAATTTTCAGTCAAAATATGGGTCAACTGATGATCACCATGCACTACAAATTCATGGCATAATGCCACCATTCAGTTCCATTACCGTTTCTGTCTTATTTCCCTCAAAAGTCAGAGTTCTACCCAAAATCACTCAAACTGAGGAAGAAATTCATAAGCCATTTGGAATTTAAACAGAAACTGAATCCCGATCTTCAGTGATGTAAGCCACTTTTGATCGTTACTTGGCAACAAAGACATGGCATTTAAAATAATGTCCATTGTAATTAACAACTATTAGACAAAAACCATCAAATCGGTATAGGATTAATTTAAAATATTTTTATAAGCTCATTAAATTAAAAGAGACATTAGAAAGAAAACAACAACATTGCTTTAATTTGGAGGATATAATCGACTTGCTCAGTGAGAAGTGAGTCAAGTACAATCAACTCTGTTTCAATGTTCCTAACATGGAGGAGACTACTCGAAAGTTGAAGAAAGTTTCTAGCCAGAATATTAATGGAGTCTGATAACTAAAGTGTCCAGTGTGGGAATTGGGCAGTCTGAGCATATTTTTCGCACTTGCTAGCTGAGTACAAGTTTTGCAGAAGACATGTAATATCAGTATAATTTAAATAAAAATACTTGAACTTGTTATTAGGCTATAACCACAGGCAAATGCTAAAAAAATGTTGACGTTAAATTACATGACAGAACTTAAGGGGAACTATTTGTCAAGATAATGGGTATTCAATTCTTCAGAAATATTTTCCATAGCGATACTTAGATCAGTTAGATTCTACTTGAGTCCTTTCACTTAAAACTGTCGCCTACTGGCGTTGATCTCTTTAATTTCTTGGGTTGTGAATTTTTGAAAAGTGAACAATCAAATTGTTTTTATGTTAACGTAAGAAGTGTAAACATAATGATAGAAATGATCAAGTTTTTCCTAAGAATAATCCGTCATTTCTGTGGGTCCGAATCGCCGACCCTCGGCACGAAACCACCATGCTTAATTTACTGAGCTAACTAGATCTGTTCTTTAAAGAGTAAATGCATGTTACATGCTACAAAAGGTATAATACAAAAGTAACACTAAAAATTGAAATATTGACAAAAAACATTCTTAAAATCCTAAAATGGAATAGTCCACGTCTATGCTATCAAATTACTGGAAAAAAATTAAAAAAGATGACCAAACCTAACCTAGCCTACAGAAGATGTGTTCACTAAGATACTCGTATAAGGGCAAAACAGTTTCAATGGATTATTAATTAATGATCATAATATTCTTCTGTGTTGACAGTGTTGTGTCATGTAATGATACTTACTCAACAAGTGTACATAACAATCCGCACATGTACTGATTCTCATGAGCATGTAATAATATCTTATAAGGTAGCTACCAAAACCACCGGATGATGGTTAATAAGGGTGAGAGGTGTTCTTGATGGGGTAAAACCAAGGAGCTTTAAAATAAATCTCACAAAAATTATCATTGAAAAAAGGCCAAGTTCCTCCCACTCTTCAAAAAATTCCGCCTATGCAAGTAGTGGTATCTATTATTGGGGCCAAGTTTATTGTTGCTGCTGTATATCCCGCACTTAAATTTATTATTGCACGTTCTTCTGTCTCAATTCTCTTAAAGTAATACCGACTTTAAACTTGGTCAGTTTTTCCTAAGGGGATTTGTAAAATACTACCTTTTTACAAACTGACCAAGTGTAAAGTCGGTATTGCTTTAAGAGAATTGAGAAAGAAGAACATGCAATAATAAATTTGAGTGCGGGATATACAGCAGCAACAATAAACTTGGCCCCAATATTAGATATCACTACTTTCATAGGCGGAATTTTTTGGAAGAGTGGGACGAACTTGGTCTTTTTTCAATGATAATTTTTTGTGAGATATCAATACTTTTTGTAAAGATTACTGTATGTAACAGATTATTTGGCCGTTTTTTCTTTATTTCTTCTTCTTCTTTTCGATTACACAAAATATCGAAACCAGGAAATTTCTGTGTAAACCGGACCCAAATGTCCAATATGATCTAACACCAAAGTATTAATAAAGTAATATACACTACAAAGCAAATAAACAGCAATATTTATAGTGTATCTTCTTCCATGAAGTTATAGCACTGAGAGTTAACGAGTTTCAATTTTGACATTTGCGGGTTTAATTGAATTTCAAGTCTCTCTACCTTCATGTAAGATTTCAGGGTCTTAGCAGTTGAAATTAGATTTCGTGCATTTTCTTCCCTGAAGCGGAATCGTTTTGGAGCACTGGTAGTAAAAGATTTAATATATTTATTTTTCCATTTAATTGCATATAAATATCTTCCTTCATGCAAGATTTCAGTGTCCTACCAGTTTAAACTATTTTTCGAGCATCTCCTTCCCTAAAGCGGAACCGTTTTGGAGCACCGGGAGTGAAAGAGTTCAAATATAAATTACTTCCTGCTAAATTGCATGTAAATATCTAACTTTATGCAAGATTTCAGTGTTTTATCAGTTAAAACTACATTAAAATACGTTGTATTGTCTTCCCTAAAGCGACACCGTTTTGGACCAATTAGAGTTTAAAAGTTCAATTTTTTCCCCTTTACTTGGATGTCAATTGCTAACTTCGTGCAAAATTTCAGCGCTCTAGGTAAATGGGAAGTGCCTGAAACTTTTGATGATGATGAGTGAATCAATCAGTCAGTCAGTGAGTTTCCAAAAGTGTAAACTTTGAAATTACCTATCTCCTGTCCGGGTTAAAATTAACTTTTGAAGTTTATCCTGTAATATTGTACAGGGTGCGGCAGTTAGTATTTCCACATTTGAAAGAGCTGGCAAATAAAAACGAAATGAGATATATGAAAAATTATTTGTATTCTGTAAGCTTGTGTATTCTAGTTTTTTTCATCTATATTTTGTAAATAATGTCGTCCAAATGACGGCCTTGGCGAGTGATGCACCTTTGGAGTCTTTCACGGAAGTTTTCCATGACTCTCGTCAGCATATCCGCATCAATTTGATGATTTCTTCCAGAATTGCCTCCTTTAACTCTTCAAGGGTCCCAGGGCGATGTTTGAAGACCTCAGCCTTGAGGTAACCCCACAGGAAGAAGTCACAGGGACTCAAATCCGGCGACCGGGGAACATGTCCTGCGGAATCTCACAAGAACGATTGGCTGTATGAGTAGCCCCATACAGCCTAAAGCTGATGATGTGGTCCTAAAGTTGTGAACTCAACTCAATATTGAACTGGATCCGTGGAGTGCAAACCATACCTTGTGTGGAACGCCCTCTGAGTGGCTATAATGGTTTACTTTTAAAAAAAACAACTTGACAACGAACGCACGATGCACGCTCGACCAAACCATTGCGACAACTAAAAAGATGTCATATCGTGTTGAATATCTTGAATATCACAAAGCCCTCGCTCCTCCCACTATCACTCCCCCTCACACGATTTTTTGAAAAGTGGAAATACTAATTGCCGCACCCTGTACTATACTACGGAATGTATTTTCAAAATTTCAATGACCTATCCCCTGTAGAACCGGATATCTCACGGTGTGAAAAACCTGGTAAATTGCTTCGTGTATAGATACACTGGTGTTTTCCGGAACTTGGCCTGGCGCACTGCCGTGCGCTCAGATTCCTTGTTGCATCTTTATATTTATCCATCCTTACAAAAGAATATTCCGCCAATAGGCGGAAACTGTCAAAATTATTAATCCAACGGCTACTACTTCGACAAATCATTCCACACGACAAATATTTTCTAATCTCAAGTTCATTGAAAAGAGTTGTCGCTGCAACCAGTGGACTCTAATGGCGTCATGGTTGCTATACTTGGGAAAATAGTGCAATGTTTTATCCCATTACCTTCAGCATAGGTAATGATAAGAACATAATTTTCGACCAGTAACCAGAGAAAGGTTATGTCTCCAAGTGACGAAGCACAGAGAGCCTCCTACTCTATACTTATATCTGACTAACACATACACACACTCACTCACTGAAGCTCGACGATGCCTGAACCCAGATTGAAATTTGGTACACAGAGAATCCTCTTACAATGTAGGTATGAAATAAGAAAGGAAAAATCTGAAAGCGGAGACGAGACTGTTACTTTGACCAAAAGAAATTCTATAGCCACGGGAAATAACTCATACGAAGTTGTGGGATAGTAAATATGCTAGTACGTATTTATTTCTTTGTACTGTAGACATCATTGACATAAAATTGCTACCATGAGGCACCGGCTGCCCAATAGGGCCCAAAAACAATTAGCCAATTGTTGAACTTAAAAATGTGAACTTAAAAATCGTACGAAGTTCCTACAGAATTGCACCAAGCGTTCAAGAGTTATCGCAGTATAAAAAGATAAACCAACGAAAAAAGAATGGAGTTCAGACTAGATCTCACTTCGTTCGGTCATATAACTTTCAACCCTCAACAGTAATGCCATAATGCAAAATTATTTTCAAATAAAATAAAATGCAAATTGTAACTCTTTCTTTTATGAACAATTGATGATGAATTTTGTATAAATTTCATTTTTATAAAACAACCGGATATTACATACAACACTACTGCTCTAAATATCCGGGCCCTGGTTCCTAATTGATAAGGAGCGTGAGAACATCACTCCAGTGTTGGTTATCCATAAAATTGTTTGTAACTCAGAATTATATCAATTACAGGGTAGATCAAATTGCATTGTCAACAATGTCAACCTATCATACTAGTGTTTGTTTATTCACACATACTCATACGCGTACTATTGTTTAAAGTTAAAGAACACTGACTTGGTAATGATAATAACAGATCTCAGAATGATTTAAATTGAATGTTACCATCTCCTTATTGACATTCTGTTCATCTCTCTACTGAATGTTTTCAAAACATTCATCGCATGTCCATGTAGCGGACTTGTTGCTTCTATGAAGCAGATTAATCAAACAGTCTATTCTAATATGAATTATGTTGAGGGGCATGACCAATGACCAAAATAGATAATAGGGTGGTGCTACATGAAGCACGATAGAATTTTCAATACACTTGTCCGGTAATACGTCGAGTAATTATTTTTGTGTACAATTTGTAACTTCTACAATGAGTGAGATGTGAGATTATTGAAGATGTCAAAAAATATTCAGATTACAATGGTATGGATATTTTAGGAGAAGAGTTGGAAACAAAGTTGAGAAAATTAGAGTTGTAGGACAAAGAGCAAGACCAAAGTTTGGCTAAACATTATTTATGAGGATCTGCGCGAAAAACAACTAATGGGCAACGAGGTTCATAACCGGGCTTTCTGGAAACAACTGACAAGAAACGTTGACTGCGCTTAAGCGAGAATAAAGACGAAGAAAAAGAGCAATGTGTAGCGTCTACACTACATATATGCTGAAGTTATTTAGTCAGAAATGTACCAATTACTGGTGTTATCTAAATAATAATCTTGCTCTGTTATGATTTTTCGAGCTTTAATGCCATATTTTAGTGACACATTTCTTTTAATAAAAAGAACTGAAACATGAAAGTCTCCCTATTGATGGAAACTTACAACAATATACTACATCCTAGGATCGGGAATCTTCGAGGATAGATTCACTGAGCTTTGTTTTCAGAATATGAAATTCCAATTTCAAATGGAGAAATACACAACAACGGAGCTTGTGAAAATTCTTAAAATATACTTTTTTGGATTTATTTTCGATTTTATCTTTCGGATTTAATTAATTTCAAGCTACGATTATACCCCTTAGACTCATTTTGGGAGAAATACTTCTAACTCTATTTGATGAGACATAATCTAGCAAGCAAATCCGCGATGGGTTACACCTGGTAATATATAAACTAAAACAATATATAATAAATAAAAGCCTTTAAAAATCAATGACATCGTGGTTACCAATTTTCATGTTTCACGATACACTTTCAGAAACCCTAGAATTCTGCAGTCCACAAGTTGAGAATCACTGCACTAAAGCACAATGAGATGACTAAAATTACCTATCAGGTAGAATCTGTTTTGAAAAACCCGTTTGTCTTGTCTGAGGTAGAATCTCAAGTGTACTGTAGACCTGTAGTCCCTACTATTTCTATAAGAAATACCTATATTTTCATTCTAATTCTTTACATTTTGAAAATAAAAATCTGTTATCAAGTTTCAGGTCCAATGTTCTTGCTATCTATTAACATAATAGCTTAAATTGATTTACGTACAATATTACGTACAAAGTCTCCGAGTAGATTCTAATTTACAGTACTAAGCAAAATATACTCGTCCACATGTTCAGACATCGTAGTCTTATTAGTAAGGTGTTTTTTATTATTATAACAAGGGCGTAGCCAGCATCTGGCCTAGGGGGGGGGGGCAGCTGGGATTTTCATGTCGGGAGGGGGGGTCGATAAAGTAAATCGTGACTTGTTTAATAATAAACCCCTAGGGGTAACTGATGATTCAGTTATTGGGGGGGGGG
>CM022885.1:15562906-15574302 GCA_012654025.1 Pachypsylla venusta
ACAGTTACATTTGATTGTTCACAGTGGGGCTGTTGGATTAGGGACAAAATGTGGCATTTATCGTATTTCGGTACTTGATGACTTTTTTGCTTCCAAAAATCATTTTATCTAGTGTAAATTTAAGTTGCCCCTTCCGTGCTGCATACTCTCGAGAATTTCTAGGGGGGGGGGGGCAGCTGCCCCCACCTGCCCCTCCCTTCCTACGCCCATGTATTATAATACGAATATTATACATATAGGGACATTTCCTAAGTGATCAATAAATCCTAACTTCTAAATAGATAACCCCGTTTTTTTAAATTTGGGTGGGAACCTCCCAAAAAGGTAGACTAGCTACATTTAAGTCTTTCTCTTGTTACTGATGTAAAAATGAGGAGTTTGTTGGTGGATTTGTTAAGTTACAAAAAAAGTATTACAACCCGACCAGTTCATACAGGCATTAGTAAATTAGAATTTTCTCGGATAGAATATAAACACAAAGGTAGAGAGAATTACCACAATCCGGATACATCGATAAGGTATGAACAATAGCCTACGACTTGGAGGTCAAATGATCTATTGCTCTACAATGATGAGTGTGTCAGTTAGTAAAGAAAGAAAGAAGTAGAAATATTTTTGAAACATAAAAATTTAAATACCTATTAAAGCTAAATATACAATAGCCCCAGTATAAAAGGAGAACTATTGTAATCCCAACAGGGTTTAACTCAATCTTTTTGAAGAGATAATTGACCGAACGAAATGAGGACTAGGCGTTCAGTAGTTGTCATGAAACAAACAGACTCACAGATTTCTAATGAAGTACTAAACAAGCAATCTTTAGCGATTGCAAAAGAAGAATAAGACATTCTGAGGAAAACACACTCCACACTAGCTCAGCTAAGGTCTGGATGGTCTAATCTAAAATATTAAACACCTACAATCATAATATGATTGATTCCAACTGTAATGACACAAATATGAATAACACATTTTCGCATGTATCGCCAATCCAACAGATCTGCCACCCATCAATCTATGGACCCATCCAAGGGCAGCAGTCTTCCACTCGAGAAGACAGTGGATATGGGATGGCAAACTGACCGCTGCAATAACAACATACCACCTAATCATGGTGATAAGACCACAAGATTTTTAGTTGGACCTGTATTATCTGCTGTTACGTATCGCTTTTGCCATGGACTTGACGAGGTTCAGTCCAGTAACAATAAGTATCACATGATAACGATCATCATTATTTACAGTATTTAGACAATAGCTTAAATAAACAAAATCATATGATACCCGTACGAGTACTTTAAAAATGTTTAAAACTCCTCTTAAATCCAGGTGTCAGATTTGTTTTAAGAACAATGGACAAAAGAAGAATGCCTACTATTGTTTCGTTTAAGAAACTACGTTAGCAGAATATAAAATAAACAATGAATTAGTACGGCAGAGTCATTTGTAACAACTGAAATAGATTTCGAGTAAGAAATATTCATTTTCCATACATATGAACATCCGCAAGTCTTGCTTGCAAATAATACATTTTGTTTTTATTTAAACTAAAATACCAACAGCAAAACATCCTCGCCAAAACACGCCGTGTTGTTTTCATAACAAAATTGCTTTAAAGGCTATTTTGTACTCCACAATGGGTTCATGGGCTTGTTGTTGTTACCTCTTAAATCAATTTTTCTACCATTTCTAGATTCAGGTTTAGAAAAATGGTAGAAATAGGTAGCATGAGATTACCGAAGAGGTTTTGATGGCCCTTGGCTGACTGTGATGGTATGCGTTTCAGTCTACCCAGAGCGTAAAACCGGTCATGGAAAGGATGAGTAAAAAGTTGGTTTGGATCCACATTTTAGAAATTTTCCATTATTTATGGAGTACAATGACGGAGCCTACAAATAGGTTGAAATTTTGGTCTTCAAAAACACAATACTATTGAAAACGAAAAAAAAAAAACGAACCACTTATGTAATATCACTTTCTAATTGATAGCGAAAACGTTGAGTTATAAGTAAAAAACAATGTTCGTCCCAAATAACAGTGCGCAATAAATCAAGTTTTCTATGGAACTCCGACACGGAAAATAAGTATCGAATAAGCTAATTCAACAATTTCATAATTTCCACTCGTCGCTTTGCTATTGTGTTGTAAAACCAAAAGTGCTGATAATGAAAAGATGAATGTGCGAAAAATGTCAATACTAAATTTTTGTGAAATTAAAAATGTGTTCAACTTTTTTCCTTGTAGAAAACAATACAGTCTCTATCTAGCCTCAGTTTTTCAAAAAATTTAATATTTAAAGAAGAAGAGGAAAACTCGTTTTCTTTAAAAAGGTGTGGTTTGGTATAAATATTAACTATTAGCCGTCCTCAGAGGTCGTTCGCGTCGGTACCTCATTTTACATTTTGCTTAGTAGATCACGTGATTTTAATAATACAAAGAGGGGTTCAATACGCGCCTCATTATCAGACAAGGCAGGAGGACAGGGAAGAGAGGAGTGAGCCGAAAATAAAGAGGACAACGCACTAGGACGTGAGAAATACTAAGCACCTCTCTACAACAACAATTTGGTTGAGGAGCGTTTTGAAAGAGGAAGCTATGAGTCATCCTTTTAAACCACTTTGGTGTTAAAACTAATGCTACATCTTTAGGTAAGGCGGAAGCTGTTAACAACAAGGATGCTATGCGTCATCCTCGGATGAGGCAAGACCACCTCTTTTAACCACTTTGTTGTTAAAAGTAATGACCCATCTTTAGGTAGGACAGAAGTTGTCAAGAACAAGGGGGCTATGCGTCATCCTCGTATGAGGCAAGACCACCTCTTTTAACCACTTTGATGTTAAAAGTAATGCCACATCTTTAGGTAGGGCAGAAGCTGTTAACGTCAGGCTGTTTTTTTAAGAAATAATTTTATATTTCATACCTTTTGCTTTTGTTATTTATTTTGCGTCACTCTATCGATATTCCCAGCAGTTTTCTTAAAAGATACTCTTATAAAACAAATATTATGTGAAACTCAGGGAGGAAAGATACTCTTGAGACATTCTGTATAAAACAAATATTATGTGAAACTCAGGGAGGAAAGAGACTCTTGAGACATTCTGTATAAAACAAATATTATGTGAAACTCAGGGAGGAAAGAGACTCTTGAGACATTTTGTATAAAACAAATATTATGTGAAACTCAGGGAGGAAAGAGACTCTTGAGACATTCTGTATAAAACAAATATTGTGTCAATTTCATAATTTCGTGTGTGTGTGTGTATTGTTTTTTATTCAATGAGAAATGAAAATAAACTTATTGAAGTTGTCAGCATCAACAAATATTCTTGTATTACACCATTGTTCTGAAAAATCAGAACTACTAAGGAAAATGATCAACCTACACTCAGAAGAAAAGAAACAATATGATATCATTTAAATACAATATTGTACTTCAAATTGATGACTGCTAAAATATTTGTCTGGTTGAAATATTTTGACAAGTGACGCTGACGAAGCACACATCAAAAATTTTCGGCAATAATTTGATAAGATCATCACGCAAACCTCCGACTTAATAATAATTTGATAAGATTATCACGCAAACCTCCGACTTAATAATAATTTGATAAGATCATCATGCAAACCTCCGACGTAATAAAAAATTGATAAGATCATCGCGCAAACCTCCGAGTTAATAATAATTTGATAAGATCATCACGCAAATCTCCGACTTAATAAGGAAGTATAAGTTTTTTTCAGTCCAGTATTAGATACCCGGATCACAAGTCATTAGTGAACAGGTGTCACAGCTGATCCTGAGAATGTGCCAGCAATTCAGGAGATATCCGCTCCAACGAATGTGTTAGAGGTTTGGTCATTTTTGGGATTGATAAATTTCTATCGGGAAATTCGTTTCAATATCATCCGACACTCTTCATTGTTTATTGAGGAAAAAAGGTTCAGTTGGAACTCTAAGTACCAATGTGCATTTCAAAAAAAAATATATATTCTATTTATGTTCATCACATTATGATCCCTCACTATAAGTAATAATGGCAACGGACAGACGCCTCGGCCGTGGGATTTTCAACATTCAATAGCATATGGCAACTTTAGGATACAGGGATGCAACCCTGATTATGATCTCCAAAGCTAGTTTTAGGGTTTGAATTGAAAATATTGTTATATCGTATGTTTAAGGACTTAAAACTCCTGAATATGTATTTAAGCAGGCTAACAAAACCTTTGTTACGTACCTACGTTAAAACAAATAAATTCCAACTTTTACTAAAAAAAAATTAAAAAAATGGGATTTATCTTTATAATAATAATAAGCCCTAAACAAAACACCCTTTACAGAGCACGGGCCTCCCAATTGGTTTTTTTATTGGTTGGTCTTATATTTTATTGTAGATAATTTTTAAACATAGGTAACAAAATCAATATCTGAGTTGAATTTAATAAATATTGGTATGTGTATAAAAAATAATATTATCGCGAGCTATATTTTGCCTTTAATGTAGCAATATACAATTAACTTTAGTCAATTTTTCCTAAAATTATACAATTTTCAAAAACTTTGAGTTACGATTTTCAATTTAAATATTAAATAATATCTCCAAAATTTTATATCGAGGAGTGAGTAATACGGAAGACACAAAATCTCTTTCATGGTAGGTAGGATAAAAATAATCTCCTCCGATATTTTATCATGCTATAGTAGTTATCATAATAATTATAAAAATGTAGTTTTCAAATCTGTTTTTCATCGACCATTAAGAAGAAAAAAACCTGAGCGTGAGATAGATATTTTCATGACGAGTAGTCTAAGTCTAAGCATACAAATATTGATACATAGATAATTAGATTTTATGAGGCAGAACAAATTTTTTATTTAAACAACAAGAAATAGTTTCGATTCGGGATAGCTGGCTACTATAATTGAATTACTTTTCTTTTATAGACTAGTCGAGGCATCATCACATCAATACCCTTGACCTGAGGGGAAAAGGAGGACTCCAGGACTCCAGGAGATGGATCAAAATATTGTTTGACAACTTAGGATGTAAGAAAAGAATAGACAAAAACAAAGAATACAGTAAGATGGGCACCTTTTTGTGGATTCTGTATCAGCACAGGATATAGATTAAAAATCTATTTTAAAATATATGATAAACTCAACATGAATTATGACATTCAATCTTTTGGAATGTTACACCCGAATAAATAGACGTTCAATTTCGGGGGTATTTTTTTATCGGTCATTAATTATGCTTTAATTTTACTGAAACAACAAAGCAAAACAAAATACGACTTTCCCTGGTGTCGACAACACCTACAACCACGAAACGGATGCAGTCCCTTCATAACGGATTCTATTATCCCGCAATTTCAAATATAAAAAAATCGCATTCTTTTCAACATATTTTAGTAATCTCTCTATTAATTTTATGATTTGCTATCTATTTTTCACCTCTTATCATTTTTTATTCTTAGACTTTGTCTTCTAAAGTTCTATTTGTTAACCTTGTCTATAAATTCATTAACTAAGTAAAGGCCATTAGTAATTTCATTTTTTTAAATTAATTAAATGTACAGCAGAGCCATTATACAAAAATGAAAAAAATAAACATAATATTATAGGATACATATCAAAAAACAAATGACATTATATATACAACAAGTTTAACGATATTCAATTTGTATATAATACGATATATAGGATACATATCGAAATACAAATGACATTATACCTACAACAAGTTTAACGATATTCAATTTGTATATAATACGATATATAGGATACATATCGAAAAACAAATGACATTATATATACAACAAGTTTAACGATATTCAATTTGTATATAATACGATATATAGGATTCATATCGAAATACAAATGACATTATACATACAACAAGTTTAACGATATTCAATTTGTATATAATACGATATATAGGGTACATATCGAAAAACAAATGACATTATATATACCTACAACAAGTTTAACGATATTCAATTTGTCTATAATACGATATATAGGATACATATAGAAATACAAATGGCATTATACCTACAACAAGTTTAACGATATTCAATTTGTCTATAATACGATATATAGGATACATATCGAGAAAAAAAAATGACATTATATATACCTACAACAAGTTTAACGATATTCAATTTGTCTATAATACGATATATAGGATACATATAGAAATACAAATGGCATTATACATACAACAAGTTTAACGATATTCAATTTGTCTATAATACGATATATAGGATACATATCGAAAAACAAATGACATTATATATACAACAAGTTAACGATATTAAATTTGTATATAATCCATACTAATATTATAAATGCGAAAGTAACTCTGTCTGTCTGTACGTATGTATGTATGTTACGCTTTCACGCTTAAACTACTGAACCGATTTTGATGAAATTTGGTATGGAGATAGACTAAACTTTCGAAAAGGACATAGGCTACTTTTTATGGCGAAAAAAGGCGCCGAAACTATAAACGGCCATGCCTATAAGGCGCCAAGCGAAGCGGGCGTATCCTGCTAGTAGGATATATAGGATACATATCGAAAAACAAATGACATTATATATACCTACAACAAGTTTAACGATATTAAATTTGTCTATAATACGATATATAGGATACATATCGAAAAACAAATTACATTATATATACCTACAACAAGTTTAACGATATTCAATTTGTCTATAATACGATATATAGGATACATATCGAAAAACAAATGACATTATACATACAACAAGTTAACGATATTAAATTTGTATATAATCCATACTAATATTATAAATGCGAAAGTAACTCTGTCTGTCTGTACGTATGTATGTATGTTACGCTTTCACGCTTAAACTACTGAACCGATTTTGATGAAATTTGGTATGGAGATAGACTAAACTTTCGAAAAGGACATAGGCTACTTTTTATGGCGAAAAAAGGCGCCGAAACTATAAACGGCCATGCCTATAAGGCGCCAAGCGAAGCGGGCGTATCCTGCTAGTAGGATATATAGGATACATATCGAAAAACAAATGACATTATATATACCTACAACAAGTTTAACGATATTAAATTTGTCTATAATACGATATATAGGATACATATCGAAAAACAAATTACATTATATATACCTACAACAAGTTTAACGATATTCAATTTGTATATAATACGATATATAGGATACATATCGAAAAACATTTAACATTATATATACCTACAACAAGTTTAACAATATTCAATTTGTATATAATACGATATACAGGATACATATCGAAAAACATTTGAGATTATATATACCTACAACAAGTTTAACGATATTCAATTTGTCTATAATACGATATATAGGATACATATAGAAAAACAAATGACATTATATATACCTACAACAAGTTTAACGATATTCAATTTGTATATAATACGATATATAGGATACATAACGAAAAACAAATGACATTATATATACCTACAACAAGTTTAACGATATTCACTTTGTATATAAAACGATATTTCTTTTTGTATCACGAGAACTGTCGAAAGTCTTGTTCGAACTTGAAATTTGGTATGGGCAGTCATTATATATACCTACAATGTTGTAGGCAGTCATAGAATTGGCTGTTTAGGGTCCTATTGGACCGTGGCAACTTTAAGTTAATGATGTCTACCGTTCACAAAACTACTATACTTGGTACTTTATCCACCACTGAAATAACAACCACTTGGCGTAGTTTTTAGGACCTTTACAATAGAAAGTGTAGCTTTAAAGATGGTGAGCAGCACTGTTTTAAATCATACCTAGCTACCAATATTATAATTATTTTCCCAGGTATCTGACATACATTATGTTAATTTATAAATTAAATATTTTGTTATGGTTGTAAGCAGAACAAATCACAGACTAAGAAAATATTTATGCGTTTTGACAAAGCTATAATGGCCACACATATTATACACAAAGGTGGAACGTTAAAAAGTGTCTCTGATCTTTGTAGGAATCATTAAAATATTAAATTCAAAGAAAGAGTAATCATATTACTTTTTCCATAAAACTGGAAATAGATAGTTTCATAATAACCAACGCCCACTTGCACAATAGGGTACACTCATAAAATAAGCTCGATACGGATATCCTGATAAGTTATAATCTGGTTAATATTGATCAGTATTTAAATAATATTGGCCATTATTTTTATAATAACACTAATACTCTCTTAACAAAGCCTTTGTTAACATCCAAGTAGTGAAACTAATTATTAAGGTAGGGCTAATTGTTAAGGAGGGAGGGCATTTCCAATGAAAATATTGTTTCACTGCTTCAGGACACGTACTATATTTTATGTATGTAGGTTTGTAGGTACTGCCTGTCTTTATCAAGGAGGGCATTTCCAATGAAAATATTGTTTCCTGCTTCAGAACACGTACTATATTTTATGTTTGTAGGTACTGCCTGTCTTTATCAAGGAGGGCATTTCCAATGAAAATATTGTTTCACTGCTTCAGGACATGTACTATTAGTCCGGGAGCTAGCCTGGCTTGTCCTACCTCATAAGCAGCAGAAGGATTTCATAGTGGATACAGAAGAGCCCACTGTGTAGGTGCATGAAAGTCTTTGTCTGGCCAGTTTTTTGGGTGGCTTTAGTCTCCACGAGCTTTCAAAGTTCGAAAATTTTGGCAAAAATTACCTCATAAGCAGCAGGAATAATTTTTGCGTCAAAATGACGTACTCCGTGAGCTGTTTCCAAAAATACCTCGCCTGAGTAATTTTTCCGTGATTTACCCGAACCTGACTGAAAAGTTTGAAATTTTGGAAAAATAAAATCATAAGCAGCAGGGAAAATTTTTGCGCCAAAATGACGTACTCTGTGAGCTGTTTCCAAAAATACCTCGCGTGACTAATTTTTTGGGTGATTTACCCGAACCTGACTGAAAAGTTTGAAATTTTGAAAAAATAGAATCATAAGCAGCAGGGAAAATATTTACGCCGAATTGACGTACTAGGTGAGCTGTTTCCAAAAATACCTCGCCTGACTAATTTTTTTGGTGATTTAACCGAACCTGACTGAAAAGTTTGAAATTTTGAAAAAATAAAATCATAAGCAGCAGGGAAAATATTTACGCCGAATTGACGTACTGGGTGAGCTGTTTCCAAAAATACCTCGCCCGAACTTGACTGGAAAGTTTGAAATTTTTGGGGGAAAAAATACATCACACCTAAGCGGCAAGGACTTTTTTTGCGTTGAAATGATGAACTAGGTAGCTGTTTCCAATAATACCTAACCTGACGTAATTTTTGGGTGATTAACGAACCTGAATTTAAAAATGGCAAATTTTGAAAGAAACACGTCACAAGAAGCAGGAAATATGCTTGAACGTACTATTTTAGCTGTTTCCAAAAATACTCCGCCTGAAAAATATTTCGGGTGATTTGTCCGTGCCAGAAAAGTTTCAATAGATTTAACATAGGTGTACCACGTTCTTCGCCATTTGCTACAGACAATCATGATACTTTCTTCCTTTGAGTTGATAAATAATGTTACTCGGTGCATTTGACTTAAAAATTAGTCTCTGATTACTCGAAACAATTTCTTGGGATTCCAGCCCATGAGGTCCGATCCATATGTGTTCGATATTTCTTACCATTCTAAACAAGCAAATCCACATAAACTAGACTCTCTCTTGCTTAGACTTACGACCTGACGGTGTCTCCACGTTAAGATTTGGAAGCCGTCAGCTGTTGTCGTCGTTCTTTGGTGGTGATATTATTTAAATTAGGTATGTCAGTCTATGGCGTTTGACTTGCTCTTTTGTCATAATATTTTTTCCATTAAATTTGACTGCATTCAGCTATTGACGTTGCTTTTTGGGTTGATGTTGCGCTGTCCTTTTGTCTTCACATTTTATTGATTTCGCTGCCTTAGTTCATTTACGTTGCTCTTTGGTCGTCATAATATATCAAATGGATTCGACTGCCTACTTCCAATTTAGTTGCTTTTGTTCATCATATTATATCAAATAGATTTGGCAGCCTTATTTCGTTTACGTTGCTCTTTGGTCGTCATATTATATTATCTCCGGTTGCATTTAATTGAAATACCAAAGAACAATGTCTGTTATGACCAAAAGGCAACAGACGAGAGCTGCGAAATTTGCCATTTTTAAATGTGTCCGGTTCGGGTAAATCACCCAAAAAATTTGTCAAGCGAGGTACTTTTTTGGAAGCTCACCTAGTAGTCATTTCAATGCAAAAATTTTCCCTGCTGCTTATGATGTATGTTTTTCAAAAATTTTAAACTTTCCAGTCAGGTTCGGGTAAATCACCCAAAAAATAAGTCAGACGGGGTAGTACGTCAATTCGGCGTAAATATTTTCCCTGCTGCTCATGAGGTAATTTTTTTCAAAATTCGCCATTTTTAAATTTGTCAGGTTCGGGTACAACACCCAAAAAATTAGTCAGGCGAGGTTATTTTTGGAAACAGCTCACAGAGTACGTCATTTTGGCGCAAAAATTTTCCCTGCTGCTTATGATGTAATTTTTTCAAAATTTCAAACTTTTCTGTCAGGTTCGGGTAAATCACCGAAAAAAATAGTCAGGCGAGTTATTTTTGGAAACAGCTCACGGAGTACGTCATTTTGACCCAAAAATTATCCCTGCTGCTTATGAGGTAATTTTTGCCAAAATTTTCGAACTTTGAANTTTATCAAGGAGGGCAATTCCAATGAAAACATTGTTTCACTGCTTCAGAACACGTACTATATTTTATGTATGTAAGTTTGTAGGTACTGCCTGTCTTTATCAAGGAGGGCATTTCCAATGAAAATATTGTTTCACTGCTTCAGGACACCTACTATATTTTATATTTGTAGGTACTGCCTGTCTTTATCAAGGAGGGCATTTCCAATGAAAATATTATTTCACTGCTTCAGGACACGTACTATATTTTATGTATGTAAGTTTGTAGTTACTGCCTGTCTTTATCAAGGAGGGCATTTCCAATGAAAATATTGTTTCACTGCTTCAGGACACGTACTATATTTTATGTATGTAGGTTTGTATGTACTGTCTGTCTTTATCATGGTGGTTTCAGTCGTTCTACAGCTCACCAGACACCCACGTAATCTATACTTATAAAGCTAAAAGCCCAGTTGGTATACTAACTGACTAATGATAATCAACGTTGCTCCATTATGGTTAAACGTGGAAACATAAAATTTGGAGCAATTATAGATTACTAGCTGTTTTACCCGTGCTTCGCTACGGGCTACAATAGCTGATAGAAGAATGAGGATAAATACGAATGTTCAAATCTGAAGAACAGATTAAAAAATAATAAATTAACTGCCCAAAAAAATAAAGCGAAAATAAAATTATTG
>CM022885.1:15607277-15622468 GCA_012654025.1 Pachypsylla venusta
TATCAGCTATTAAAGCCCGCAGCGAAGCACGGGTAAAACAGCTAGTATATATATATATATATATTATTGAAAACCAAAATGAAGGTAGGTAATCGATTTATTCACACATACCCCATCACAATATTTCAGTAATTAATATAATATGACCAGAGTTTTGTTTTGGTATTTATGATGTTTTGGGGTAGTATATTGTAACCTATGTGTCGTAATATAAAACTGAATTAAATATTGAAAACAGTTGTAACAAATCACGAAAAATTGTGTCTTTCCGTCGGAAAGCGTTTTCACACATTTCTTTCAGAAAATGTATGTAGTTTCAAGGAACGCGCATACACAAGTATAGGTATAAGAATATAATATATTTTATGCACAAACCAATTTTGAATTATATTTTCAATTTTTTCATTAAAGTTAAAGACTGTTGTTGAGCGAAATAGGAAAAAATGTTTATATATATATATATATATATAATTTATTATTTTATAGTGGTGCGTTCAACTGCTACGGTCATATGCACTAAGGAAAAAATGTAAATCACAATAATTGAAAAGAAAAAAATTAGGGTGCATTTAAAAAAAAATCGAGTTAATCAATTATTTGAGTATAATACTCATAGAATACAATATGACAATTTGAAAAAAAAAAAAAAAAAAAAAAAAAAACTATACTCTGCAATAAAAGTGACAGTTTGAACTTAGTTGAAAGGCGATTTTCTCGGAATGAAATAAAATGGACTCTCATTTTTTCTCCGAACATTGTACTGGTGTTCATATATCTTCCTGTAAATAATGTAAGGTATGACTGAGCTTACCTTTGATGGTAATTGCAAAAACGGCCAATGAAGATTAGTATAACTAATGATAAGCTTTTCACTAAATCTATTACGTCCTTTGTAAGCAGTCAGATTAAACAAAATAAGATGCACCAGATCAGTCCACGAAAATTCTAATCGTCTTAAAAATTCTGTTCCTTGGTTGCATACACCACAAATAAAAAGAAAGAATCTGAAAAAAGAAACCAAAAAGATGTTGTGAAAATTCTGAAAATATTTGCTGGTGGAATTCTGACAGTGTAGTTTTTTATTCGCAAATAACAAAAATCTGCCATAGCTGGGATTCGAACCAAGGAAGAGTGGATTATAAATTTATCTTGAAGATTTTGGGTATAATTTTGAAGGCTTCCATTCCCGCGCATTTTTTGATATCTGTTGCCATCTAGGCTGTCTAAAAAGCATCGTTTTGACGTTAACTCGCTTCTGCTTGAAGTTTCAATGTTAACCTTTTTTATTTTGTACCTATATTCAACTAAATTGTCAGAGTAATTTAGCCATCGGGTCAGTTAGTCAATCAATCAGTCAGTATACAACTAGGCTTTGTGTTTTATTCCACTAACTTACCTATTATCTATGTACATGAGGTAGGAGATAACACGAATACATTTCTTGTGTTACCTCTGATAACACTGCATACATTGGATCATTTTGAATCAATCAGTCAGTATACAACAAGGCTTTGTGTTTTATTCCACTAACTTACCTAGTAGCTATGTATGGGGTAGGAGAGAACACGAATACATTTCTCCTGGTATCACTGATAATACTGCATACATTGAATCATTTTGAGTCAGTCAGTATGCAACTAGGATTTGTGTTTTATCCCACTAACTTACCTATCATCTATGTACAAGGGGTAGGAGAGAACACGAATACATTTCTCGTGGTACCACTGATAACACTGCATACACTGAATCATTTTGAGTCAGTCAGTCAGTATGCAACTAGGATTTGTGTTTTTTCCCACTAACTTACCTATCACCTATATACAAGAGGTAGGAGAGAACACGAATACATTTCTCGTGGTACCACTGATAATACTGCATACACTGAATCATTTTGAGTCAGTCAGTCAGTATGCAACTAGGATTTGTGTTTTATCCCACTAACTTACCTATCACCTATATACAAGGGGTAGGAGAGAACACGAATACATTTCTCGTGGTACCACTGATAGCACTGCATACATTGAATCATTTTGAGGTACCAATGACCCGAAGCACCGCAGTAACAATAAGTTTGCTGCGTGTTGAATCTATGGTTCATATACCAAACTAATGTTGACGGCTGAAACAATACAAGAAATATTAGTGTCTCAAGAGTAATTTACTGGTGATTCCGTTGACTGTGGACCTCACTCACTTAAAACGGCCACCAATAGAGCCTAAAAACTAATCAGATAATTCTATGAATATATTGAATCTCTATATATCAAATTCCATCAAAATCGGATGAGGCATTTGAAAAAAATCGTGGATTTAAAACTAGACCTTTACTTAACCTACCATTTGTGAAAAAAATCGTTTACATAGATTCTTTTATTATCTATACTTATAAAACGCAAAGCCCAGTTGGTATACTGACTGACTGATAATCAATATAGCTCCACGGTGGCTAAACCTGGAGACTTGGCACACAGATCCCTTTTAGTATTTAGGTGCGTAAAAAGAAAGGAATATATTTAAAGTTCAAGTGGGAGCAAGTTAACGCCAAAAATAACGCTACTTAGCGGGTCTTTTTGCAATTTCTTTCTGGGCAAACTAAAAGAGATAACGAAAAATTTGAAATTTTCCGGTTTCTCCCCGATTTATGGACGGTTTTCACCACAAAAAAATCGGCATTGAGAAGTACCACTTCCGGATGAGCGAGAAAGCTGAAATTTGATAAAAAGGTGTTTCGCAAAAAGTAATATCTTTGAGTTAAAATATTGAATTTTCTAAATAGGAGCCGTGTTCACTCTGGGGGTCGGTTCCACCAAAAATCTAAAAATTGAGAAGATTTAATTTCGCGATCTCGAAATTGTTGTTGAATTTTGTAACCATAGCGAAGCACGGGGAAACAGCTAGTTAGCTATATAATTATACTAAGAAATGCTTGAAGAGGAACATTCACTCTTATCACACCATTATTGTAAAGATGAATCTATGAGTATGAAGTACGAACTAGTAACGGTAAGCGGACGGGGATACTCACATTATAAGGTAAATCATTAGGAGATTCAGGTAAAGGTGGTTTCATATCCACAAGCTTGCTTTTGATTTTGACAACAGACTTGGGTACTGGCGAATTATGCAGACATCTTTTACACTCCCATGAAGAACTGACTTCTTTTACATGTGGCTGTAAAATATTAAAATAAAAACAATAAAAGTAATTTCATGATATAGCTCCACTTACTGTGACGAACGGAATCTTTTTCAATTCTACGTACCTTCATCAAGTTTTGAAGGGAGTAGTGCATAGTTCCAATTATGAGAGTAGAGACAGCGTTGTGACCAAAAAACGTTTGCAGATGATGATAGTAAAACCCACAAGAAACATAAATCCCTCCAAAAATACCACTGCGTGCTATAAAAATTCCCCGCCAATAAGATAACGTCCGGTGGAGAAACCAAGGTCCAACCCATCATTTCCTAGAGGGCGTTTTTAGAACTTTAAACTTTTAAAAATCTGAAAGTCTGTATTTTAGATTTTTAAAAGAAAATTTTCGGTCAAAATTTGGAGAAAAATATCTAAGTATGACAACGTCCGGTGGAGAAACAAAGGTTAAACTGGCAATTTCCTTGAGGGCGCTGAACATTTTTCGGTAAGTACATTTCAGATTTTGAAAAGAAAATTTTCGGTCAAAATTTGGAGAAAAATATCTAAGTATGACAACGTCCGGTGGAGAAACCAAGGTTAAACTGGCAATTTCCTTGAGGGCGCTGGACATTTTTCGGCAAGTACTTTCAGATTTTGAAAAGAAAATTTTCGGTCAAAATTTGGAGAAAAAAATTCCAAGTATGACAACGCCCGCTGGAGAAACCCAGGTTAAACTGGTCATTTCCTAGAGGGCGCTGAACGTTTTTCGGCATGTACTTTCAGATTTTTAAAAGAAAATTTTCGGTCAAAATTTGGAGAAAAAAAATCTAAAAATGACAACGCCCGGTGGAGAAACCCTTAAACTGGTCATTTCCTAGAGGGCGCTGGACGTTTTTCGGCATGTACTTTCAGATTTTTAAAAGAAAATTTTCGGTCAAAATTTGGAGAAAAAAAATCTAAGTCAACGCCCGGTAGAGAAACCAAGGTTAAACTGGTTATTTCCTTGAGGGCGCTGGACGTTTTTCGGCATGTACTTTCAGATTTTTAAAAGAATTTTTTAGTCAAAATTTGGAGAAAAGAACTGTTTTGACACCCCAAATGATACCGTAATTACACATTTTTTCAATAAAACAAATCAAGTTATTAGTAAATTACAAAATGTACTCAAGATACCTATGGCGACGCCTAACGACAGAACCAAGCTCAACACAATTATTTCATGAGAGCGCTGAGCATTTTCTGGTCTGAAATTTCAGGTACACTTAAAAAAAATTTTTAGTCAAAATTGAAAAAAATCAATCTATCATCAACTATCATTAATCAATGTGTTACACCCGGTATAAATAATTGAATGTTAATATAATATTTCATTATGTATCATGCGAGGAAATCCTAACTAAAGCTAACAATTTATTTGTCTGATATAACACCCTGTATATGAGATAAATTACACCCTGTATATTTTTGATATCTATTGTGTAACTCTGCTTAATTTGGTGATTAAAATGACACCTCATACGTCCGTCCATATCGGTTCATTAGTTCGGAAAATAAATAACACGTGTATCAAATAAATATCCCCAATTTTAAGGGTTTTTGGAAATTTGGGGCTGAAGGATCAACTGAGGGACAATATAAGTATCAAAAGGCACATCTGCCACTCACAAGAAAAAAAATGAGCTATTGTTCATCAAAATCGGTCCAGTAGTTTTTTTATTTTGACTTGGCGGGGCGGAGCGCTACCGCGCTCCTTAATATGAAAAATAAGGCCACGTCTCAATCCAAAAAAAAAAAAAAAAATCGGCCCATTAAAGTAGTGAGATCCAAATAAAATACGGCCAAGTCCTCTTACTATCGAATCGGTTTTAAATTCAATGTGTTAGATCTTTTTATGTAGTAAATATATTCAATGTGTTAGATCCCTTAATCTCGCTCCATTCAAGATTGCTACCTTCATTTTCGTAATCAAATTTCAACGTTTAACTTCTCCGAGATTTTCGTTATTTCAACTTTGCAAGTTTTTTTAAGAATAATACTAACATATCACAAAAAAATTATCACTGAAAAAAAGGCCAAGTTCCACCCACTCTTCCAAAAAATTCCGTCCATGAAAATAGTGATATCTATTATTACGTCCAACTTTATTGTTGCTGCTGTGTACCCGCAGCACTTAACTTTATTATTGCACGTTCTTCTGTCTCAATTCTTTTAAAGTAATACCGACTTTACACTTTGTCAGTTTTTCTAAGGGGAATCGTAAAATACTTCCTTTATACAAACTGGTCAAGTGTAAAGTCGGTATTATATTTAAGATAATTGAGACAGAAGAACGTGCAATAATAAATTCAAATGCAGGATACACAACAGCAGCAATAAACTGGGCCCTCATAATAGATCACAACTTTTATATCCAGAATATTTTGGAAGAGTGGGTGGAACTTGGCCTTTTTCAATGAAATTTTTTTCGTGAGATATCAATACTTTTTGTAAAGATTACTATATGTAACAGTTTCTTTAACCATTTTTTCTTTATCTCTTCTTCTTTTAGATAACACAACATATCGGAAATCAGGAAATTTTTGTGTTAACCGGACCTAAATGTCCAGTAAGTTCTAACACACAAAATATTAGTAATATGCACATAGCAAATAAAAACAGCAATAAGTATTTATAGTGTCTTCTGCCCTGAAATTATTACTCTGAGAGTTAACGAGGTTGAATTTGATATTTGCAAGTTTAATTGAATTTAAGTCCCTATACCTTTATGTAAGATTTTAGCATCTTAGTAGTTGAAACTGGATTTCGTGCATTTTCTTCCCTGAGGCGGAACCGTTTTGGAGTACTAGTAGTAAAAGAGTGAATATAAATATTTTTTCATTTAATTGCAAGTAAATATCTTCCTTCATGCACGATTTCAGCGTCCTACCAGTTACTAGTTTTCGAGCATCTCCTTTCCTAAAGCGGAACCGTTTTGGAGCACCGGGGGTGAAAGATTTCGAATATACATAATTTTCCGCTTAATTACATTTAAATTCCAACTTTATGGAAGATTTCATTATTTTATCAGTTAAAACTACATTACAATACGTTGTATTCTCTTCCCTTTTTTATGCCTTGGTAATGTACTATATTACGGAATTGTAGAGCCGAATATCTGACGGTGTGAAAAACATGGTCAATTGCTTCTTGTAAAGATACACTGGTGCTTTCATGAACTTGGCCCGGCGCACTACCGTGCGCTCAGATAAAAGAAAAAAAACTTGGCAAGTTGAAATTACGAAAATCTCAGAGATGTTAAACGTTGAAATTTGATTACGAAAATGAAGGTTGCAATCTTGAATAGAGCGAGATTAATAGATCTAACACATTGAATATATTTACTACATAAAAAGATCTAAGACACTGAATTCAAGACCGATTCTGATAGTAAGAGGACTTGGCCTTATTTTTTTTTTTTTTTTTTTTTTTTTTTTTTTTTTTTGAGGGATCTCACTACTTTTTTCTGTTTTTCTGTTGTTGTTTTTTTAACATTCCTTATCCAGCTTATCCTATAAAAAGGAAAGTATTGTAATGGGCTGTAATTTTCGATGTCGAGTTTTCAATGCCAAAACACGTTTTGAGGTCCTCAGAGCCCAAATCTCGAGTTTCACCAATTGTTACGTGTGTGTGTGTGTGTGTGTGTGACGGCCTGTGTATAAGACATCACTAGAACGGTAAGTTCTAGAAATTTGAAATTTGGTATGTATGTCAGTGTTATGCCATAGACACAAAACTTTGATTGAAATCGAATAAACAGCTACTTTCTGTAATGTCCAATGGTACCTAGTCCATCTGAAATTATGACCAAGCCAATCTTTGATAATCACGATTCATCAAAATAATGATAATTAATAGCGAAATACATCTATACTTATAAAACGCAAAGTCCAGTTGGTATACTGACTGACTGATAATCAACGTAGCTCTACGATGGCTAAACCTAGAGACTTGAAACTTGGCACACAGGTCCCTTTTAGTATGTAGGTGCGTAATAAGAAAGGAAAAAAAATCAAGTTCAAGTGGGAGCAAGTTACCGCCAAAAATGACGCTATTTAGCGGGTCTTTTTGCAATTTTTTTCTGGGCAAACTAAAAGAGATAACGAAAAATGACCGAGAATAGACCCCCCAAAATAGTATATAAGGACCCCATAAAAAATATAAAATTTGAAACTTTCCAGTTTCTATCCGATTTATGGACGGTTTTCACCACCAAAAAATCGGAATTGAGAAGTACCACTTCGGGATGAGCAAGAAAGCCGAAATTTGATACAAAGGTGTTCTGAAGTACAAAAAGTCATACCCTTTAATAAAACATTAAAGTTTCTTACTAAGAGCGGTGCTCATTCTAGGGGTCGGTTCCACCAAAAACCCATTTTATACGAAGGTGTTCCGCAGTGCAAAAAGTAATATCTTTGAGTAAAATATTGAATTTTTTAAATAGTAGCCGTGTTCACTCTGGGGGTCGGTTCCACCAAAAATCTAAAATTGAGTAGTTGAATTTTGTAACCGTAGCGAAGCACGGGAAAACAGCTAGTATAATTATATATTACAGTTTTTCTTTTTTTTGGGGGGGGGAGGGGGGGACAGTTNGGGGGGGGGGAATAACCTTACCTGCATCATAATATATTGCAAATTTGATTATATTGACATTTTTTTATCATAATCGATTGGAAGATTATGACTTTTAAGCCCAATGCCATACAAGTAACAGATTCTAACTTTTATTTGTAGATCAAAATATACCCCCTTTACCAAATTTCGTATTTCTAGCTCCATGGGAAGTACCTCATAATATTGATGATTGAGTAGTAAAATTAGGACTTTTTGTAACCCTGTATTTTATGAACTTTTTATCTTGAGGCTTTCAAATTTCCTATGTGACATTTCACCGTAGTCCTTATGTTATATTCCAAATTTCAAGTTATTGTCATAATCAGAAGCAAAGTTAGGAGGTAAGAGAAAACAGTACGAAGCATTTTGTGTCAATATATAAACACACTGCGTGCGTCAGGCCGGAACTTGGCCAGGCGCACTGCCGTGCGCCTAGATAAATATGACCCAAAATTTCAACAAACCACAAACATTTTTAACCAATTTAAGATAATCAATGAATGGGTGTCCGAATTTTTAATTTTAAACATCAAATATTGTATTAGAAGTTTCTCCGATGCTGGGGTTTTGACATTTCTTGTTACCATCTTTGACACTCACCTTTCCAGACCAAAGAGGACCATAGCCCCAGAATGATCACTCCAGAAGAACTATGTTCTAGGTTGGTAAGGTCTACACACAAAATGCTTCTACTGTGATCGGTATTTAGGGCAACTGTTACACACTCACTGGTAAAAGATCTACTTTTACCGAAGATATGATACAATGCCAGATCCAAGTAGCAGCATTTGGAGCAACTCAGCTAAAATCAGCTGCGCCAAAGTCGAAAAAACAGGGGGGTTTTGTCGTTGGAATGAGAGGTATAGAAAATTGGTAAGAACCAAAATCCCGAGTGGACTTGGTAGGCAGTCAGGGATATTCATTATTAAACGACAAATATAATTACTCTATGACAAAGTTGGTGGTATCCTCTTGAACAAGATTTACAAACGACTACATTGTTGTTTGCCTCAGATTGTGAAGATTTACATAGAACACACATAACTTCATCAATTTCGGACTTAATAGTGGAGTTGATATCTTCAAATTTAGACCAAAGCTCTGTGCCATCAGCAAATTTAATCAAACAAATTTCATTCGATATATTGATCTGAAAAATAACAAGGGAGAGTATATAATAAAAGTCGCCAGAGTTGTGTCGTTATAGGCCCAACAGTTATAATTTTACTGCGAAGACATATGTTTTTTATAAACTTTTACACCTGTCTACCAAATCGTCAAAGTGAAATTCCCTGACTTTTCCAGGTTTTTCAGTCTATTTTTCCAGATTTCCAGTGTACTTTTTCAAGATTTTGTCTGCCCCATCTGGCTTCAAAAAGCACAATATTGGGGCCCAGGGACCCCAAAAACTATACAGCAAATTTCCTTCATACCCTAAAAATGTATACCAAAATTTTAGAGGAAAACGATAATAAGCGCCGCAGGCGAAATTTTTCAGGAAAAACATGTTCACGCATAAAATTGGCCATTGAGATAAAAAAAAAAACTCGAATTTGAAAAATTCCCCGACTTTTCCCGTCTCCTAAAATTCCCTGACAATTCTATGTTTTCCAGGATTTCCGGTCTGGTAGACACCCTGAATTTGATTACATGAGGCTTCAAACACAGATGTTGAGTGGGAGCTGAATTTTTCTTGTAAATTAATTATTATTAAGGACGACCCGACTCAAATCTTCGAAATGAAATTTCAGTCGGTTGTAACTTCTACATTCCCTGACTCGCAGTACCCAGTAAACAACGCCCCTCTACCCATAAAATGAATACGTGCTCGACTCACAGTGCCCACTGCCCAGTAAATAACACCTTTCTAAACACTAAACAAATACGCACCTGACTCAACAGTACCCAGGAAATAACGCACTTCTAAACACCAAACAAATACGTACCTAAATCCCAGTGCCCAGTAAACGCCCTTCTAAACACGCACCTGACTCAACTGTACCCAAGAAATAACGCCCTTCTAAACACGCACCTGACTCACAGTACCCAGGAAATAACGCCCTTCTAAACACCAAACAAATACGTACCTGACTCACAGTACCCAGGAAATAACGCCCTTCTTTCATTCGGACCAACACATCTTCTCCAACAGCAAAGAAAGGTTTTTCTTTGGTTGTACTATCAGGGCTATGACTTGTACGTGGTACTTCCATATTGTCGATCCTAGAAAAGTCATAAATAAATAAATAAAAATAAAATAAAAATACAATGCTACTAAGTTCTATACAAATCTCCAACTGCAAAGGTCGCACAAGTTCGCATGAATACCAATTTATCTGTACTAGGTTGGTGAATAGGTCCGATATCATTTTTATGAAGTTTTATCTCGTAGATAAAACGACTAAAAATTCACTTTATTAAATGTTTTTTGGGTGATATCTATTGATACCTGCCATATTCATAAGGTATTTTCAAAAGAGATGCAGGGAGCTCTTAAATATGTATGTTTAATAATATGTAAGCGTGTTTATGTTATTCGCTCAACATTCAGATATATTCTTCTGTACCAATAAATCCTTCAATATTTGAATGAATTGGATGTATGATGACAATAATAAAAACTCAGCAGGAAACAACAACTTATTCATAGCTGCAGTACTATATGGTAGCAAATAAACAAATAATCAACCCTCGATGGTAGTCAGATATATATCTGGCTACCATCGGAATCGATAATGCCCCAATAGATTGATTAATAAAAACATTCTATAACTATAAAAATATTAATTTTACACAGTCAATTGTACATATTGTATTTTTCGAATTCAGTGTTATACCCATAAAAGAAGCAATCAGGAAATTATTTTAGACACTGCTGAATTAGTAGATCCCCATAATTTAATTTGTATGATCTTATTTAACATGCGTACCCAGGGGTTCGGGATACCTCCTGTTTTATTCAGCTTTTTAGAAATTGGATCAACCCTCAAACTAAAATTCTAGCTACGACCCTCACCATATTCATAATGAATAGGCTGGGAAAATTCCCGAATCTCCATGAACCAATCAGATGGGTTGAATAATAATTAAATCCCTCTGAACCAATTTTAGAAGTCTTCTGATTGGTCCATAGAGATATGGGATTTTTCACTTTCTTTCTTTCTTTGTGAGATATATTTTTTATAAACAAATATCCGGATGCCCTCAAAAGGGACCAAAATGTGGGTCAAATGGTAAGGTTACTATTGAACACTTCTGTTTCACAGCAATCCGGCAGTTTTTAAGAATTAATTTCAGTCTGGGACAAATATTCTTACCCTTTTATTGACGTAAACTTTCTAAAATAATTATTATTTAGAAAATGTAAATATTGCTGAAATAACACACATACTATTCAGTCTGGGTATCTGAGTGTCAGCAACTAGCAATCGACTTCATGATATTGTGAGTGTGAGACAGAAGATAGGTAGATGCAGCACTTTGTAATAGAACTGAAAACACCTCAACCACCACTTGATCGGCAAGTTACATAACTGGATTCACAAAAAGAGACGCGGAATATACAAAACACTAAGAACTCAGAAATGATTCAACTGACCAATTTGATTATTGAAACTGAAAATAAAATTTGATCTAATAGTTTAGGTAGGTATTGGTTCTAAGGGAGAATGTAGACTAAACATAAGAAATTATCTATAAAACTCGAGTCCTAGATACTTTTTATCACTAAAAATTAACTATTGAACACTTTGAAAGTCTTAGAGTTCATCAAACTTAAATAATACGAAAGTAAAAGTTCTCTTATTATTTACAATTATTACAAAAAAAAGTCAGCCATTTTAACAAAGTTCATGAAAAGCATTCGACTACTCTGAGACAGCGAAAATATTTCGGACTAAAATTAATTTCATTCATATTAATTTCACAAACAAAAACACATCTTTTGTAATAATTATAATATATTATAACATATTATTTACAAATGTTTGAAATATATTTTAAATGTAACACTTGAAGGCCCCGGACAGGGGAACTTCCAAACTTTGAACTTGAAGAATAGAATGATTGAAATCATAGAACCCCCATTCATGTTCAGCCGATACCAATCTCCCAGTTTCCAGTTTTGAGCAAAGCAGAGTCTTGAGCATCAGACAATTAATATCACAGACACACAGAGTAGAATATTGCATCCTGCCCCTATAAGACAATAAAATATGTATGTTATACGCGATACATCACAGTTAATGTACAGAGAAAAAAAATATCCATTTCTAGCCATATTTTAAAAATAAAAATATTGTTTATTAAATTTTTATTTTTTAAAATGGAAATAACTGTTGTATGTCTTGATTTTTTTTTTTTTTTTTTTTTTTTTTTTTTTTTTTTACTTTTTAAATAGAAGATTTATGTTTTATGCTCTATATTTTTTATGAATGCATTTCGCCCGCTGCGGCAGCAATGGGTTCTTATTTTTTTTCTTCTATTATTAAATTATTACTTTAGGATTATCGACTCCATTTAAATATAAAGTCCGATTATCATAATCCGGTACAGGGGCGGATATAGAGCGATCGGCGAGGGGGCGATTACGGTCGGCCACGATTCAGCTAATAATTTTTCATGTGGTGTACACGATATTTATGCATTTTCGTACAATTTTTTACACAGGAAAATGATACCAGAATGTGATATTTTTGTTTCAATGAAAAAAAATCTGGCCTTTGGGGGGGTTGATTGCCCCCTCGCCCCCTGGATCCGCCCCTGATCCGGTAATAATGGTGATAATATTCTCGGAAGGACAATAGATCTAGTTCTAATTTATGTTCGAGCATTTGCTCCAAATACATTTGTTCCAATATAAATTATATTCTCGGAAGGACAATAGTTTTAGTTCTAATTTATGTTCGAGCATTTGTTCCAATATAATTTATATTGGAGCATTTGCCCGAAATGCTCCAATATAAATTATCATCGGCCAGGAATAGCACACATTTTTTTCATTTAAAGATAATGGATCTACCATGACAGGTGTACACCATGTCCTCTACTCCTCCCCCCCCCAAAAAAAAATATATATATGAATAATATATTCGGAAAAAGATTAATTTATTTTTGAGCCTTTACTCTAAATGCTCCAATATAAATTATATTCTCTGAAGGACAATAGTTCTAGTTCTAATTTATTTTCGAGCATTTGCTCCAAATCCATTTGTTCCAATACAAATTATATTCTCTGAAGGACAATAGTTCTAGTTCTAATTTATGTTCGAGCATTTGCTCCAAATCCATTTGTTCCAATACAAATTATATTCTCGGAAGGACAATAGTTCTAGTTCTAATTTATGTTCGAGCATTTGCTCCAAATCCATTTGTTCCAATACAAATTATATTCTCGGAAGGACAATAGTTCTAGTTCTAATTTATGTTCGAGCATTTGCTCCAAATCCATTTGTTCCAATACAAATTATATTCTCGGAAGGACAATAGTTCTAGTTCTAATTTATGTTCGAGCATTTGCTCCAAATCCATTTGTTCCAATACAAATTATATTCTCGGAAGGACAATAGTTCTAGTTCTAATTTATGTTCGAGCATTTGCTCCAAATCCATTTGTTCCAATACAAATTATATTCTCGGAAGGACAACAGTTCTAGTTCTAATTTATGTTCGAGCATTTGCTCCAAATCCATTTTGTTCCAATACAAATTATATTCTCGGAAGGACAATAGTTCTAGTTCTAATTTATGTTCGAGCATTTGTTCCAATATAATTTATATTGCAACATTTGCCCGAAATGCTCCAATACCCCTCCCCCCAAAAAATATCTATAACCTGGGTTCCCTATATTCCTTATCAATAGTTTCCCCAAACCCCTCGATTTTTTAAAATTACTGGAGTTTTGCTATCTGTACTTACAATAAAACAAAACGCCCAGTTGGTATACTGACGCATAATGAACAGAAACTTGAAAGGACGGAGGGAAAATGTCGAAAGATCAACTGGAAGCGAGTTAGGTTGTGGGAATCTACCCGGGTAGACCTCTACTCTCTCCTCACTTTATAACTGGCAATGCTGTTTCCCTTTTCCCTCTATACTGAATATCTTTCACCTCATAATAGCATCAGAGTTCAATTAAGTATATCTATCTATAGTCTATCTCTATCGTTATGCAAACTTCTATTAAGAATGTTTTCACTTCACTTTTTATTTCTGACCAAGTACTCGGTATCGGTACAGTAAGAAAGTAAGAGCGGTGATCCATGTTATTATTTGGTGTTATTCTCTGAGAAAGAGATACCTAACTATCTATTATTTAGTAGAATTTTTATTACAGGTGTCCAAATATCAGTCACCTAAGACCTAAGAAACACTTTCATAATAGGGTAGGTTACACGTTTAACTTATTTTTTATTTTTTTGTCACGGTGTTCCTCCTAAAATTGTTCAACCCTTTCTAGATTCATGTATAAAAAAAAAAAAATAGGTTGATTTGAGGTTACCCAAAATATTTTGATGGCCTTTGGCTGGAAATGGGACAGTTCGTCCTCGATCGTTGAACCGGCTATGCCACAAGGACTGGGTTTTAACCATAGTGTTACACGGTTCCAGGGGCCCTTCTAAGTTCTATAGGTAGGTATGATTACTGATAAGAATTAATTGAAAAAGAAGACAGAAAATATTTAATTCTAACAGTTTTGAGTAGCACTCCATATTTAGAAAATTCAATATTTTACTCAAGGATGTTACTTTTTGTACTGCAGGACATCTCCGTATTCAATTTCAGATTTCTCACTTATCCCGACGTGGTACTTCTCAATTCCAATTTTTCGGAAGGGAAAACCGGCCATAAATCGGGGAGAAACCGGAAAATTACAATTTTTATATTTTTTATATGCTATTTGGGGGGTCTGTCATTTTTCGTAATCTCTTTTACTTCCCCCCCCCCCCAAAAAACGGTAAAAAGCGACGTTTTTGGCGGTAACTTGCTTCCACTTGACATACTAAAAAGAATTTGTGTGCCAAATTTCAAGTCTCTAGGTTTAGCTATCATGGAGCTACGTTGATTATCGGTCAGTGAATCAGTATAACCAACTGGGATTTGCGTTTTATAAGTATAAATAGATGAAAACGATCGATAGGTACTATCGATAGTTTTGAAAATCAGATTGATTAAATCTTACTTGGGATCAACCATGAGTAAAAGCAGATTAACATATTGTTGCAGACTTAGGATTCGAGGATTAAGGTATCGTGAATTTAAAACGCGTTAACTAACTTTAAAAATAATTAAAAATAAAACTTAAAATAGTTTATTAAGAAAAATGAAAAAAAAAAATAGAAATTACAATAAATAAATAAAATAAAAAAACGTAACAGAAAAGTTCAATTACTTCTCGCCAACACCGAATT
>CM022885.1:15633520-15645437 GCA_012654025.1 Pachypsylla venusta
TAGTGATGGACGCGAGACGAGAAATTTCTCGTCTCGTCTCGTAACTTTCGAGACGAGACGAGACGAGACAAGGGTTTTGTCTCGTCTCGCGTAAAAAATACGAGACGAGACAAGGCCTTGTCTCGTCTCGTGAAATCGCGAGACGAGACGAGACAAGGCCCTGTCTCGTCTCGTCTCGTGAAAATACGAGAAATTTCTCGTCTCGTGAAAAATAGGTACCTATAATAGACCTTTTCCTGGAGATATATTATTTGTATATTATATTATTTGTATATTATAGCATAAATTATATTAGCAATATAATGCAATATATGTATAATATGTATTATGATAGTTATGTATCCCGAGAATGGCTGAAAATATAAAAAAACGCAAAAACACGATTTAAGGGGGATTAATTTTAGACTAAAAAAATTTTGGCCTCGTCCAGCCGTTTAGGCTGGGCACTGGCTGGATTCAAAATCTTAAATGAGAAGGTATATCAAGTGAAAATCTTAAATGGGAAGGTATATCAAGACCTTGTTTTAAAGGTCTCGTTAATACGGTTTCATTAAAAAAACCCGGAGCTCTCTAGAATCCACCGTTCACGAATTACAGAGTGGAACATGTGAAAATGGACCATTTGCGGTCGCACACAAGTGGTAGGTAAACTGCTCAAAGCGTTGCCCGTTTAACCCATACAATGGTATAGGCGGGCCTCGAACTCACGCCCCACTTTTTCAAATGTATCAGGGGTGATGTTCACACAGGCCTTCTTGATACGGTCTTTAAGATCTTAGGGAAAGCAGTTTGGGTTCGGTAAACAACCGACTATAAATACCCCCATAAAAAATAGTCACATGGATCCAAGTCCGGTGAGCGGGGACACCATTCCCGAGGACATCTCCTACCTAGCCAGCTGTTTTGAAAACTTTGTTCTAAGAAGGTTCAACCATAATACTTATTTCTATTTATTTTTACCTACCCTTTAGGTGCGGCCGCAAAGGGTGCAGTTTCACTAATCCCCCTTTAATATAAGGGATACGTGTTTTTGCGTTTTCTTATATTTTCAGCCATTCTCGAGAAACGGGGGGTGGGGTGAGTTTTTATGGATACCCTGTATAGTATATATGTATTTTAATTCAGACTGTCTGTTTTAAGGGTTGTGCTTCTAGAACCAACCATAAGTCGTAACGATTGGAAATAGACTTCTCAAGGCGAAAACTTTGGTGTTCGCCACTAAAAAATTTACTAAAACTCTCACTATTACTATCTCACTAAAAAATTTGGCGACAAGTTCCAACACGAAGGAAGCCCATTTCTGTGGGCATCCAGGGGCTATCAACTTGCAACCCTGCCAATCCTTTCACCACCGTGAATTTAAAATAACATTAATCCTACGGACACGACCGCTAATTTGCGTTCAACCGCTATTCCTACGGACACGACCGCTATTTAGCGGAGTGGTAGATACCTATTAACAAATACATGTTTATAAAGGCCCATGTCAATTATTAGGCCAGATTAGATGTATGATTATGCCACTTAGTGATGATGATTCCCAAAGTACTATTGAAATATATTTTGTTGTAAGTAGTCCACGGTTTGATTGAAGAAAGTTTCAAAACAAGGATTCAGGGAGAACCATCACTGAACAATAAGTGTGTATTGTTAATTAGCCTGTTAGTTTAATTAATCTACGAGTATGTTATATTTGTGAATCTGCTGATTTTCTCTTTTTGTGCTGAGGCACTTTTCCCCATTTCTTGAAGCGTAGGCTTTTTGTTATTAGAGACATTTTCTTGGCGTCTTGTTGCACACGTAGTGTTTTTTTTTTTTTTGGGTGGATAAAATTTATACCTACCCGCAACGGATCAAAGCTTAGCTAGTGTTTAGAGTGAACAATAAAATCTTTGAATATTTTTATCATTGTTATTATTATTATCATCTTCTTTTATCATTGTATGAAAAATAAAGTCAGAGCTAGCGCTTCTCTAACGGGTGAAAGTGAAACTAATTTTTTGCTTATACTTTTTTACTTGATACCTATATTCATTCAGATTCCAGTTTAGTTTACTCGTTGCCTGCTTTGACTAATTTTAATTTTCACAGAATATTTATTTTTATTCTTTCGTTCGGGTCGAACTATTATCAATTTTTTTTTTTTTTTTTTAAATATTTTAGTGTAAGTTTAATATATTATTTAATTAAGTATTATATTTAATTTAGAGTTATGTGTAGTATTTAAAAATTCCATTCATTTTTCTTCACTTCTTTGGTATTTTAAAACGATACTTAAACATTACGTTTGACTAAGAAGATACCTACCGCTTCAAAGTTTACGGAATTCGTTTTATCGTGCCTTAATTAATATGTGCCTTTATTATTAATTTTTAATGAGTACCTAATTTTTCTGTTTGAACAAATCATTTCTATAATTTCTTTTGTCTAAATTAAACGTACCTATTTTAAATACATAAATTGAACTAAAGGCTAAATTCAACCCGTTTTTATCGTGTTTATTGTCGTAACGTGGGTATATCTACATAACAATTTTATGTGATTTTGTTGATAAATTAATAAATATCAGCATTGAAATATATTTAATTTCATTTAACAATAATCAGTATTTTTTAATAGTAATAATTATTGCATATATCTTTTTCAATTAAGATAGATTTTGCTGACAAAATAATAAATTTTTGAGATAAAAGATTACTCGACATCAAAAAATACATTTGATAGTGATTTTCGAAATTTTAATGGTTTTACCAACTTCACTTGTGCTTGATTACTATGTTTTGGATATTATTTTACTGAATTTTGGAAGCAATCGGTAAGTTTACCCTTATTTTTTACTTAATATGAATAATTGAAATTTTCTAAGATTCAAAAAGAAAAACTAGATTAGACACTTCGTAATACGAGTAAGTGGGTATACAATAGAGTAGACACTTTAATTTTCAGTAGACACTAAAACAAGTATCAAGAAATCTAAGTTAGTGATTAATTTTATGTAAATAAAACATTTTTTATACAAAGATAAACTTTCCTTAATGTAAAATCAATTTTCTAACAAAGGAAATTATTTTTTTCAGAGGAGAGATATTTACATCGGCATAAGATTTACCAATTAGAGTGTTTAAATTAGTCGTATGAATATATGCTTTCAAATTAGTATCTTCGCCCTTTAGCCGTATTCTCTATTGAAATTAAGTCTTTTAATTTATTTACTTTTATTCCTTACTTATTTTTACACACTTATGGGTAAAAATAGTAAAAAAATTCCCTTGTAATACCAATAAGTTAGGGTTCTAGTCTAGTTTTTTTTCTCCTTCAAGATAGTTGAAAATAGAAAATTTTGTAATGATTGGCTCAGTAGATTTTGAAAGATCTGTCAGTCAGCCAGTCATCAGGGATATCTTTTGTATTTATAGAGATTATGACATTTCATTCTCCTTCTGAAACTTCTCACAAGTGCACTGAAACTGATATATTCTGGTAGATTCCAAACATTCATTATTGAAAAAAAAAGATATTAAATGCCGTCAACATAATAAGATATATCAAAGGAAAACTTGTTTCATCAACATCATGATCATGAAAAAAATACTCAAGGAAACTGTCAATGTTTAGGAGATACTCACTTCTAGCCAACTGTACAATGAACGAGTAGTACATATAATGTACGTGAAATGTAATATTTTATTCACAATTTACACTGCAAAAACTTTTCTAAAGGTTTAAATTTTTGAAAGTTATAGGTTATAGGTAGGTAGGTACATTAATTACTATCTTTTCTAAGTGATAAAATGTGTCATGTTAATTATTATAAAGTGATATCATAATTAATAATTAACATGTTATTTAAAGATTTAAATAGTAATCCTTGAAAGTTTGAGAAGTAACTTGTAACTTGGGGGTGTCATTATTACGGACCACTCAATAGCGCAAAAAGCAAATATCACCATTTTTCCTAAACTAGTTTTCTTGTGTTCCTGTCCGAGTTGACCGAGTTCAATCTTAATATACAAATCAGAAATTTGTATATGTTTGTACCTATGTGGTAGGAGTTGTCTGTAACAATACCATAGCCCAAACGGTAGCAGATAGACAAAAATTGATGGGAATGGACTACCTCAAAATCATGGTCTACGACCCCAGGAAAAGTATCAGAATTCGATAACGTCGAACCGTTTTCAAGTTACGGACGATTTTATAATTTTTGACCAAGTTCAGTAAGTACACGGTCCAAAATCTTAAATTATCAGAACTAAAATATATCAAGCCGTTTTCGAGTTACGGCCAAAATTCTAATTTCTTTACCAAAATCGGACAGTCACGGTACGATATCTTAAATTTTATCGCGACAACATATCAACTCAAAACGAAAAGAGAGAACGTTTTAGGTGGCCGTTTAGTTCTTATTTTAGGACATTTTCTGAAAAGGTATGGCCACCCATTCCGGAGTTACAGGTTCAAAACCGGGAACGGGCAAAATAAAATTTACGAAAAAGTCAGAATGGCTGTGCCCCTAAGGCCCCTGGCGAAACGTTTTCATGTTGATTTTTTAAAGGTTGCAATATACAGGCTAAACACAAACCCATATTCCCCCGCCCCCCCACATAGTTAATATGATGGTTCTGGAGGTTCCTGTTAATTATTAGCCTTTGGAAAGGCCATATGATGACAATAAAATTGAAAATTTTAAGAACAAACTTACACATACTTACTTATAAAAAATACAACCTTATAATAGGTACTATGCATGGCCAAAAATGTATTCTTTACAATTTAAATACAACCTTTTGATGATAAACCAAATCAATAGCTAGTTACTGAGCTGGAGTCCACGTACACCTGGCTACCATCGAATACAACGATTCGACTATACCAACCTAAGAAAGTAGGACGATTTGTAGTAGTTTATTGTTTTTATTTTCAAAAAATAACCGCTGTTATAAGCAACAATATTATCTAATTGTAAATACTTGTAATAATTTTTATTAGGCTATTTTTGTTTACCTTTTTTAACTTTTTTTTTGTTTTGGAAAAGCAAAATGCGGACTACGGAGATATTTACATATTACTCGAAAATAGACCATAGTCTGCATTTTGTTTTGAATTTTTGCAATCTTTTATTTCTTATGATTTTCGTTTTTAGCTTCCTAGTTTGTGAGAGTTTCAGAAAGGTGAGAAATCGCATTTACCTGTACTTTTTTTTGTAATTTGAATTGATCCAAAATGTTCGTATATTATGAAAATGTACGCATCCAGCCACATGCAAGAGAGTTACTTATTTGTATCATGATACAGATCTGTATAACATCCTTGGAAGCAAATAATTGACAAAGGCCACTAGACATATGGAAGGATACGATAAGAAAATGTAGATGTACTTACATTGTGATCACTGGTAATCTAAAGATCGAATATTGACCATAACCTTTTTTAATCAATATTATACATTTGAACATTTGTTAAACTTGATAATGTTTGAATTGTGATCGCTATTCCGCACGGAAAATAATATTAAAAATAACCTTTATTGTTCTAAAAATATATTACGCACATCCAGTCTAAGCTAGGTCCAGTATAGAAAAACTACAAAGATGTTAGACGGCAAAACGGAAAAGTAAAGAATTGGAATTGGAAGCCCAGAAGAAGGGGTTGAGGTATCAATCTCATTAGAAGAAAAAGACGGAATTCAGAATTGGAGCGTGGTTTCAACTTTGGCATAATTTCATTCATTGAGATTTGAAAATAACTAACTGTCTTTCAAAAAAAAATCTTTGAAAAGTTCCTCTTTAGTTTTAGTTATAAATATTTTAGGTCGTATAACCGACCGTATTATCACGGTCGGTTCGAGAACAAATTGGAACTCAAATGCAAACAATAAAACTGATGTAAACAATATATCAAGAAAAGGCTTTGTTCCAAAAGACGTCAAATCAGTTGTTTTGTTATTGGAACGGTCAAATATTTCCAAGTCGTCTTTGAACAATATATCAAGAAAAGGCTGACGTTGAAAAAGAGGTCAAATCAGTTGTTTTGTTATTGGAACGGTCAAATATTTCCAAGTCGTCTTTGAACAATATATCAAGAAAAGGCTGACGTTCCAAAAGACGTCAAATCAGTTGTTTTGTTATTGGAACAAATATTTCCAAGTCGTCTTTGAACAATATATCAAGAAAAGGCTGACGATCCAAAAGAGGTCAAATCAGTTGTTTTGTTATTGGAACGGTCAAATATTTCCAAGTCGTCTTTGAACAATATATCGAGAAAAGGCTGACGTTCCAAAAGAGGTCAAATCAGTTGTTTTGTTATTGGAACGGTCAAATATTTCCAAGTCGTCTTTGAACAATATATCAAGAAAAGGCTGACGTTCCAAAAGGGGTCAAATCAGTTGTTTCGTTATTGGAACGGTCAAATATTTCCAAGTCGTCTTTGAACAATATATCAAGAAAAGGCTGACGTTCCAAAAGAGGTCAAATCAGTTGTTTCGTTATTGGAACGGTCAAATATTTCCAAGTCGGTCTTTACTTTATTTATATCTGAAAATTTTTAGCACATGACTTTGCCATAGCAATTTTTCAAAATTAACATTTTTTTAGTCTTTTAAGTGTTCCGTCACCCAAGGCCAAGGGCGCGAATACAAAACTCCGTAGAATATTACTAAAACTACGATGCCTCTCACTCACAGGAACTGTGAGATAATTTATAAGTAAACTAAGTTTCGAACATTGTTTGTTGTTGTACACTTTATGTCAGTAAAACCATTTCAGTATTATATTACTTGAATAAATAAGTGACCGAACGAATGGAGTTCTAGTATATCAACACGATTTTTCTTTAAACGTCTTTAAAGAAAACGTCTGTTTTTTCCTCGATAACTCTCGAACGCCTTGTACGATTTTGATGAAAATTGGTGTACACATTCTTTATGTTCATGGACATAGCTATTGGACTTGGACCACTAGGCAAATGGTGGCCCTTTAGTTGAGTGAGGTCTACAATTCACAAAAATGCTAGTAATGTTTATAAAAAATTAAACCCTTTATACTATACAAATGTGTAGGGCTTGCACTTGAGAGCGGTTGCTGCTAGTGATAATAATTATATGGGTCAGTATGTTATGTGTTATTTTGATTAAATTCTTGATACTCTGATTGTTCCTATTATTGTTACAATAAGCCAACAGATGACTTAACAATAGAAACGGTTAAATATATATCTATGTCGGTCTTTACTTTATTTAAATCTGGCGAGTCTTAGCACCATTTTCTATTTTTTTTNTTTTTTTTTTTTTTTTTTTTTTTTTTTTTTTTTTTTTTTTTTTTTTTTGTGGAATAAACTATTTTAAGCAAAAACAAAGTCCTAATACTTACATATTATTAAGTCTAAAAGTTGTTTCATAGGAATGGCAAGAGATAATTCAATTTGTTCAGATTGGTATTGTTGTGATATCAATCTCAGCAATACAAGAATAAATAACATTTTTTTAATTACCTGTTTATGTAATTGAAGAGGTGCAATATGGGGCTGTACGCCCACATGCAATTTATTTTAGCCCCTCCCACGGGGCTAAAACACAAATATATTTTCTGGTACCACAGTCTGTTTTATTGTCAATTGAAAAAAGGGCCCCAAGGACGGTCGTCCATAGGAAGCGACTACTTGCGACTACAAACTCAAGCTACTGCGAGCGACTGATCAAATGAATGTAGCTTTATATATAGAACCTCGTCCATCCAAAAAAAGAATTGATGACAATCGGTTGAGTAGTTTCGGAGGAGTAGGGTCACAAAAGTTTGCATTTTGTAGGGAGTATATGGCTACGCTTCGCTCCGCCCAATAATCTGACAGTTCATGAGGCGAACGAACTCGGCGAGTGATAGGTGCTGGCGAAAGAAGATGAGTTCATACATCAGTTCCTTATTAGTTTTGACTTTCTGTGAACTTGGTCCTGTACTTTCTATAGGATCCATATTTTGATTCATTTCCTTGAATTTCAGAATTTAAAATTATATAAAAGTAACTCTGAGCTTCTAGAGTTAATTTGATTCTTTAATTCGATTATATTTTGATTTATTATTAATATTTTAATAATTACGGATTAAATCAAGTGTTCAATCAATCCTCATGACTATCAGATTATAATTAGTAGTTCTGTGAAAAAAGGCCACCATTTGGCCCTTTATGTTCATGGACATAGCTATTGGACCACCCAGACAAATGGTGGGTGGTCCAATAGCTCTCTAATAGGTCACAAAAATGCTAGTAATGTTTATAAAAAATTAAACCCTTTATACTATTGTAGTGAACGACCTGTGTATGTAATATTACTATGAAACATTCTGTATATATATCTCGACGCTTCTCCTATCCATTTTTTTTTTTTATTTCTCCTTCTTTTTTTTACAATGAATCAAGAAGTTATTTTTAGTCATGTAGGAGAGGGGTCGGGGTGAAGGGGGGAATCAATGAGTGTTTACTATACTGTTCAGGTTGCTTGGGAGGATGGTCGGGGTGAAGGGGGGAATAAAAGAATGTTTAACTATGCCATTCAGGTTGACTGGGAGGATGGTCGGCGTAAAGGGGGGGGGGGAAATATGACATATTTTATTGCTCTCTCTCTCTCATTGCAAAGCATTGTTTTTGTTTACATTTAGGATGGTGATTTATGTTTTAATTATTTATAAACGCGTAGTTTCTTTTTAGAACGCGTAGTTTGATTGCGTATTAGAAAATCCTTTATACCAGATCCTTCTAGAACGATTTGAATGAAGGTATAAATAGAAGGGCACGTCTAGGAGTCGAGTCAGTAGTATTATTTGAGCGATAAACGGAGTATGTTTAATTTTGAATGCGAAATCGTTGTTTTTTTTAAGTGATAATTGAGCCGTTAATTCGTGTGTATTTTCGGGCGTTCTTTTTTTTTTAATTTATTGTAATTTCTATTTTTCTTAATAAATTATTTTAAGTTTTTTTTTTTTTTTTTTTTAAAGTTAGTTAACGCGTTTTAAATTCACGATAACTTAATCCTCGAATCCTAAGTCTACAACAAATTGGTGTCAGAAGTGGGATTAAGTATCGTGTCGTGCGTGAATTAGAGACAGTTTTTGAACAGTTTTTCGTGTTGCGTTTTGTGTTACGTGTTTTTAATTGCGTGTTCGTTTTTAACATTTTTAATTTTAAGAACATTTTTCCGTGTTTTTTAAGTTAAGAAATGGTGATCAAGAAGAGATTAGAAGACCAGTCCATCAAGGAGTTAAAAGCTGAGCTGTCTCGTCGTAGCCTACTATCAACCGGGGTCAAGACTGAGCTGCAGAACCGCTTACGAAATTTTCTACAGACGGAGGGAGCGGACCCAGATGATATGGAATTTCACATCGAAGACAAGGAATCTGTGGATGAAACGGGAGGCGGTCAGGCTGTCACCATGGAGGCGCTCACTGAGTTGCTGTGTAAGTTGCAAACTTCCATATCTGTTCAGAATAAAGACTTGTCAGACAAGATGTCTGACCAGAATAAGGACCTGACAGACAAGATGACCAATTTGAGTGACCAGAATAAAGACCTGCGTGAGAGAATAGAAAGTCAGGGGGAGAGGGTAGAATACCAAGTAACTTTCCTAAGTCAGAAGGTTGATCAGCAAAATACATCGCTGTTACAACTAATCAAAACAAACCATAATGATTTGCTGGAGTTTCAGCACAACGTGGAAACTCGTTTTGACGAGGTACGAGGGGAAGTTGACGAGATAAGAGGGGAAGTACAGCAAGATATTGCGAATGTACGTAATGAAGTAAATCAAACTGTGAATCAAGCAGTGACTGATTTGAAGTCTAAGCTGCTCATCAAAATTCAAGAACTCAGTATTAAAGAGAAAAAGGACGAAGAACACCCCCCGTCCTCCCCTCGCTTAGACCAGCAAAGAAATGAACCCCTCCCCTCTTCTGTAGCCTACCCCGCGTCGTCCAGCGATATGCGAACCAACGTTCGAATGAAGGCTCCTGTATTTGACGGGACAACATCGTGGCCCGTATTCAAGAGGCAGTTCGAGACTGCTTGTGTGGTGAACCAGTGGGGAGTCACTGAAAACGATGTCTGCGAAAATGAAGAAGATGGATGAACGTTATACCATGATACAAGCTGATGTAAAAGAATTGAAATCTAGATTAGAAGAAAAGAATCGTCATATTGAAAAGATAACGCAGACTACACTCCAAGTAACACGTGAGAAAAATAAAATGCAAACAGCGGTCAATGTGCGGCGTTTAAACATCGATCAACAACCGGGATGGAGCATCGAAGAGCTGCGTAAAGAACAACAAGAAGATACCGAAGTTGGTCCTTTCCTGGAATGGAAAGAACGTGACGAGAAACCTTGGTGTCAACAAGACCATTGACAAAGTTTGAGAACGCTTCTACTGGCTACACATGAGACAAGATGTTGAAGACTGGTGCCGAAGATGTTCCAGTTGTGCGGTGAGCAAGGGCCCACGTTTAAGAAGCAGAGGCGAAATGCAGAAGTATGTGGTGGGCGCCACTTTTGAGAGAGTGGCGATGGATGTCTCCGGACCGTTCCCTGTATCAAATAGTGGGAACCGTTATATTTTCTAGTAGTGATGGACTACTTCAGTAAATGGTCAGAAGCGTACGGAATTCCTAATCAAGAAGCGACCACTGTGGCTAACTGTCTGATCGACCAGTGGATCAGTAGATTTGGTGTACCCTTGGATTGTATAACCCTAAGCGACGAAAAGGTCGCAGTCCCAAATTACAACAAAATTGGGAAGGCCCTTACAAGGTTATTGCTAAGATTAATGATGTTGTATATAGGATACAGAAAGGCTCTAGAGGCAAATTTAAAGTTATACATCTTGATAGGCTAGCACCTTATCTTGAACCTGAGTTTCCCTAGGTCATGCGCTATGTGGGTTGCTGTTCGGGACGAACAGACCTAGGGAGGGGATAGTGTAGTGAACGACCTGTGTATGTAATATTACTACTATGAAACATTCTGCATATATATCTCGACGCTTCCCCTATCATTTTTTGATTATATTTTGATTTATTATTAATATTTTAATAATTACAGATTAAATCAAGTGTTCAATCAATCCTCATGACTATCAGATTATAATTAGTAGTTCTGTGAAAAAAGGCCACCATTTGGCCCTTTATGTTCATGGACATAGCTATTGGACCACCCAGACAAATGGTGGGTGGTCCAATAGCTGTCTAATAGGTCACAAAAATGCTAGTAATGTTTATAAAAAATTAAACCCTTTATACTATTGTAGTGAACGACCTGTGTATGTAATATTACTATGAAACATTCTGTATATATATCTCGATGCTTCTCCTATCCATTTTTTTTTTATTTCTCCTTCTTTTTTTTACAATGAATCAAGAAGTTATTTTTAGTAATGTAGGAGAGGGGTCGGGGTGAAGGGGGGAATCAATGAGTGTTTACTATACTGTTCAGGTTGCTTGGGAGGATGGTCGGGGTGAAGGGGGGAATGAAAGAATGTTTAACTATGCCATTCAGGTTGACTGGGAGGATGGTCGGGGTGAAGGGGGGAAAATATGACATATTTTATTGCTCTCTCTCATTACAAAAAGCATTGTTTCTGTTATATTGTAGGATGGTGAATTACGTTTTAATTATTTATAAAACGCGTAGTTTTCTTTTTAGAATGCGTAGTTTATTTGCGCAATAGAAAAATCCTTTTCCAGAATCTTCTAGAACGTTTTGAATGAAGGTATAAATAGAAGGGCACGCGTAAAAACGAGTCAGTAGTATTATTTGAGCGAGAAGCGAAGTCAGTATTGTTTCAGTGATAAACGAAGTAGTATTCTTTGAGCGATAAACGGAGCGTGTTTGGAAGCGATATCATAAGTGAACGGTTATTCGTGTGTATTTTTGGGC
>CM022885.1:15652358-15683802 GCA_012654025.1 Pachypsylla venusta
TACAAGAGAGAAAGTTGGAGGTACGACTGTTAACCAATGTAAAAAGCATTGAGACTTAATCACTGATGCTAACTTATTGGCCAGCAGTAGGTCAAATTTCTATTAAAAAACTTACCTTTTGCTATTCTAGGCTCCCTCGAACAAAGTAAGTCAATGTGTAGAACTAAATAAATGCAGCGTAAAATTAGCATTTCAGATCATTTTAATATTTGAAAATCGGACCATTTTTAAAGGACTTATGAGCTTATCAAAAAAATCACGTTTTTAGCGATAACTCCCAAACTAAGGCCTAAACAAAAAAGTCACACCTGTAAAAAGTGATTCCTTTTTTATGTTCTACAATTCCTATTCCCATGATACAAACAACCTGAATCACCCTGTATATATATATATATATTATGATAATTTGATATCTTTTCGTTTTGTCAAAGTGATAAGTTATATCGTATTATATTATAGGAATATCGTATTTTGAGCATCCGCACGTCTTCCATCACGTAGTAAGATAAAGATGTAGTATTATTCGAAACCTCTGATTTTTTTTTTCGATAAGCTTTGATTGTTTCATTGAGGACATGAGTTTATCAAACATTATGATTTTATCAAATTTTATTTAGCTAGTTTTAGGACCAAAGCAGATAATTATTTTAGTGAACACTTTATGTAACCTTAAATGCATCTAATCTAATTCATTTATTTGTAATCTTTTAGTAGCAGATAGACCGGAACGTTGATATCTTTTTATCATAATTATATTACTATCAAATTATACTTTTGTATTGATAAGAGGGAAAAAAAATTGTTCCAAGTAGTTTTAATTTCCAAGTTGATTACTAGAAAACAGATTCATTGTTGATATAACAGGTACCTTTAAGTGTTTTTTTTTTAAAATTTTTCAAAATTAAATGATTCTGATCTTGCTTTTGAATACCTATCTATTTATGCATTAATCGTATGACTTTTCGCTATATGCATCTGACTGTGTCAAAGTAATAAATTATGATAAAATAAAACAGGTCTAGTGTATTTATGATTCGAAAAGGATCAGGAGATCAATGATATTGTTAAACTATCAAGATGCTCGATCTGTTACGGTCAATTGGGGCTACTGGAGCATGCGGGGGTATTTGTCAAAAGTTAAAATATAAAATGATAATTAAATAACTTTTGACCTAAAAACACCAAGTAGCCCCGTTAGACTTTAGTTATTTAACATTTTGGGTACAACCTGTGGAAGAAAATGACATTACCTTCAAATCTCTAAATATCAGCTCAGGACTGCCTTTACGACGAAAATAATTGCATTGGCGGTTTATCATTTTTGTTATCGGCAGTCGTTTCCAACCTTAATAATCATTTATACTCGTATATAACCTTATTCTTATATTTATTTTATCCATGATAACCGAGCAACATTTTAGTGATAATGTTTTACAAAAATAACGAAAGTCCAACGGCACATTATGGAGCTCCAGGCGAACAATAAATTCGAAAATGAATCCGGAAGTTTGATATTACATGATCTGTAAACAATTTGGGCGGTCACGTTGCTGTTGATTACCAAAACGAGTTGCTCAGTGGTCATACGATGCATGCTGGAAACGGAGAAAAATAAGGTTACGAGTACATATGGAAATACTGCGGATAACTAGAATGAAAAAAAATCTAAATGACAAAATTTTCAAGGAAAAAAAACTGCAAAAATTTAAATTCGTACTTTTTTGAAACACCCTCTTGGTACATATATTATTTGCATACTCAAAAATATTATCCATGGAAATCATGTCTTGCTTTGTACATTAAGGAGCGCGGTAGCGATCCGCCCCGCCAAGTCAAAGAAATGCGGTAGCTACCAAGAGTATATTATACGCCACAGCTTATATTGCCGATTTCAGCTACTTCCAGAGGAAAAACTACACACCTCAGGATAAAAATGATTATTTCCTACGTATGGGGCGAACTCAGAGACGAAGTATATAAAGTTTCAACAAAATCGGTCGGAGATATAGGCTTCTGAAAAGTACATTTTTTTTTCTCATTGTCTGCTCTGCTGCTGCTTCTTCTTTGATGTTGACGCACCTACAGCGAAAACTACTGGACCGATTTTGATGAACGATAGCACATTTTTTTTTCTCGTGAGTGGCAGATGTGCCTTTTGCTACTTATATTGTCCCTCAGTGGACCCTTCATCCCCAAATTTTCAAAAACCCTCAAAATTGGGGGTATTTATTTGACACACGTGTTATATATTTTCCGAAGTAATGAAGCGATAAGGACGTGTGAGGTATCATTTTATTCACCAAATCAAGCAGAGGTAAATGGTTAGTACCGAAAATATACAAGGTGTAATTTATCTCATATACAGGGTGTTATATAAGACAAATAAAATGTTAGAAAGTTCATATTTTTCTTTAGTTAGGATTTCCTCACATGATACGTAATGAAATATTATTTTAACGTTCAATTATTTATACCGGGTGTAACACATTGATTAATGATAGCTGATGATAGATTGATTTTCATCAATTTTGACTAAAGAATTTCTTTAGCGAACCTGAAAGTTCAGACCAGAAAATGATTTCCGAACCAATGAACCGATATGGACGTATGAGGTGTCATTTGAATCACCAAATCAAGCAGAGTTACATGGTTAGTACCAAAAATATACAGGGTGTAATTTATCTCATATACAGGGTACAGGGTGTTTTATGAGACAAATAAATTGTTAACCAGTTCATATTTTTCTTTACTTGGATGTCCTCACATGATACACAATACAATATTATTTTAACATTCAATTATTTATACCGGGTGTAGCACATTGATTGATGATAGATTGATTTTTATCAGTTTTGACTAAAAAGTTTCTTTTAAAAATCTGAAAGTACAGGCTGAAAAACGTCCAGCGCCCTTGGTTTCTCCACCGGACGTTGTCATACTCAATTTTTTTTTCCAAATTTTGACTGAAAAATGTCTTTTAAAAAATTGAAAGTACAGTCCGAAAAACGTCCAGCGCCCTCAAGGAAATGACCGGTTGGACCTTGGTTTCTCCACCGGGCGTTGTCTGGGGTATAGTTTGAACTTAGATGATAATAATTCAGATATGATACTTTTGTTAGATCTCTGCCCTTTTACCATTATATAAATTGGGGAGCGCGGCAGCGCTCCGCCCGCCAAGTCAAATACAATGAGCGTTGCACAAGTGATATATTACTTCACGTCACAAAGTGCACTTTTCAGGTCTCTCTACAGCCGCGAGAAAAATATGTGGAGTGACTTTTGTTGAATATTTGATAATCGGATTGGTAGATGATGAGATAAAATCAACAATTTGAAAAAAAAAGTTACGGGAACACTGAGAAAAAAACATTTCAAAATGGTCATTTTTACTGTCTTATCCTCCTTCTTCATCTTCTTCTTCTTCTTCTTCTTGGATGTTGACGGGGCTACAGCCAAATCTACCGAACCGATTTTGATCGGAGATGTCTCATTTGGTTGCATCTTGTGTAAGGGTGTGCCTTTTGATATTTTTGTGCTAAAAAAATACCCCCCACTACCCCCATTTTTCAAAAAGGTGGTTTTGAGCACTTATTTAAAATTCAAAAATCGTATAGTTTTTCATCCTAAAGTCGAATTTTGATGGAAAAAGATTGCTATGTTTCATTATTACCCAAAATAAGCAGAAAAGTTTGAATATGGTGGGGGATAGGAGTTATTTGGGAGGGGTAAATAAAAAAGAAATAGGAAATCAAAGTAGTTTATACAAACTGTATAAGTGTAAACACTAGTGTTGAGGGATCAGAAACTGAATCTATAGTCTAGGTAAAGAAGACTTATTTGCTTATGGAGCCAGTTTGGGGAATGGGGGAAGCGTAAACCAAATGCTGTCAAAAAATTTTAGATCGTGTAAATTGTTTAAAAAAAATTGTAAGAGAGTAATGAATGCCAAGAAAGATAGATAATCCCAAGAAAGCTGGATAAAATGGACAGTTCGATAAAAAAAGAGGAAGGCAAGAGAAAGAAGGTGGGGGTTTGGTACCATTTTTTTTTTTAAAATTATTGATTCGGTGCAAAAATTGGTAAAAATGGCGTGTCTCATTTTGTTAAATATCGTTTAATGGATGTGTCATATGCTAATTACATGACCCCCCCCCAACAACACACCACTCTTTATAAAAAATGTTTTTGAGACCTACTTGAAATTATAAAAAAGGTTCACAACTGAAAGACCGAATTTAATAAACAAAAGAAAAAAGGTCAGGTAAGCCCAAACAAAATTCACGTAAATAAAGAAATATAGAAAAACGTTAACACAAAATTAACACAGACCCCTCGACCTATAGACCTCATTCATTTAAATGGCCTACAGCCTTATGTACTACTCGTGGTTCAGTGAACTATAGACCTCATTCAATTAAATGGCCAACTGCTTTATGTACTACCAGTGGTTTAGTGAGCTATAGACCTCATTCATTTAAATGGCCAACAGCTTTATGTACTACCAGTGGTTTAGTGAACTATAGACCTCATTCAATCAAATGGCCAACAGCTTTATGTACTGCCAGTGGTTTAGTGAACTATAGACATCACTCGTTTAAATTGCCAACAGCTTTATATACTACCAGTGGTTCAGTGATCTATACATGGGCATACGCAGCATCTCGTCTAGGGGGGCAGCCGAGTTTGTGACCCGGAAGGGTCATCTTTTTGCTACAGGCAAGCTTTTTTGCTTTCCTTATCCTATAAAAAGAGAAGTATTGTAATGGGCTGAAATTTTCGATGTCGAGTTTTTAATGCCAAAACACGTTTTGAGGTCCCAGGAGCCCAAATCTTGAGTTTCAGTCATTAAATTTCAGTCCGCGTGTGTGTCTGTCCGTCTTTGAAATGATATCTCAAGAACGGTAAGTTGTAGAGACATGAATTTGGTATGTTTGTCAGTTTTATGCCATGAACGGAAAAATAAGCTTTTGGTGGAAATCGAATATACCGTTGACGGTTAGCCGCTTTTCAGCGTTTTCGTTTAAAATGAAAACGGTAATAGCTAGAACTTTAAACTTGGTGCTTATTCAATTATTCATATCAATATCATACAAAGAATTGAAAAATACAACTTAGGTTGAAGTGTAATATATTTTTAGCCGCTAATTAGAGGTTGATGTCCTCTTTTTGACGGTCATGCCTAAAATCAGAATGGAAAGAGCTAGAACTTAAAATTTAATGCCTATTCATATCAATTTCATACAAGAAATTTAAGAATAGGTAAGATTGAAGAGTAATATATTGTTAAGGATTATAGATAAGGAAAGTTGAGCGATGTTCACACCAGTTTTTTTTTAAGTTACGGGTGAAAAGTATTTTTATCTAGTGTAAGATGGGCAGAAAAATCATAATATCTAGTTTAAGATGGGCCGAAAAATCATAATATACTCGTATAGTGTATATTGGATTTTCTAGGGGGAGGGGCTAAATTTTTTTCGTGAGCTAAATTCCTCTTTGGGGCTATGTAAGACCCTGCACCTAAGCCTCTTATGGGCTTTTTGTGCTTGAGGGGGAGGGGCAGCTGCCCTCCCCTTGCGTACGCCCATGGATCTATAGACCTCATTCATTTAAATGACCAATAGCTTTATGTGCTACTAGTGGCCCAGTGAACTATAGACCGCATTCATTTAAATGGACTTTAAATGGATTCATTTAAATGGACTACAGTCTTATGTGCTACTAGTGGATTAATGAACTATAGACCTCATTCATTTAAATGGCCAATAGCTTTATGTACTACCAGTGGTTCAGTGATCTATAGACCTCATTCATTTAAATGGCCATCAGCTTTATGTGCTACTAGTAGTTCAGTGAAATTAACACTATTTATTTTTTTTAAAAAAAAGTATAACTTCTCATATGTAAACAAGATAATATTTTAGGTCTAGTAAAGTAAAAGCGATCAAATATGTCTGTGTGTTGGTGAATGAGAAATTCTCCACCAAAGTTAAGAATCTTCCAAGTAGGGTCTTAAATTATTAGGTAACTGAGATACCTTCGTACACCTATTATACCCCATATTATTGAGGAGTGCGACAAGTTAATTAGCGTTGCACAGGTGGTAATATATTACTTCACGTCACAAAGTGTCCTTTTAGGGTCTCTCTGAAGCCCGGAAAAAATATGTGGAGTGAGTTTTGTTGAATATTGGAAAAAAAAGTTACGGGAACACGGAGAAAAAAAAAACATTTGAAAAGTGTCATTTTAAAACTGTCTTAGTCTTCATCATCATCATGATTTCCTTCTTGGACGTTGACGGGGTTACAGCCAAATCTGGAACCGATTTTGATTGGAAATGTCTCATTTGGTTGCATCGTACTACCACTATTTGCCCAAAAGCCGGATTTTAATAAGCATTTAAATTTTATAGAATCTCGTTTAAAAGATAGAATGATATAAACAATGCTTGCTATGTTTCATTATTGTCCAAAAAGTTATAGAAGGCAAAAAAAAAAAATATAAAAAAAAATGGGGAATCAATTAAGTTAATTCTAAGTGTATAATTAATTATACTACTGAGAGTACTGATGTGTGGTCAAATAATACCCCTGAGTAATTCATAATCTTTTCTCGATAGCAGCCGTGTTCAACCTGGAGGTAGATTTTTAAAAGTAGTGAAATTAATGTAAAAAAGGGAGAAAAGGATATACAATTGAGGCGGGCACTGTTTTGATTTCAGTGCTTTTTGTGACTAATGACTTGGCGAGAACTTTTTACCGCGAAGTGGTTTTTTGGGGGGTACATATTATCTTGCTACAAAAAGTTATGAGATCCCCCCAAAAATACCACTGCGTGCTATAAAAATTCCCCGCCAAGTCATCACTCCAAAAAAGATATGAAATCTATCCCGCTATCCACTCTTCCGTTCTTCGAAATACCTAATGACTTTAAATTCCGACCCCACCCCAAACAATTTCAGAATTTTAGTCTGATTTCCTCCCTCTCTTCACCAACACGCAGTCTTGGTGGGCTACCTCGGTTCGTTTAACCACTAGAAGATAGGGACCACTCTGTTCCTCTGTTCTACTTTAGCGGTTTATAAATTTGTTACGTTTAATAATGATGAGAGGTACCCCACCAAGACTGCGTGTTGGCGGAGAGAGTGAGGAAATCAGACTAAAATTTTGAAATCGTTTGGGGTGGGGTCGGAATTTAAAGTCATTAGGTATTTCGAAGAACGGAAGAGTGGATAGCGGGGCCCAAAATAGATTTCATGTCTTTTTTGGGGTGATGACTTGGCGGGGAATTTTTATAGCACGCAGTGGTATTTTTGGGGTACTTTATATATGTTATGAGATTTTTTCAAAAATATTTCGAGAATAAACCATTTTCTTTTTCACATAAAATTAAACAAGATTATTTCAGTTCAAACGAATGAAATATTCTCTTGACATAACCTTCGTCTTCGTCGTAGCTACCTGAATTAAATGATTAAGTTTGAAATTTATTTATTACTGTTGTTGTTCCGTTGCTCATAGATGTCGACAATAATAACACAATAAAACAAATACGTGTACGACGAAGCACGTAGAAAAAAAAAATACAATTTTTGTGTTTGTATATACATATATATTTATTATTATTATATATGTATACACATTATAACTGACCCATTTGTAAATATTTTTGGTCAGTTACAGACACGAAGTGACCCATTTACATAGGTAAAGTAGGGTCACAAGACATGGTCATTTTTTCTACTTTAAATTTTTTGAATGGGAGACAGATTCAGTTTTAGAAAACCCGGTCAAGTGCAAGTCGAGATTCTTTATTAAAGAAATCTTCTCGTGTGTCCGGTATCAGCATTTTTAGGTGAGAACGCAATATGTGAAAATTTGAACTGGTCTCCTCTTTCCATTCGTGAGAAATTGTTGATTCTCTAAATTCTGTGATTAGCGAATTTTAGAGGAAGTAACAATATCTCAATTCGAAAATCACGTGACTTGAGTTTATGCAAGATTAAAGCGGAATTCAGTGTAGGAGCGTGTATTCAGCCTCACATTCTATTATTACTCTTTTGGTACGGAACCCCAAAAAAGCGGGCACTGGGACCTTACTTAAGAAGCTTGAATGTATATTTTGTGATGATTAAATATCAATTTTGTATGTTATTAACTGATTTATATGTGCTTTAGCACGACTTATTGAAGTCTGGGCCAAAGTCGATTCAACTATGACTTAACATTTAAAATCCCCTTGTATACCTGGTAGTACTGTAGTAAACATTTTTAACGCAAGCATTAGTTATAAATCCAAGAAGTACCTATATGGTGTTGGCCAAATCCGAATCAAAGAGTTTATTGCCACAATTATGTAACATTAACGTACATTTTGGAACAATGTAGCCCCAATTTAACAAATTTGAGGGCTGAGATTTTAACAGGTATGTTGCGGCTTCTTTCATTTCTTGATAATCCTTTCCTTCACATCACTCAAGGGTGGAGAACTGGAGAAAGAGTAGTTTTAGAACTTACATTTTTAGAAGCGCACAAAACTCTTTCCTTTATTACAATTATTATTGTTGTTTGGGAAAAGACATAATGAAAAACTTTATCTTCTTAAAATGTAATTTTGTAACTATTTTTTAGATGAGGGGGGGGGGGTAATTAAACCCCATATCCTAATGCTTAAATAATTGTTTTTAAATTCAAAATGTGTTATTAATGTGTCTAATTTTTAAACATGACATTTCCAAAAGAATCAAGAACTGATTTCAAGTTTGTTATTTAATGATATGGTGTATGCGCTATATATATTTGTTTTAAATTACATTTTTAATATAAAACAAAAATAGACTGATAAGACGCATATATGCATAATGTTGCAGTGAACATGAAATTAGAAAGATATTTGATTTTCTAGGTTAAGTTTCCATAAAGTGTAATTATTTCGTCAAGTGACAAATGACTAGGTCAAGTAGATAGTTTTTAACTGCATAATATTATACCGGATCGTTATTGTGGATCTCATGTTATCGTTTTACAGGCAAATTAATCTTTGTGAGTGTACGCACTTAGAATTACTATTTATGAGGTATATATTTCAGTTTCCTCACTCATCCCGATATTACTTCTCAATTATGGGTTTTTGGTGGAACTGATCCTCAGGGTGAGCATGGCTCCTGTTTAGAAAATTCAATATTTTAATCAAGGATATTACTTTTGAACTGCGGAACACCTTAGTATTAAATTCCAGTTTTCACGCCCATCCCAATGTGGTGCTTCTCAACTATGGATTTTTGGTGAAACCGACCCCCAAAGCACAGCTCTCATTTAGAAAATTCAATAATTTACTCAAGGATATTACTTTTTGTACTTCGGAACACCTTTGTATCAAATTTCAGCTTTCTCGCTCATCCCGAAGTGGTACTTCTCAATTCCGAAAACGGTCCATAAACCGGGAGAAACTCGGAAAATTCCAAGTTTTATATTTTTATGGGATCCTTATATAATATTTTGGGGGGGCCATTTTCGGTAATTTTTTGTTATCAGTAGTTAGTATACCAACTGGGCTTTATGATTTATGAGTATAGATTTAACGAAAGACTCGGTCAAAATGAAACTTCAAATTCACCTTTCTCAAAAACTTAAATTGTAGAATTTATTTAAACTTAAATTGTTCAGAAATTTATTTAGATTTATTGCAACTGAAATGCCTCGTGTAGAAAGTTGTTAACGGAAACTTTATTTTAGTCTTCAAGCTTGAACAGTTTTAAACAATTTTTTATGTGAGTAATAAAATATTATGATTTTATTTGATTAACCACGTCAATCATACCTAAATATATTACTTCGCCCTCTAAGCTGTTCAAAAGAAAAAATTGTAGCCCTAAGATAGTTAAAAATAACGTATCTTTTCATCGGTGAAAAAATATGTAAATCGGCTCAGTAGTTCCAGAGATTATCTATCTCCTGTGTATATTTTTTCCATATTTTTAATATTGGCATAGATTACGATATGCTATATTATGAGTTGCAGGAATTGTTTGAACATAAATTATTTCACATTTTTGTGTTAGTTTGAATTTTAAAAAACTGGACAGTTCCAAAGAGCACAAAGGCAGAACCCTTTTGTGCAAAAGAAAATTCCATGAGAATTTTTTTTTTTTTTAATTTCTTTAGTGTATGGCTTTTGACTATATATACATCAAAGATGATATAATATGAAATGAGGATGATGAAAAGTGATTCAGGAAATCTACAGACGATTTTTTATTGTAAAGAAAATCCACTGATCTCACTGATTGAATTTGGTTTGTCGCGCTTGCTCTTTGTATGTGTGTATGTCACTATAGAATACACATAATCTTACTTCTGATTAAAAAATATAAAATCACCTAATGAGATTGTCTGGTTGCCTGAGGTGTAAGTTTTTTTCATATTTTTTTAATTTAGCATATGTCTTTTTACCTACTATATACATGAAGACTTCTTGATGTCCTATATCTTAGAAAAAAAGATGATCTTATTTTGCTCTCATATCTCATCCATTAAATTTTACCAATTTCAATAAATATGCAGTTCAAACCGAATGCCATCTTTACTTTATCTGCTGAAAATTCGAACACACTAAAAAAAAAAGGAAAGTCGTGGAGAAGATATCAAATCTAATATAACTATTTTGAAATTATTAGGAATTTTCCAAAATAAATCGGATTGTACCTATTACCTATACCTAAATTCGTAGCGGATAAGTCAACAACAGGTGCCGCTACCTGAAACACTGGCTAGTTTCAATCTAGCCAAAGCAAAGCACAATAGGAGACTATTGCTACAGAGTGTACCTATACCTACCGATTTATGTGATATTGAAATACACTCTTATTTGAGTAGGTACTACTAATGTCATTGAAACATAATAAAGAGCAACAGATTTCTCTGTGATCTTTGAGAATTTTGATGGATGATTAATGATGTCTTGCTCAAGGTAGCTATTGACAATTTCAGCAAATATCAAGATCAAAAATAAATTATAATAGATCCATGATTAAATTTTCACTTTCTATTATCTCAATTAGTAACTACATAACATTATGGTAATGAAAAATATCATTTCCTTGATTTCCAATGTTGATTTCTTAAACTTAGGTTATGTGAATTGTGAACTAATTATTTATTCAAAATCAAGATAAAACGAGAGAACATTTTTTATAATAATATCTCTCTATTTCGAATCACATCAATCCAAATTAAAAAATACACTCATTTTTTACAGTAATAGGATGAGCAACTAGTAACCTTGGGTTAATGTTATATCGGTTCATGTTATCGGATATTTCATGTTAATGGTTTATTTGTTTCGTGTTGCACTCAGAAAGACAGCTGTCTTGTGGATCGAAATTATTTGTTCATTCACATCCAGACAAAGACCCCAGTCGAGTGGCGTGGAGATTATTTTGCATTTGCGGAGAAGCCCCAGTGATGGTCTATTAGCTAAACCCACCCTCACATAGTCTGCAATCTTAAGCAAATATTGATGATTTAAAATTGATGAACAGATAGTAAGCTCGTTAATAAATGAGACAAAATAATAATTGAAAAACTCTGAAGAAAGAAAACACTCAAACCTTATAATACACCTAGCTCAAAACCTTACCCCTGATCCATTCACTGTCTCATTGACAACTTAGGATTTTAATTACTCATAAAATTGGGAAGCTTGAAATAAACATGCAAAGGAAAGTTGTACCAATTTTTTTTTTTTTTTTTAAAAAAAAAAAAACACATATATAACACCATTTTTTAGTTCGATGTTTTTTTGTAAATTTCTGCTGATGTGTATGCACAAGTTGTGGCCCTTAAAAACCAAATAGCTTTTAAGGTCCGATCCTACCACGACGTGTTTTCAGAGAGTTTCATATAACACTATGTCAACCTGTGTTAATACTATACCCAAACCCGAGTGTTTCAAAACTCGGTTTTTGGTAGGACCGGATCTAAGTTATGGTCTATTAAATTATCCCAACCTTCCACGGAACCGCGGGTATAATATGTCTAATATCCTTCCAGGAAGGTTAAATTTAATAAAAAAAAAAGATTTTATTTAAATTAAGTTACCAAAATAGATTTGAATTATTTGAAAGAAAAATCTTGGTCACAGACTGACTAATAGTGTTAAAATTGCAAATTTTGGTAAAAAATTAAGCGTAGGTTTTCAATTTTTGGCCGGTCATTGTACTTCTCCCTGATTCAGAGAGGCAGGAATCATTTTTATGGTTATGTCTCTCAAACAAATATATTTTTTTCCTGAAAATCTTATTCGGCAATAAGGAATGTAAATACTTATAACCCTACTCGTAATTATCCTCTAAAAGTCCATGGACTTTTTGTGTTTTGTAGGCTTAAAGGCCCAGTGTCCAAAATTTTGAACAATTATTTTGTAGGCCTAGAAGCCCAGAGCTGCTGAGCGGTTTGTAAGCTTAAACGCCCACGTCCAAAATTTTGAACATCTTGAGTTGTTGCAATTATGCAATATTTTTAACATTTTTTAACCCTCTGAAAATCTTAGTAATATTATTGAAAAATGGACAAATTAATTTGAATGTTCATGGTCCAAAACTCCTCTTCTTCAAACATATCTCGTTTATTCCTAATAATTACAAAACAATTTTTTGGGGTCTTTTAGGTCTATAAAATGAATGTCCAACATTTTGGACACTGGGTCTTTATGACTACAAAAAGTAAAAATTTACGCTGGACTTTTAGGCCTACAAAACGATTGTCCAAAATTTTGGACACTGTGCCTTTAGAGTTTATAAGTAGTGTTAATTAATTTGAGAAAATATTTGGTAAATAGCTTGGTTAAAATGAATATCCCCTTATCTAAATAGGAAAGGGTGCAGATAAGTTAAAAACAGGTTTTACACTAGCTACTGTAATTTGCAATGTGACACTAAAGCACTTTTCCTTTGTTCTCCAGAATCGCACCCCAAAAATATCGAAACTTAAAGTTAATCCCATGTTGATCAGCGAATAAAAGTATTCTCTGAAGTTACCTACTCTCAAAAGAAACTGATTAAAAATTCAACTCCAAACAACAAATACCTAGGTGCATATATTCTATAGTCAATGTATGGGTTATTATTAGATGGAATATTTTATTAAAGTTGAGGAACTAAACAAGGAATGTTATAAAAGTGAAGGTCTCGATCATTTCATTGTCAGTGTCGAAGTTGAGACCCTGTATTCTATGTAAGTTCTCCTCAATGTCATCTTCTCTTGTCTCAGTAGTCTGTAGTGACCTTAGTTTTCATTGCCGATCTACATTCATGTTATCCCCTTACGTATATTTTTATTTAAAAAAAATACTGGAAAAAACTGTAACGCAAAAATATACCGTTAGAAAGGCACCCGAGCTTTTCAAATAATGAAAAGATAAACTGTCAGCAATTTTATAACTGAGATTAACTTTAAAAACAACAACATTGTTTGCGACGGTGACGGTACAAAATTATCTTAACTATATTGACCATCATTGATGATGGTATCATCATGTCCGATGTTAAGGGAGTGCAAAAACTCATTGTCTATTTTTTTTTATCGTCATCATACTTGTACATTTAGAGGTGAATAATTGGCATAGGCCCACAAAACCATGTCAATCACTGCAATAAAATTTCGATACGAGTTACAAAACATTGTAGAATTGATTTGTGTGTTATTTTACATCGTCAGTTCTGGTGGACTCGGCCAATTAGGATTTCATCCTCAAGTAACTTCTCATTACATCTAATCTATAGTATACGGAAGTAAGTACCGAAGTCATCGAGTGAAGTATTGATGTGAACTATAATATTTAATTTGCTCATCAGTGCTGAATCCAATTAAAATATTGGTGCAAGAGAACCTTACCATATTGCACTCACCAGTTTCTATCAGATCATAGATGTTTTTCAACGTCAGTCGTGGACAGTACTCAAATGAAAGAGTACATGTTGTGTAAACTTGAGTTGCTAACTTTTGAGGGATGCGCATATCCTCGTGAGAATAAATAAATAACTGGTGCTGATTTGGTGAAACGGTACAAGGTTATTCCCTATTTTGACCTTGAAGTCGTAGAAAAATATACCTCCTAACCTGCTATGCTCGGTTTATTAACTCATTGTGATGGTCAATTCTGAATCGATACAAACGCTTACAATCCGAGGTTTGAATTATTTTCAGATCTAACCGCATGTTTAGTGCTACTTCCTTGGTTGATTTTGCTAAAGAATGTCATTGATTGTAGGCGTTATAATACTTTAACCAAATTTCGGTTAGCGTATAGTCCGTAGAGTGTTTGCTTGTCCAGGCCCGTATCCAGCATTTTTTTTTGGGGGGGGGGAGTTTTATCATATAGGGATTATATGAAGTTAAAATAGCAAATTATTAATGTTATACTGATTTTCAAAAATTTCGTGGGGGGGAGGGGGTGAACCCTTAAAACTCTGTACTGTATACGGCCATGTGCTTGTCAGTTATTATCCGAATAATATGGTGCATATTATCATTGTAACAATAAAATAGTGAAGAATGAGATTATGTGAATTATCATTTTAAAGATTTATCTAACTTAGAGTAAACTGAGTTGAGATAAAAACATTAAATCTTTGTTTACAGTCAAAGGGCTGCAACAAACGTTACTTGACGGAATGAAAGGCACTTGATCTTAATTTATTTAGTATGTTTGGCTGTACCCTTGTCATCATTGAACAAGAATTTTCAAAACTACCACATTTTGTTTGTTTATAGTTTATATTTGCCTTGACCGATTTTAATAAACAGTTCCCATTTAAAAATTCATTTACATTTTATTCCAAATTTCATTATTTCTTTTCTCCAATAATTTATATGTATTTTCGATCATCAGCTATATTAGCTGACTTGGTGGCGTGATGGATTCGCAGCCAAGATTTTGGAGGTTTTAATACAAACAAAGGCTTAAATATGGAAATAACATGGGATAGTATTTTGAGAGCATTAGCTTAACACAATTAAATTCCTTTTATATAGATATTTCCGATCAAAGGATTTCAGTTCATGCGGATTTTTTTATTCACTTCAGAAGCGTAACTTTATCTCCACCAGTATTGAATATTTCAAGCAAGACAACTCTAGCATCATTTTGAAACATCTAAAAGACATATGTTGAACGTTAGCTACCCAATTTACAGGTTGTTGTATTTTTCACATTGACCCTCCCATAGTTCCAAAACACTGTTATATATTATTTAGAACCTGGTTGCAATTTGAAGTCATCAAAATTATCACTGCTGCCCTTAGAGATCTGTTGTAACTTGTAAACTCCAACAATTTTAATGACAGCATATTTGAACTGGATTCAAATGCAAAGTGTCACTATTTTTTTACCTATCCTTACAAGAAATAGAACTAAAAATTCGCAGCCGATCAAAATTATTGGGCACTTTATATGCATAATATGAATATTACGCATATGTATACCTAATATATTAGAGTATTAAAAAGACTTATTTAGTGTCCGAAAGCATACGTTCCATCTCAGATTCCAAATGACAAACTGAAAGCATATCTGCTCGCTTGCTTACCTTCATAATATCTTTCTAGGTTTTCCTTTTAAATTTACCAATCAAATGGATAATATCAATTGTATTTAATTACTAATTATTGATTGAATTAAAAAGAAAAATCTGGGATTTGAATTCATATCTGGATATTTTCAACCACTTTGTCAAAATCTTCTTTTGTTAAAAGAGAAAAAAATTACGATTGATGTTGGCTTGCTTCTGTTCGAGAGAACAGAATTCTGTAAAGCAAAACACAACATAAACCAAATAAATGTATCGTAATTTTATTGTGACGGCTTAATGGTCATGCAAACACGTTGAACACTCGAAATAAATGTCCCGAAAGAAAATAAATTCATGTTATTTTTACTTTGTCGCCTTCCAATGCGTAGTAGGTATTGCAAACAGTGCAATGCAATGTATTTATGCAATTTTTATGAGAACCTGATGCAATGGGGACATCATAGAAATTTTCATCAAGTCCTTCGTCCTAAAACAGATGTTCGTTGAATTTGAATATTGAGCACTGCTCAAGATCAAAGAATACTAGAGAGTAATTAAGATTCAGGAGTGTGTTGAGACCTCTTATCCCCTGAAAATTGCCTCGAATGACGGACACTTACTTCAGATTTTAGATTTTCTTTCTTCTTAGAATGACTTTCATTTCTCGAATATTATTGATATTTTTTTTAGAAAACATACGACTCTGCAAACATTTCAATATTTTTTCAATCTTCATTTAAAGGTTTTAGAAATCTCTAAGATATGCGTCTCTTTATCTCTGGTTCTTTTCGCGGGCACCAAATCTTGTAAGTACTCGTACAATATTCTGATGTCTTTAAGTATTTGTGTCTGACAACAGTAGCCTAATATTATCAAGTATAATTCTACCGATATTAGAAGATCACTAAGATTGTACATTCAAAATACTAATAGATATTGAAAACTTTATGGAAATTGACATCTTCAAATTTTTTTGGTTACCTGAAAATTACATGTTTTTAAAGTTCCTGTTCAAATTCGTATCCTATTTTGTGTTGCAAAATATGGAATTATGGGCAAAGAAGTAAATTTGTTACTGTCAGTTAGAGCCTGCTATCCTATCTATAATAATGAATCCCAACATTATGATATATATAAAGACAAAACGTGTTTTTGTTGTCCACGCTAACTGAAAAAACTACCATAACAATTATTGTCCGCATAACAGAGAAGGACACAGGATAGTTTTGTGACGATGGATTAATTATCATTTTATGAGATATCTTTATCTTACCATCGGTACCAAACCATTTTAAATGATGTTGGACATGACAGTTTATGACAGAAGCACGAGAACGGCCATGCCTTTAAGACACTAACTGAAACGGGCGGAGTCTACTATTATTTACTCTACCAAGACCTAATTCCTATCGTTCCTCCGAAAAGACTCTTAATTCACGTGTCAGAATTTTATATTTGAGCTGCAGCAAACTGAGAATAATTCCTTGTGTCTTATTTGAGAAAATTTAAACGAAAATAATGACGCGTTGGGAGTTTGTATTTTTGTCCATACTGAGTTGCTCAGTGTATTTTTATAATAATAATAACAACATTTATTATAACGCGAACTATTTCCATTACATTTATTTTATGATTACGAGGACAAGTAGGCGTACGGGTGGCAAGGCCAGAGACCTAGTTAGTTAATGTGGGACCAAGGTTGAGGCCGTTCAATATAATATGCACAACATGGTTTTAAAAATAATTTTGCAACGTTTTTATTTTATTTATTCCTAATTTTTTGAATTTTACTTTCGTGTCACGTACAAATTTTTGGGCTTTAAATATTTTTTGATTTTACAAAATGGAAAGAACGTAATTAAATTTTGTTGTCAATAGTATTTAATAGTTTTAATTAAAAACTTATATTGAGCTTACGCGAGAGTATTATGTATAGGGATGGGTTAGTCATCCACGAGTCGATTCATGAGTCGACTCATCTTTTTGAAATGAGTCGACTCTTCAAAGAGTCGACTTACAAGTACCTTTTTTTTAGAGAAAGCACTATGAGAGCTCGTGAGGTTTTTATTAAATTCTGGACCTCATGCGGATCCAGCTCTGAGGCTGTTCCAGTGATTCTAATAGGTAAATAATAGAAAGATTTCAGAATAATGTTTTGAGACCCAAAGTAAATGCCCCTTGGTAGCAAATTACCCCTTAAATTACCATCACAGTAAAAATGTCGAAATATTCGAGTTCCCAATTATATAGGTTGTCAACCTCGAGGTAATGGACGGCCTCAGGATTGACACTTGACGTGATCTCGGAGACCTTCTTGGTGGAAAGAGGTATTTTTTAAATCGAATGTACCTACCAAGGGGCATTGACTTTGGGTCTCAAAACATTATTCTGAAATCTTTCTATTATTTACCTATTAGAATCACTGGAACAGCCTCAGAGCTGGATCCGCATGAGGTCCATAAAAGTTTTACAAACTTATTATAAGCTTGATTTCGATGTTGCAGGCTAATACAGGTATATTATTATTGGTAATCATAAAATCAGCAAATTAAATTTTTCCGATTGTTTGTTGTTTACTGAACGAAAATTATGTTTTTTTTTCTTCTGATAACGATTAATTGTGATATTCTTTTAATGTATTCACCGAATTTGGGGACGTTTATTTGGTAGATACCACTTCTGTCAATTGGTTTTATTATGTCTTTCTGATCAAATAAGTTGTTTTTAAAATTGGCACTCGAAAAGAGTCGAGATCGAGAGTCGACTCATATTGAGGAGTCGAGTCGAGTCGACTCATGTAAGTGACTCGAAAATCCCATTCCTAAATTTATGTATGTATGATGTTTATATTACAAAACATAGATCTATTGATATTTAGGAAAATAGAAAAGTAGTTTTTCCCACTTGTAAGAAAAAAATTTATTTTAAGTTTTGCTTCATGTCTTTGTTACATAAAACAGTTTCATGGAAAATATTTTATATTCATCCAATATAGGTAGGTATTCTAAAGTTGAATTTTTCAGATTTTTCAGAAATTTTAGAATCTTTCAATGATACTTGCAAACAAAGATCGCTTTATAATTATTGAAAGTTCTATGGATATTTTTAAATGAATTTAAATTTTGGTTTAAGACTGTGTGTTTTTTGTGGAAAGACATGAAATGATGAAAATATAAGGTCACAATATTGGGAGAAATTTTCACCATTCAATAAAGGAAAAATAATATTTTTTAAATAAATCTTCCTTTCTTATTTAATCCAGGCAGATAAGATACAATGTTTTCACTTTACTTGCATCTGATAGTATCCTCAGTAGAAGAATCTATATAGGTGAATAATATGAATTTTTTCATCAATATCTGTATTTGTAAATCAAGTGAAGATTTAAGTATCTACTACCTTAATTTTGGTTTTATTTCACATAATAGCATCCCAATTAAAATTCTACATTTTTATAGAGCCTTTTGCAATAACATGAAAAACTTTCACTAGTTACTTTTGCATTGTTTTATTATATGAAAAAACAGTTTTTATCTATTAGAAATAAGTTTGTTTATCTGTAATGTTATTTGTAAAGAAAAGCTGCGTGGTCACTAATACCCAACCTATAGGGTGCTCGCAGACTTCCGCATACTCACCTACCTACTTATCTTATTCCTTAGCACACATCCTTGCGTATATGTAAAGCTGTGTGCTATACTGCTATACAATAACATACGTAAGTGTGCGGTTGTTTCTCAGAAGTAAGGGACGCGCCTCATGTTAGGGTATGTCAGTATGCACATCGATAATGATGTACCATTAAAATTTGACTGTAGGATCCAATTTGTTTGTTGTTAATCAATCAATAGTGGCATCATCGTTTCCGATGGTAGCCAGATGTACAGCTCCAAATAAGTTCTTGTTTGCTGCAATAGTTTTTGATTGTCATCATAAATCTAATATTAGAGGCTAATAATTGACAGGGACCCCTAGAACTATGTCAATCAGTGAACTTTAATTATATCATTAGGTACATCAGAAGGACAAACAATACAAAAATTATAATATTGCACGGTAGCTTTCTGTGCATTTTACACCAGCTGAGGTGGACTCGGTATGGTCTATTTTTGTTTATTATAATATAGAAGTTAGTAAGTCATAACTAGATTGGAGAAAAATATGCCTTTGGAACTAGTTTGTTTTGAAATAAATAAATTAAAAAAAAGCAAAAAGACGTTTTCCCGTCGATTATATGTTCTGGCGTCCAATTAATTTTCTTACCAAACAGAATTATCTTATAAAGCACGTGGACTAGCGTTAGAAGTGTACGGTCTGCTTTCACTCTCCAAACAAGTGAAAGTAATAATGAATATAGTTGCTGTGGATGCTACAAACCAAATTCACTTTCTCTTATCCAACACATAATATAAATATGTTGCTGTAACCAAACCCTTGAAAAAAACATTATTGCAGCAAAAAGTTCCTCGCCAAGTTCTTTACTCAATGCGAACTTCCTTCTGTCTTGCTCTCTGGAAGATTCGTAATTTTTCTATGGTATTGTTTTCGTCTGACCTATGACCATGGCTATAATTTTTACATTTTATTCCAAATTTTAGGGGCTTGTTCTGCTGGGAGAAATCTATGGTACAATTTCAGTTACTTTACCATGTTAATAAAATGCATTTTTTAATTGGGTGAACCATTGAATCTATTAATCAATTTATTTCAAATGAAAAGTATATGAAAAATACGGAACACGTTCTTGTTGATGTTCCTATTGAAATCAACTGTTCTCTCCAATTTTACATTCAGGTACGACCTAATATTTGTACCATTTAATGGTAGAAATAGGTTGATATGAGGTTCCCGAGAAGATTTTATTGGCCCTTGGGGGTATTAAGAATCGGACATCGTGAAAGCGATGTGCTATCAGTAGTGATAATAAAAATTTACAGTTTTTAATGGTTTCCAATGCTGATATTTGATACATTCCTTTTGATCTTTAGTTGCCTTTTAAATAAATCACTGCTTAACTGAAACCCCTTGCTTCCCTACGAGGGTCAAATTTCCATTTGTTTTTGAAAATTTGTTCAATATTTCGACTGCAGTACCTAATATATAAAACGGAGAAGCAGTCTTAGAAAAATGATTTAGTTACGTCATAGCAGAAATAATGCTCGCAATAAATAGTTCATAAAGAAAGTAAAACAAGCGTTAAAATTCCAATATTGTCAGATTGATACATGATCTAGTACATGACAAACTTATTTCTGATAGATCTGATACATGACAAACTTATTTCTGATAGATAAATGTAAAACATCTGATGAAATGAAAAATAAATATCAAACCTGATACCTCTGGGTACATATAGTGGCGTAGACTTCTGTTTGCGTTACTGACGAATGCTGAAAGTTTGTGAAATCAAAAGCTTAAGAAAAACGTGTGAAGAAAATAAAATGTTCACTGTGTTAATAGCATGGCTCAAAATGCGGCTCTAAAATCATAACCCTTGGTCAGATTGTAACCCTTGGCATATGTCGTTCAAATTTTATTACCTACTGAAAAAAAATCTGGTCCATAAAAAGAAAATCCCATGTTAATTCCTATGGTACAACTAGAAAGTTAACACACTATTTTTTTTGGTCAGTTATTTTGATTGTAATGTGGTACTTAACTATGAAAATGTGATATGTGTTGTAGGTATATGTGTGTTTGTCCAAATTGTTTGGCCAACACGAAAAAAGATATAAAAAATTGACGGGAACGGTCCTCCAAACATGGACACAGGCCCTAGATAAATTATCAGAACTCAAAAACGTAAAACGTAATTTTTCACTAACATCTGAGTTGTAAAAATATGTTCCAAAAAATAAGATCACGATTCCAAAATACTTTCATCATAAATATGTTCTGTTGGCACGTTAAGATCCTTGCTATAATTTTATTTTTCTAGTGAAGATACAGGATATAAAGAGTTACTTTTATGATATGCCTAACTATATAAATATAGCTACCCTGCGCGGATATATGGGAGGGCCCGGGGGGTACGTGCCCCCCCCCCCCAGTTTTTTTAGACGGGCGGTGTTTCTCAAATTTCATTATACCTAATCACGTATTTTTTTAAAAAAAAAATCAAATGAATGGTGATTCGCTGTGTCTTTTATCCCATTGAGAGGGGGCAGGGGCACGGGGGGGAGGTATCGTAACTCGATAAACATTGCATTAAAAAGTACTGCCCAGGACTCGAACCCCCAGTCTCTAGGTTACGAGTCCCTCCCCCTCCAAATTTTCTATTATATTGTGCAATTGTGCCCCCCAAAAACAAAAGGGCTATATCCGCGCGTGATAGTTACACAAGAGCTTAAATGATCTTCAAGAGGCGACACTATAAAAATGCTGTAGAACTAATCAACCTCCGTGTTGCTTTGGATAATATTAATACCTAGTGCCCATATTATGTGCAACCTAAAGAAACACTGAAACAGATCCGCATCGCGCATTCCAACTAATTTGTAATGATAGATTATTCTTGAACTTGGTCATTCGAAGCACTGCAACTTCATCATATTATTTCATATATTACCAACAAGGTAACTTTTAATTGAAGTATTACGATTAAATAATTACTTTATAATAGTGTTGGTATTTAGAACGACTATTTACCTTTTAATCTGAGCGCACGGCAGTGCGCCAGGCCAAGTTCCAGAAAGCACCAGTGTATCTTTACATTAAGCAATTCACCGGGTTTTTCACACCGTCAGATATCCGGTTCTACAAGGGATAGATCATTGAAATTTTGAACATACATTCCGTAGTATAGTACACCACTACAAGATAAACTTCAAAAGTTAATGCTAATCCTGCCGGGAGATACGTAATTTCAAAGGTTGGACTTTTGGATACTCACTGACTGACTGACATATTGACTGATTCACTCATTATTTATCAAAAGTTTCAGGCACTTCCCGTATACCTAGAGCGCTGAAATTTTGCATGAAGTTAGCAATTGACATCCAAGTAAAGGGAAAAATCCGAAAATTTGAACTTTTTAACTCGTGCTCCAAAACGGTGTCGCTTTAGAGAAGACAATACAACGTATTGTAATGTAGTTTTATCTGATAAAACACTGAAATCTTACACAAAGTTAGATATTTACATGCAATTAAGCAGGAAATAATTTATATTTGAACATTTACACTCTGTTTATTGTAGTTTTTCCCCTCTCTTTCTTTACGCTTGAAGAATACACCTTATATTTGTGTTTTGATATTAGTAATTTACAAGTGTGCGCATATTAAAGTGGCAATATAATTTGATTCGAATGGCGATGAGTAATAGGGATGGGAGGCTTACTGAGGGAGAGAGTGCAATCATAAGGATGATGGAAGAACTTACCAATGAATTGCGAGAAAGTAATGATGAGAGGAGAGCACAGTACAGTGAACTAAAATCCACCATTGATAAATCACTTACCTTTATTACGGAAGATCTGAAAAAGGTTTCAGAACGAGTGGACAAGCATGATGAGTTACATGTGAAAAGTGAAAAGAATGAAAGAAGGAGGAATGTTATATTATACGGATTGAGCGGAAAAGAGGACGAAGGTATATCCCAGCTTGAACAACTGATAGACGACTTATTTAGTAATACTTTGAACATCAATTTTGATAAGGACAGAGACTTAGATTATGTACGTAGATTGGGAAACAAATTTAAACCGAATCGCCCAATATTGGTAAAATTTAAAGCTTTGAGGAAAAAATTGGAAGTGATATTTAGCAGGAAACATTTGAAGGGAACAAGGATCTACATAGAAGATGATTACACTGAGGAAGAACAGAGAGAAAGAAAGATGAAGTTAGAGGAGGTGGAGAAGCTGCGCGCGACAGGGAAAACAGCTTATCTAAGTGGAAACAAAATAATACAAAGAGACAGACAGAACAACAGTCAGCAGAACTTGGAAGAAAGCAGTACTGAAAGGGAAGTAGATAACAAGCAAACAAGCAAAAGGAAACTATCCAAATCGATACAAATTGAAGATGGACAAATTGAAAATGGTGAAACCCCTAAGAAGCAGAGGCAACAACGAAGCAGCAGTGCAGGAACTGAAAAAATAGGGTCCTTGCAACAATGGTTAGGAAAGAATGGAAAAGAACCAAAGTTTGTGTCACAAGTAGACAATGATAAAGAAGTAATAAAGGCAAGTTCGAATAATATTGTCAGTCGAAAAGAAACTGGAGGAAGGAGAGATGATAACGAGATATTAAAAATAGATGGGACAAATACATAGCAACCACTACTGTTCAAGATAACAGATGAGGAGGTATTTACGGTATACACGTACAATTGTCGAACACTTAAATCGAATGATAGAATTATAGAACTACTCGAAAAATTGAGATTGAGGAAATGGGATATAGTTGGACTTTGCGAAACGAAAAGAGAGGGAGAGGATGCTATGACCTTGAGGAACGGAAAACACGTTTTCTATAATAATGGGATGAAGGGCCATGGAGGAACAGGCTTCCTAGTGAACGGAAATATTGGCAAGAATGTAATTAGTTTCAGATCCTTCTGATCTTAAAAAATCCATCAATAAATGGGGAATTTAAAAGAATAAAATTTTGCCAGGTCTACGCACCAACAAGTGCTTCATCTGATGAGAAACTGGAGGAATTTTATGCAAACGTTCAAAAATCTCTTGAATCAGAAAAATTTGGCCTGACAATCATTATGGGTGACTGGAATGCCAAAATAGGGGAGAAAAAGAAGAAGAGCAACTCTGTAGTTGGCCGCTTTGGGATAGGTGAAAGGAATACGAGAGGAGACCATTTATATGGTTTTGCAAAGGCAAACAACTATAGTATAGTAAATACGTATTTTTTCGGAAGTTTAGAAGACAAATGGACATGGAGGAGCCCTGATCATAAAACATTCAATGAAATTGATTTTTTTCTTAGTAACAAAAGGATATACTTTGAGTGGGTGGGGGTAGACCAATATCTTAATATAGGTAGTGACCACAGGGCAGTTAAAGCGACACTTAAGCTAGGAATGAAAACGGGAAATAAAAATAAAAATGGAGGAAATAAAAGATTAATAATACCCAAGAGTGATGTTTTTATAAAGTTAAAACTACCGCAGCAATTCGACAAGTTATATGAAGAAATTAAACCATGTTTAGCAAGTAAGAATCTTGATGAACGAGTGGGGATATTCACTAATACAACGAAAGAGGCAGTACAGAAAACATTACTATTAGATGTAGATGGGAAAAACAAGAAACAAAAAATACCAAATAAAATTAAAAGATTGATGGAAAAAAGAAGGAGATTTAAAATGAGGAATTTGATAGATAAAATCGAATACACAGAACTAAATAAACTGATTAGGAAGGAGATTCAAAACTGGCAGATGGAGAAAAAACTAAAAGAAGTAGACAAAGCATTAGAAGAGGGAGTAGGTATCAAGAAGTTAATGAGGAAGAACAAGATGGGAGTGAAGAGAATATTATCTCTGATGAACGAAAATGGAAAAATTGAGGATGATATAAAACACATAGCAGATGCGATAGAGACATTTTACAACAAACTTTATAATGATGAGAATCTGGAGGAATATAATATTAGAAAAGATAAAGATGAAGTAACGGAAATTGGGGAATTTGAAATTTGGCCTAGTGAACTTATGTGTGCTATAAAGAGTATGAAGGATGGTAAGACTGGATGATTGGATGGTTTGGTGGCAGAATACATAAAAGGTGGAGGAGATACAATGCAAAAAATACTGAATTTATGTATTGAAGAAAAAAAGATTCCTTTGAAATGGTTAGATGCCAGACTAATAATATTATTTAAAAAAGGAGACCCACTTAACCTGAAAAATTATCGGCCTCTTAGCTTACTTTCAGTGGCGTATAAAATACTAATGAAGATCATTACAAGGAGGATATCAGGTGTTATTGACTACAACCTTTCAAATGAGCAGGCTGGTTTCAGGAAAGGATTTTCAACTCTGGATCATATTTTTGTGTCTCAAGAATTATTAAGGAAAGCAAACACATTTTGATTTCCTCTTTGTGTGGTCTTCATAGACTTCGAAAAGGCTTTCGATATGGTAAAAACGAAAGCGGTATTGGAAGCTGTGCAGGAGATTGGATTGGATAGTAGATACTTGGAAATGTTAAAATATATATACGGGAGATGTAGTCTAACTGTCAATGTGGAAGGAGAAGTTAGAAGTATATTTGTGAGGAAAGGTGTAAGACAAGGAGACATAATCTCACCGAAATTATTCATCGCACTGCTGGAAAAAATGTTCAGGAGAATGAATTGGGACGGAAAGGGAGTAAAAATTAATGGAAGATGGCTAAATTGTCTCCGATTTGCAGATGACGTAATGTTGATAGGAAAGAATGTGGAGGAAGTGAATGAGATGATTGTGGAGGTGGTTGAAAGGGGGAAAGAAATAGGACTCAAAGTGAATGTAGATAAAACAAAGATGATGAAGCTTAATATGGATGATGAGAGTAACATAAAAGTGGAAAATAGAATAATTGAGACGGTAGACAGTTTTGTATATCTGGGTGTGAAGTTAACGGAGGATGGCAGACAAGATGAAGAAATGAAAAGGAGAAGAGAGCTCGCATGGGCTGCATTCAAAAAATTTAGATTTATATTCAAGTCGAGGATCAATTTAGAAAGTAAATGCAAGTTATGGAAGTCCTGTGTGTTACCAGTTTTGTTATATGGATCGGAGACATGGTCGGTGACCAGAGAAATGAGGAGGAGAATGAGTGTGACTGGTAGAGAGATGATGAGGATATTGGTTAATGTTAGCAGGGTTGATAAGAAATCGAATGATTGGCTGAGGAACATAACCGGAGTGAAAGAGGTGGGAATCATGATGGTGGATAGGAAATGGAGATGGACAGGTCACATGGTTAGGAGGGAAGATGAGAGATGGACGAGAGAAATGATGGGTTGGACCCCAAGAGATTTGATCAAGAAGGTTGGTCGACCATCCACAGGTTGGGATGCGGAGATGAGAGAATGTTGTGGAGGTGCATTGTGTATGAGGATCTGTATGGACAGGTGTGAATGGAGGAGAATGGGTGTAGTCTACAGATTGGTGTATGTGTGAAATATATGTGTTCCGAGTAGTTGTGTTTAATGTTTAAACGTAGTACTATTTGTTGCTATTTAGAAGCAGCACTGAATATGAATGAAATGTTAATAGTTGGGAGAACGAAGGCAACAAACAGACGATAAGTACAGAGATAAACGGCTCAGCGATACGCTGGTTTTGATTTTATGTAAAAAAAAAAAAATAAGAAAAGTAGGTCAATTTAGGCAGATATGTAATCAAATTGTTTTATGTTATATCTACTTTGTTATTTGTAAATACTCTGAAATCAAATAAAGGCTTATTATTATTATTATTACACTCCCGGTGCTCCAAAACGGTTCCGCTTTAGGGAAGGAGATGCTCGAAAACAGTTTAAACTGGTAGGTCGCTGAAATCTTGCATAAAGTTAGATATTTACAAACAATTTATATTTGTACTATAATTTATATTTGTACTCTTTCACTCCCGGTGCTCCAAAACGGTTCCGGTTTAGGGAAGGAGATGCTCGAAAACTAGTTTAAACTGGTAGGACGCTGAAATCACATTTATTGGACATTTGGGTCCTGTTTACACACAAATTTCCCTGTTTCCGATATGTTGTGTAATCGAAAAGAAGAAGAAGAAATGAAGAAAAAACGGCTAGTTATAATCAGTTACATATAGTAATCTTAATTATCATTGAAAAAAGGCAAAGTTCCACTTATTTACCCAAAAAATTCCGCTTATGAAAGTAGTGATATCTATTATTGGGGCCAAGTTTATTATTGCTGCTGTATATCCCGCAATTAAATTTATTATTGCACGTTTTTCTGTCTCAATTCTCTTAAAGTAATACCGACTTTATACTTCGCCAGTTTGTACGAGTATTTTACGAATCCCCTTAGAAAAAACTGACCAAGTGTTAAGTCGGTATTACTTTAAGAGAATTGAGACAGAAAAACGTGCAATAATAAATTTTATTGCGGGATATACAGCAGCAACAATAAACTTGGCCCCAATAATAGATATCACTACTTTCATAAGTGAATTTTTTTGGTTAAATAAGTGGAACTTGGCCTTTTTTCAATGATAATATTTTGTGAGATACACAATTTTTACGGTAGTGACCACAACAAACAAGCCTGAGTAATTTAAACACCCACAACAAACAGGCCTGAGTAATTTAAACACCCACAACAAACAGACCTGAGTAATTTAAACACCCACAACAAACAGGCCTGAGTAATTTAAAAGTTCTATTTGGCCAAATTTTCCTTAAGACTTTTAATCACTAAAGGAATTGGCTAATTATTGGCTCCACTTCATTTGACAACTTGATTCAATTAAAGTTTGTATAAAATTAGTGCAAGCGTTCTTCAATAATCCAATTCGCCTTTAAAAAACGACTTAGATCATTTCCCGCTCTCCTCGTCGAGATTATCATCATAGATTATCTATCTATAGGTTATCTTACTATTTGTCAACATGAAAAAATCACCAAAAAACAGGGTGCTTCTAAAAATGATAATTTTTATTTTTATACTAAAAACATATTTATTTCTAGAAATATTCTTCTTTTCGGCCTCTAATTTTTTTTTAATATTTCATGGTCGACATCGGCAACTTTGTGTTGTATACCTGCGTCTTTTGATTTGATAAGTTAGAAGCAGTCTCAAAAATGGGTATTATTGCAAAAACTTCGTTCAAGATTACGCTGATCGAAGTTTTTAAAGTACTAAGAATATCTTTTTATCTCTTTAATACCTACTTGCAAATTATTTCTTAAAACTGATGTTTTTATTGTTACAAAAAGTAAAGAACATGAAGAATTCAAAAAGTCCTCAAAAAGTGATGTTTGTGACTCCTCAACTGCAAGAGGTTTGTTGCTACACGTCATTTTCGAGCCCACACATGAAAAATATCACACATAGAAACTGCGAGTGAACTAGGAGGTTAAGGAAAATAGCTCAATCTGTGAGACCGACCCGCTGTTCTTCACATATCATAGACAAGCAGCTTCCCTGGACTAGTGAATATTAGACTCTAGACGACAATTAAGTAACTACTGGAGATGTGAGTAGTGACCACTGGTGGTATTACAAGAGCAAAAAATGTATATAATATAATGTAATATAGGTATTTTACTATTCATTTGAAATATAACATAATTAACAAGTAAATTTTCCTTAAGCTAATATAAACCCCCCTAATATAAACCCCCCACCAAGAGTGCGTGTTGGTGAAGAGAGTGAGGAAATCAGACTTGCTTTATTTTGACTTGGCGGGGCGGAGCGCTACCGCGCTCCTTAATTTAAAATTTAAGCTTCTGAGGACTGCCTGACTGAGTGAGACTCATTTTTTGAATAATGGGATGGTTTAATGTGGTGGCCCTTGCAATACTTTTATACCCACAATAGTATGTTTTGAAAATGCAATATTAGGCATCAACCCAAATAATAACATATTTTTTTTACATATCATAGACAAAGACACGATTCTCAAAGTTACCAACGGCTAGCGTGGACCTAAGCAACATGGTTGCAGGTTCAGGTGATGACGTCCATTGTTATTGGCTAACCTCTTTCAAGAACATAATATACTCCCCGAGACGCACCCTGTAAATTGAGTTTGTTAAAAAGAAACGATCTAGTTTTTCTATGAATATCTTGAAAATACGGTGGCTATGGTGTTTAGTAAGGCGATTAACTTCCTGTATTTTCCTATAAGTGCGGAAGTGAATTGATAAGAATATTTCTGATACTTACTTTAGTGCTTAATGTTTGTACATATACCTATACGTTTGTAAGCACAAGGCCGAGACCTTGTCCTAGGCTTGAGCTGAGTCTTTCTTCTCTGTGGATGACTAACACCAAGCGCAAGGTCTTTTCTGAACTTTTATTATGATCTTAACTACCACTACTATACCTACTCATTCAAAACAAATTCTTGTTTTTCTTTAAAAAAAAAAAAAAAAAAAAAAAAAAAAAAAATCTTCTTTTTGAAAACAAAATGTTTATATTTATTCATGCATCAGCTAAATTTGGAAATCTCTTTGTGAATCCATATTTGACTGAATGAAGTGAAGTAGACTTCAACTGGATTTTAAATTTAAAATTACTTTTTCTTAAATGATTCTTTTGTTAAATTGCCCTTCTCCAACGAGTTCTTGATATATATTTTCTTAAAAGAAATTGACATTAGCTTCGTAAAAGTATCTGAAATATTTTTATGTCTACATATTTTATAATAATAATTGAAAATTTAATATTATTATACCCCAAAAATAGAGGTGCTTAAATATTAGGTACCTATCAAATTGGGGAAGCCAATCATGATTTGAGAAAGAGGTTTTCCAATTAAATTACTCTCGGTTTGAGAAGTGTAGTTATCCCGAATTCAAAGAAGAAAGAAGGGTAAGAAAAATGGATTATTACAGCCAAACAGAGATTCAAAAATAGTACTTGAAAAACAATTGAAATCAACGATCCTCAGACTCAGACCACGAGGCATCTTTATTATTGCAGCTGACAAAGCTCTTTTCCGACACATTTTTCGTACCGCATATCTTGTGATTGACTACTAATGTTAAAATTTATTATTCAAGAGTGACTAAATTTATGAATGTGAAACAAAATTTGTGAAAGTTTTTATTGCAATTTCTATGATTCGTACTGAAAACAAATTAGGTATTATTCAGCAGACTTTTGATTGAATAATAGAAACGATATAGGTATCACGTGCGATGATCCAATGAAGCAGACAGACCCAACAGCGACGATATGGCAAAGGTGAGAGGACGACTCTAAATGGATTACTAACCTAGACCCGAGAGCTACAATATGGCAAAGGTGAGAGGATGACTCTAAATCAGGGATTACCAACCTAGACCCGACAGCGACGATATGGCAAAGGTGAGATGATGACTCTAAATCAGGGATTACTAACCTAGATCCAACAGCGACAATATGGCAAAGTTGAGAGGACGACTCTAAATCAGGGATTACTAACCTAGACCCACAGCGGCGATATGGCTAAGGTAAGAGGATGACTTTAAATCAGGGATTACTAACCTAGACCCAACAGCAACAATATGGCAAAGTTGAGAGGACGACTCTAAATCAGGGATTTCTAACCTAGACCCAACAGCGGCGATATGGCTAAGGTGAGAGGATGACTTTAAATCAGGGATTACTAACCTAGACCCAACAGCGACAATATGGCAAATATGAGATTAGGACTCTAAATCAGGGATTACCAACCTAGACCCGACAGCGACAATATGGAAAACATGAGAGGACGACTCTAAATCAGGGATTACTAACCTAGACCCGACAGCGACAAAATGGCACAGGTGAGAAAATGACTTTTTTTTTTTTTTTTTTTTTTTTTTTTTTTTTTTTTTTTTTTTTTTTTTTNTTTTTTTTTTTTTTTTTTTTTTTTTTTTTAATTTGCCTTAACGTCTCTTTAACATATATTCTTCATTCAAGACGGGGGTTTTACCCTCCATTCGCCGGAAACTTGCAAACCAGCTACCCACATTGACCTCAACCAGACTGGCTTGGGCCGGAAAAAAGAGCCAACGATACGTAGTGTTCCTAGGTGGTCAGCTATCCAAGTACTAACTACGCCCGACGTTGCTTAACTTCAGTGATCTGACGGGAACTGGTGTATTCAACGTGCTATGATCGTTGGCTAGAAGATGACTTTAAATCAGGGATCACCAACCTAGACCCTACAGGGACAATATGGCAAAGATGAGAGGAGGACTCTAAATCAGGGATTACCAAC
>CM022885.1:15683902-15699855 GCA_012654025.1 Pachypsylla venusta
ATGGCCGAATATATTTTATCTTTATTTTGGCCTTTGGCTTCCCGTCGAACGATTTTTTGAGACAAAATATGTCTAAAATTTCTGCACGAATACAATACTTTATCTTCTATGGAAGAGAAAGTAAAAACATTAATTTTTTCTCAGGAAGAGAAAGAAACACAAAATACTGAGAGACTTTTCATCTTTCTTAGAATGATAAAGAGAAAGGTCTCACTTTTTAAATTAAATGTATCGTCAAAGGTGTCGTTTTGCAAACATCAAGAAGATCATGTCATTTATATCTCGTACACATTAGTACGTACGTGCTATTAGTAGATTATGGAATAAAATTGGCCTTTATAAATAAATCAAGATGAGCATATAGCAGATGTTAAGCTGATGTAGAGTCATTCGTGCTCCATTAGATATATCAAATGTTATGCTGATGTAGATTCATTCCTGCTCCATTAGATATATCAGATGTTATGCTGATGTAGATTCATTCCTGCTCCATTAGATATATCAGATGTTATGCTGATGTAGAATCATTCATGCTTCATTAGATATATCAGATGTTATGCTGATGTAGAATCATTCATGCTTCATTAGATATATCAGATGTTAAGCTGATGTAGATTCATTCGTGCTCCATTAGATATATCAGATGTTATGCTGATGTAGAATCATTCGTGCTCCATTAGATATATCAGATGTTATGCTGATGCAGATTCATTCCTGCTCCATTAGATATATCAGATGTTATGCTGATGTAGATTCATTCCTGCTCCATTAGATATATCACATGTTAAGCTGATGTAGATTTTATTCGTGCTCCATTAGATATATCAGATGTTAAGCTGATGTAGATTCATTCCTGCTCTCAGATGTTAAGCTGATGTAGATTTTATTCGTGCTCCATTAGATATAACAGATGTTAAGCTGATTCCTTTCGTAGATATATGTAAATTGGGTGAACTTATTGTTTTTTTTTCCTTTGGTGAGTTTTCCCAATTTGACTCATCACTTCCCAATTCCCCCATTAAAGTATGAGAATGTCCTTTCGTAGAAATATGTAAATTGGATGAATTTATTGTTTTCTTTTCCTTTAGTGAGTTGTCCCCAATTTATCAATTCTAATGTGAAGGAGCTGTCGGTCTTTTCACCCAAGCGCAGCTGCCAATGGGTTTTTGTATTACAAAATGTATATTTATGTATTTCTAATATGTTACAATTTTACTTCTGGCAACTTTTGTTATTTATTATAATTATGTAGAAAAAATGCAACCAGTTTCAATTTTGCTACCTTATCTGCAAAACGCTAGAAACTCATAGATGCGTGATTCTGCAAGGAGGCTGTTTACTATTTTATAATCACTGATTACTTCTTTAATATATAAACAATATTTTCACACTCATAGAGTGAACATTCAGGAAAAGCACTAGAACACATAATATGATTATTACAAAGTTAACCTTGTCTGTGGTAACTGTCCTTCTATGTGGCCAGGGTCACACACATGTTGGGGCTAGATCTCAGGCAAGGCCGTAATCGTCATTATTAACCTTTCTGTATACCTATACTGGTACGGCTAATAATAAGTTTTCTTGTATGCTATTTAATTTTTTTTTTTTTTTTTTTTTTTTGTGATACTTGAGTATATTATGTTCAACCCACCATCAAATATTTTTGATTCTGTTCAAGTTCAAAGCAACAGTGGAACATTATTTATGTTTGCTGGGTCAGTCTGAGCCTATGTCTTTCTGCACAGTCTTTCAAGTATTAGCGTACTAACGACAACAGGTACAAGAATACAATAGGACAAACCTCGCAGCGATGGGAATACACTGAGTTTTTGAAGATGCATGTGGATACATAAAAATCCATTCTTATTATATGTATTTAAAATTGAGAACGATCCTGAAATTACATAATACATACCTACAAACCTACATTAATAATAATATAGTATATTTACGGGATAAGCCCTTTTTAAAAATAATGCAACAGTACTATAACCACGTTAAAACTTGATGTTCCTGAGTAAGCAAAATTGCCTGGAACAAAGCCCCCATATTGATATACTTGTAAAAATGCAAGATAGAAGTAAACTTTTTTGAACAAAAGTCTAAACCATTCCCGATGATGTTCTCCTCAAAACTTTGCTTGAAACTTTCGCAAAAAATTCTGAAATTTTCAGAATTTTTTATCCTAATAGAACTAAAATCAAAATTCGAATTGGGAAATATTCATCAGGCAGTATTATTTTTGTATTATTAATTCGGTTCAAACCAGCACAATAGCCATGTTACGTCGGGCGTAGCAGGCGGAACCACCCAGTAGTTATATATTCTTATTTATATAAATGATAATTGTATTTTTATAAGATTTTATTAACAATGCATTTTAATTATAATTGTAATAGTAAATTTGATAATGCTTTGATTATTTTTGTACCTATTATTAATTCGGTTCAAACCAGCACAATAGCCATGTTACGTCGGGCGTAGCAGGCGGAACCATCTGGTAGTTATATATTCTCATTTATATAAATGATAATTGTATTTTTATAAGATTTTATTAACAATGCATTTTAATTATACTACAATTATAATAGATAATTTGATAATGCTTTGCTTATTTTTGTATTATTAATCTCACAAAAAAATTATCATTGAAAAAAGGCCAAGTTCCTCCCATTCTTCCAAAAAATTCCGCCTATGAAAGTAGTGATATCAATTATTGGGGCCTATGAAAGTAGTGATATCGATTATTGTTGCTGCTGTATATCCCGCACTTAAATTTATTATTGCACTTTCTGCTGTCTCAATTCTTATAAAATAATACCGACTTTACACTTGGTCAGTTTTTCTAAGGGGATTCGTAAAATGCTACCTTTTTACAAACTGGCCAAGTGTAAAGTCGGTATTANGTAATAGAAAATTTGATAATGCTTTGATTATTTTTGTACCTATTATTAATTCGGTTCAAACCAGCACAATAGCCATGTTACGTCGGGCGTAGCAGGCGGAACCATCTAGTAGTTATATACTCTTATTTATATAAATTATAATTGTATTTTTATAAGATTCTATTAACAATGCATTTTAATTATAATTGTTATAGTAAATATGATAATGCTAATTTCTTTGTGGTACGTTGTCTTTACATTTTGGTCATACCCATTTTTGGGATTAGGGAACAGAAAAATTGATCAGAGAGTGAGCTATAATTTACTACCACCTACGTGGTAGCAACTTAGCCAATGCAATGTTATTCTACCCAACACCTAACCATTCCAATCACATATAGATAATGTCTAATGTCCATTTTCCATTCCATGAAATTGCACAAACCCCATTGACGATAAACCGCGATCAAATCATAACTAATCAGTGAATCTGTCCGCCACTTTGAGTGATATTGTTTGGGAGTTAATAGAAAAGATGTCAACTGACACTTTCCTCAACAACACTACCCGTCCTCAAACACAGGTACTTATTGGGTCTAAAACGTTGTCACTTATTGTGATGGTGTGCAATAGTTCTTACTAGTGCTGGACGCAACACTTGGAATTCAGAAAGGAAAGGCCGCAGTAAAAACAGTTTAGAAGGATTTGTAAATGTTGAAAATTCTAATGTTTCCAGGTGACTTGAACACGGATTTCCTCGTTTCTATTCTAGTGCGCTAACCGCAAAGCTATTATTATGTAACACTGCACAAACCTGCGCGAGGTTTATCTGTCTTACATGTTGAGGCTATGTAACCGTTATTTTTGTTATAGTGCACCTGCCTTGAAAAAATGCATCATGAAAAATATAAAATCCAAAGTTACGATAATTGGTTGTCGCCTATATTACCTGGAGAACAGTAGAAAAATTTAACTGCTTTAGGTGCGCGATAGATTTGTTGCGTTGAGACAGAGTTTTACTATTTATTCAAATCTTTTGAATAAACAATCAGCAAATCAATTTGAATTAAACATGCTAATAGAGACAATCATAAAATAATTAAGGAGAACTGTTCAGATTTTTTTTTTTTTTTTTAAATTGAAAATAAAATTATTATCAATACCCGCAAAAGTTATGAAAAAGTCCATAAGAAATAAATGCATACTGGCACATGGAACTTGACCCGACGAACTTCCGTACTTCTTCCATCTGCAAACATTAACCTCATTATGAAATTACCGAGCTCCATTTTTTATTTAATAATATATTTTTTTATTTATATCAAAGTCGGCATGATAAAAAGTTTCAAGTACATTTTTCATGAAAATGTAAATAATAATGTTTTCTATTCTTTTTCCATAAATTCTATGCATCACGTGGTTTTGATCTAACTTTTCAAAATCACGTTAATTATAATATTGCACTTTATAATCTGACTTTGATTAAAGGTTGAAAAAAAAAGACTTAATAAATTAATTTCTATACATTTAAAAAAAAAAATCTTAGAGTTATTCAGTGATTAGGAATAGTTACTGGCCTTCCTGAGTCTTATCTATTTTTTCTATTAAGGGTAGTAGTAAAAACTGAAAATAAAAAATAAATTGATGGGACATTTGATTTTTCTTAAAATTCTGACAATATTTTCATTTATATTGATTTTCATTTATTGATCCGCGGCAGCTCACTTTGACTTTCCGTACACCTTTTTGTAGCTATAAAAAGGTGTTATTTTTACCTCAAAAATCACCTCTTTGGAAGCTATTTTTGAAATGGGTACTGCAATTCGGTCAAAAGTAGTTTGAAACTAGTCTTATAGGTAGTAGTCGTAATCAATTTCTTTAAAGAAATTTCGTCTAGACTCTAGACCGTAGATGTGAGGAACTAGACAAAATTAAAGTACATAATTTATTGTAAATTATGTGAACTCATTAAAAATCTTCAACTTAGCACCAAATTTAAACAAAATCGGACATGTAATGTCAAAGATAAGCCAACAAAAGTACTGATTCAAAATGAATGGGAACAATTCGGGAATCTATCCTGGCAATCCTAGTACAGTAACGGTAGTTATGTAAAACACAGGGAATTGACTACAGGCTGACTGATATGGCAATCCTAGTACAGTAACGGTTATAGTTATGTAAAATACAAGGGATTGACTACAGGCTGACTGATATGGCAATCCTAGTACAGTAACGGTAGTTATGTAAAACACAGGGAATTGACTACAGGCTGACTGATATGGCAATCCTAGTACAGTAACGGTTATAGTTATGTAAAATACAAGGGATTGACTACAGGCTGACTGATATGGCAATCCTAGTACAGTAACGGTAGTTATGTAAAACACAAGGAATTGACTACAGGCTGACTGATATGGCAATCCTAGTACAGTAACGGTAGTTATGTAAAACACAAGGGATTGACTACAGGCTGACTGATATGGCAATCCTAGTACAGTAACGGTAGTTATGTAAAACACAAGGAATTGACTACAGGCTGACTGATATGGCAATCCTAGTACAGTAACGGTAGTTATGTAAAACACAAGGAATTGACTACAGGCTGACTGATATGGCAATCCTAGTACAGTAACGGTAGTTATGTAAAACACAAGGAATTGACTACAGGCTGACTGATATGGCAATCCTAGTACAGTAACGGTAGTTATGTAAAACACAAGGAATTGACTACAGGCTGACTGATATGGCAATCCTAGTACAGTAACGGTAGTTATGTAAAACACAAGGGATTGACTACAGGCTGACTGATATGGCAATCCTAGTACAGTTACGGTAGTTATGTAAAACACAAGGAATTGACTACAGGCTGACTGATATGGCAATCCTAGTACAGTAACGGTAGTCATGTAAAATACAAGGAATTGACTACAGGCTGACTAATATGGCAAGTCTAGTAGAGTAAAACGCATTGTGCGAACAGATTTTTTTTCAATCTCTGTGAATACAAATCTTGCCTCTTGCCTCCATTCTAGGGGTGGGATTTTCGACTCACGTAGGTGAGTCGACATGACTCGACTCACGTAGGTGAGTCGACATGACTCGACTCACTAATATGAGTCGACTCAATGAGTCGACTCGACTCTTATCGAGTGACAATTTTCAAAAACGCCTCATTTGATCAGAAAGACTTAATAAAATCAAGTGACAAAATGGGCATCTACCAAATAAACGTCCCCAACTTGGGTAAATACATTAAAAAGACATCACAATCAATCGTCACCAGAATAAAAGAACATTTTCCTTCAGTAAACAACAAACACCCGGAAAAATATTTCTCCCTTTATGGTCTTTATCAGCCAACAAAAATAAAAAGCTACTCGTAAGTCGACTCTTTGAAGAGTCGACTCTTTGAAGAGTCGACTCATTTCAAAAAGATGTTTGGACTCGTGAGTGAGTCGAGTCGTGAGTCGACTCATGGCTCGACTCGTGGATGACTAGCCCATCCCTACTCCATTCGATAGTTCTGAATTCAAAGAATAAGACCTATACGAGTAGGTCTTCGTTTCCACGTCTATTGATTCCGATGAGTGACATATTTTTCAACGTCGGTACCCTTCGGAAATTGTAAGATTTTAAATAGTGAAAGTGGGAAAGGAAAGTGAATTATCACATCTTCTAATCAAGCGACCAAACTTTCACTCATATTTTTACTATTGCGATTATCAAATATAAGATATTATCTGATCAGCGTGCTTTCATAACTCTTACTCATGAGGTGATCACAGTTACAGCAGTTACAGTGCGCGAAAAAAGTCTCTGTAAGGATCATATGTATTGAGATTCCTATTTGAAAAACTATTCTCATTCATCAGGCTTTAGAATGTAGAATGTTTAGCAGCATTAAAAGTAACAATCACTGATGATGTATATTTTACAAAATACTTTTGCACTCAATAATAAATATCAATAGATCAAACTGGTTTGGAAAGATAGTGATCAGCCGATCAGTTATTTGAAGTTTTCTATCATTATTTAGATTAAAATAAAAATAGTAACAAAGAATCGTTAAATAGTAATATTTAGATCAACAAAAAATTGGCATGTGTGTAGATATTTTGAAAACAAAAAAATCCGCTTTAGGTTTTCTTACCCGAAGAGTATCAACAGAATCCAAATACTAGGCTTACGATGAACGATTGATCGCCCAAAAGGACTCTATCTCCGGAACGGTAAGCCAGGTCACAGTCATGGTTGTGACCTTAATCTCAACATTTTTTTTTCATAAAAACATCATGATTCTGACCTTAATTTCAACATTAAAAAAAAAAAAAAAAACATCACAGCAATTAATACAAAAATCAACAATAACACAACAGGGCTCTAGTATATCTTGCCTGCGAACTGCGAATCTATGAAAATTGAAATATTCATAAATTACAGTTCAAAATTTTGGTTCCATGAAAAAAATAAACATAAGTTCGGCTTGTTTACTTATTTTACTGTTCGTGTGAAAAAAAACTCTCTTATAGGAAAATAGGTGATGGGAATTTGGACACATTAGAAAAAGAAAGAAAAAAACGGTGCTGATGTTTATTTTTTCCCCCCTTTGAGGTTTCAGGACGGTCTTGACTATAGCTTTGACCTTAATTATTAAATTTTATGTTACACAAATTTCAACGACTATTAATACTTGACATATAATTGCCCAAAGCCTCCAAATAAAATGTGTATTTCGTAATTATGGATTATAGTGAGCAGCCTCAAACTTTACCTTGACCTTGCAGCTTCTCTTATTATTATAGAATTTCTGAATTTCAGTAATAAATGTTTTATTAGAATAGATTTATGGAGAAATTCAAAATATTGGCATTGATATCATTTTATATAAAAATAAGAAATTATGATCGTACCTATATCATCATCAAGACGTTCTGATGAGAAATTGAATGAAAATAAACTATCGTCTATGAGCAAAAAATCACGACGCTCCGTTAATGTGTAAAGGACAAACAAACACACTTTGGTATATTGGTATTTATGGTAGGATGTGATTCTATATTTTCTTGGTGTGCAATATTATGTTTCTCTAAGAGAGAAAACTGTTTATTAGTATTTAGGGGTAATTTGTTCAGTAATATTTAGGATTTTTTTTATTATTATTATTATTTAGTACCCTGGTTTAAGCAACAATAATTTGAAAAAATGGAATTTGAAATTCTTATTTTTAATGATTCAAGAAAATGTCTCATATCGTATTTGAATTTAGTATTCGCAATAATCATAATATATGGATTATATTATTGACCGAATGAATTGTAGTTCTACTTTTAGCATCACAATTTTTCTTTTGCTTATCTGTTTTTATCACGATAAGTGTTAATCTTACTGGTCATTTTTTACAGAACGATTTTCCTCTTTCTTACGGTTTGTCCGATTTTTATGAAAACACGATTCAAAAATGTAAACTTCGCTGTCCTCTGGGAGTATGGAGGGGTCGATATTTGTGGGAGTTCAAGGGTATTTTCATGTTTTTTCGAGCTACTCCAATTACTGTGAAATAGTTTTTTTCCACAATTATAACCAAACTGATTTTACAATGTTTTTACTTACAACCGAAATGATTTATACACCACGTTTTACCGTTCTGGGGTGTACTCGACCTCCTAAGGACAACTAATTATTATAGCGAAATGTCATGAGAGGTGGGAGGATATACAATATACATGTATGTTAACCTATTTGTGAAAAAGAATAACATAAATTAATATATAAATTAAATAATTATAAAAAATTGACAATATCGATTCAGAGTTTAATTTATTGATTTCAAGTTAAATACTCGCAAGGGTAAATCCAAGCGAGGGTCTCACCTTGAAGGAACCTCCTTAAATAAATAAATCAAGCAAAACTCTAGTTTTGCAACGCCAAGAAAAAGAAAACGAGCGTGCTATATACGTATATGATTGACTTTAATACACAAATTGCATTCAACTGACATTTCCATGAAATGCCTATACATTCTGAATATCATCGACAATAAAATTGATTTGTTATTATTTTTGTGTTTTCAGAGGGGAATAACAAAAGCTTCATGCAGTGCCGCAAGTTTTCAAAGCACAGAAAAATATACAGGTAAAATAAATTGAAAAAAAGTAGACAGAATCATGGATAATTTGTCAACATACCCACAAAAACTTTAATTTTTGTTACCACTCATCTTTCACCAATCAGGTTTAACATGGGCACGATAAGTAGGTATTAATTGAAATATGACACTATTTCATCGATTAAAAATATTTCTCCTTTTTTCTATTTCCGGGTTTAGGAAAAAGCCCAAGAAAAATTTGTGAATGTGCGATTACTTTGATAGGTAGTTAGTTGTTTTTCGTGAAATTGTTGATAATATGGGTTTATTCATCACGTCTTCATTTAAGTTAACCTAAGAAATTGTGAAAAAGGTACCATCTAAAAATAAATACAATTGATTATTATCTTAGTTACGTATATTGCGAGATATTTATGTAAATACTTTCTTACATTATTATCTTTTAGTAGACGTTACCCATAGTTAGGTAAGATGAACAAATAAGAGAGACTCGGGGATCTGAGAAATAGTTTAAAGCTAAACACATCACTTTCAGAAGAAGGATAAATTAAGAACATGTAATGTTCCGGGGTCTTTAGTTGTGGGAAAATACGAATTAAAAATTATATTGCGTTTTCACAGCTATATTTAGCAAAATAATTATATCCTACCCTTAGTTGGAGGCAAACCCATATATCCATAATTGTATTACACGAGGGTGTGTGAAATACACAGGTCAAATTATATACTTAGGTGAAATGGTGAGAAACTATTTATCAGACTTTAAAAAAAAAAAAAATTTAGCTAATCTAGTGGCTATGGCTCAGTGGGCGATTTTAATTTAATGGCTTCAATCAGTAATAAACCGACCAGATTGTATTATTTTTTAATTTTCGTTTCATTACCCATTCTCAATAATGAACCTTTGGAATTGACCTCGAAAAATTGGTTTCTTAAATTTTCAAAATTATATTCTCTTTCAGGTCGCTGCTGAAAAGGTAGTCCTCTGATTTAGTCATCCTGGCGTTCGTGAAAAGTGGAGGGGGTAGTAGTGAGATGGTCCCTACTTCTAGTACAAACGGAAATGAAGTTATATCTTTTATTGACGATGATTTACTGTGGTGTCCGGACAATAATGACAAAATGGTGGACCTTTCACAATGTCTCGTAAGTAACAATTTAGGGTGATATTTTTTTTGTTTTTGGTGGCATTGTGATAATTTAGTACCTACTCATACAGCCAGAAGTAGCAGTTTTATCGGCCTAAATTATACTGATTTGAAAAATAAGCCACCTCAGTAGCTTACACAACAAAACAACAAAAAAGAAAATTAAATCATAATGTTGTAATATTTACAGAGGGATTGGGTTGAGATTTTAATTTTTATATGAAAAATATCATTTTTAATACCTATAAATTTTTTATTTAAAAAAAAAAAATCAGCCCGCCCTTTCAGGTGGACTACTTTGTCTGAGGAATTAACGGATGGTTTCCTTTTACCTTCCCTTTGTTCTCTGATTTAATAAACCTTTCATCCCACTTTTGCAAAATTAAATGTAGAAATATTGAGAACGAAGCTATATAATATACTAGCTGTTTTCCCGTGCTTCGCTACGGTTACAAAATTCAACAACTCAATTTTAGATTTTTGGTGGAACCGACCCCAGAGTGAACACGGCTACTATTTAGAAAATTTAATATTTTACTCAAAGATATTAATTTTTGCACTGCGGAACACCTTCGTATAAAATTTCATACTTCTTAACTATGGGTTTTTGGTGGAACCGACTCCCTAGAGTGAGCACCGCTCTTTGTTAGAAAATTCAATATTTTATTCAAGGATATTACTTTTTGTACTTCGGAACACCTTTGTATCAAATTTCAGCTTTCTCGCTCATCCCGAAGTGGTACTTCTCAATTCCGATTTTTTGGTTGCGAAAACGGTCATTAAACCGGGAGAAACCGGAAATTTTCAAATTTTATATTTTTTATGGGGTCCTTATATACTATTTTGGGGGGGTCTATTCTTGGTCATTTTTCGTTATCTCTTTTCGTTTGCCCAGAAAAAAATTGCAAAAAGACCAGCTAAATAGCGTCATTTTTTGCGGTAACTTGCTCCCACTTGAACTTTAAATTTTTTCCTTTCTTATTATGCACCTACATACTAAAAGGAACCTGTGCGCCAAGTTTCAAGTCTCTACGTTTAGCCATCGTGGAGCTACGTTGATTATCAGTCAGTCAGTATACCAACTGGGCTTTGCGTTTTATAAGTATAGATTAACAAAATGGGCTCAGGTGAACTTGGGCCGTGGGGAAGTCACCCCCAAAAATCTTCGAGTAATACTTTCTATAGTTCACCTTCCTTTTAATGAAAAACCAGAAAAAATCTCTTGTATTGACTGATAGAGTTACACGAATTTTGAAAAGTTGCACATTGAGGGTGTGTTTCACACATTAATAAGAGCCTTTTACAAATTATTTAGAGGCATAGAATATACCTATACCTATACATTATACAAACATATGCGAGTAAACACGGCTGTCACGTATGTGGGTCATTATTTTCCTTACCATAAGTGATAAACAATTCAAACTAATCCTTGCGCATGCGCAATGTGTTTCTGACATACCTATAGCCTGGTTTCATGTGTCAAGAAAAACAATTCTTCAAAGTTACTAGTATCAGGCCACCTTCCAGGTGTAACCAAAAAGAGTCATTAGCACATGCGTAGATTCCATGAAATTGGAACCATCTGAGGACATACCCCAATAATCACAGAGTTTATCAAAATTGGATGAACGCTACAAGAGTTATGTGGAAAAAATATCTACAGATAAGATAAAGAATCAAATTTGTTCTTTGATATAATTTTTTAGAAAAATTTTTATGTATCAACTACAAATAATTTGATGAGCCACGAGCGCTTTCGTCAGTTACGACATTCTCAAGTGAACTGCGCTCGTGGCTCATCAAATTATTTGTAGTTGATACATAAAAAATGTTCTAAAAAATTATTTCATAATGACTACAAACATCCTAAATACTATCTCTAAACTTTGTTCTTTGATGTCTGAAACGCATTTTGCAAACAGAAATTTTGAGTTGTAAGAATATTTTTGCAATCTGCGCATATATACAAAGCAGTAGGCACCCTCGGTAGTTCCGCAAAATAATATTTCACCTCGCATCAATCAGGTTTCCATGTTACGAAGCTACTATTCTGTTTAGAGGTAATTTTAATTACTATTAGTTTGTCTGGAGATTAGCATAACTCTGCTATTAAATAATATAATATTATAACTTGCATAGAGTTACTTACCAGTACTTTCACCTTTTACTCGTAAAATTACATTTTAAAAATCCTCATAATAATGTTGATGCATTACGTTATCGAGCTGAGGTAACCGCAAGGAATATTCCAAAGGTGAATACTTTCTCTTTCTGAGTAAGTCTGAAAGCCTCGTCCACTCTTTCCTATTGAAAACATATTGATTACCCGCCACCTGTACATTGATACATATAGAAGAAATAGATTTAATTTTATAGAAATCTATTTACATTTAATTTTATTAAATCTATTTAGATTTAATTTTAATAAATCTATTTACATTTAATTTTAATAAATCTATTTAGATTTAATTTTAATAAATCTATTAAGATTTAATCTTATTAAATCTATTGCTTCTTCTTAAAAACAGGAGGGTTCAAATGACTCGATTTTTTTTTATAGAGCCTAGTTTGTTTGTTTTCAGCAGGATAATACTGAGGACGTACTGAGTTTTGACTCAAAATCCAGCAAAATGCTAGTATTGCGACGCCAAGAAAAATAAAACTGGCGTGCTATAAAACATAACTGAAGACATTTTTAGACTACACAAATACACATTAGCTTAAGGAAAGAGTCCTGTCACGGAGACGATCATCGCAGGTTTAGTGACGGGGTTCCGTCACGTCGGTCCGATGAAAAATCAACCCAGGCCATTTTAATTTGAACAAATCAGAGAATATGACCATTTCAAATCTTGAAGTGTTATGTATACTATTATAATATTTTGCATGCAAGTACAGTAATCTTGTGGATTTAGTGTTTGGAGAAGTAGAGTTCATAATTCACTCGCTGAATATACTGTGGGTATATAACTTGATCAAGGAAATCATTTATAAATGAAAGTAAAGGAATGGTTTCTTTGGAAATGGCCCATCTGGCTGATTGTCCCTAAATTTTTATGTAGGTATTCGAATTTATGATTGTAAAAGAAATTGTCATTAATAATCTATTTCTTTTTTATAATTATTTCAGGATAACAGCAGCGAATTTAATGGTCTCTGTCAAACCGATCTTGGCGATTTAGAAACAGAGTTGGATGGTGGCGAAGGAGACATATTCAAACAGCTCTCTGACTCCTCTTTTGAATTGGAACAATTTTTTGATTTTAATGCTGAAATCAAAGTAAGAATATTTTTTTTAAAAAAGTGAGCCAACGATTTTAGCACGTTGAATAGTCCTGTTCCCCTCAGATCACTAAAGTGAAATAATGTCGATCGTGTTTAGCTGTTTAGTCTGCTCGGGGATATTGTTGCCTTTTTCGTATTGTTGGCTTTTTCGAGGTGCACTCAGCCCCATAGGGTCCTTAACTAGCCTGTTATGTAGGGGAGGCTTTACCTTGGTTAACTCATGTTTAAAAATGTGTGTTTCGGAAAGTCGCTTAAAAAATCAAAATCAAGATTATAGGTATTTTCGCCTTATATCCCATTCTTCAGCATTCCTATGCAGTAGCATGTGTCGGATCTGATGGGCGAGTAACGAATTTACGTCGTTGAGTACAACAGTTCCTTTCATATCACGGAAGATAAGTAGCATCCGACGTGTTCAGTACTCAGATGGAAGTCCACTCTTGGTCACCACGTGCTGTTGTCCATTTTGGGGTGCACTTAACCTCAGGAGGATAATTGAATAGCTGTCGTTGCTTGCAGAAAGTGAGGCTATACAATATTTAGCCTAGTTTTGCTTCACAAATATGCTCCAAAAATAAGAATATAAAAGATTTTTTTTTTTTGACAGTTTGGAAATTTCAAATTATTCAAATCTTGTCCATTTGACACAAACATTATAGAAGACTCGCGCTTGTACCTAGCCAAGTAAGACGATGGCCATGGTACGATCTTGATTTACTATTTACCTTTTAACTATTTACCTTTTAACCAATTTATCGACTTCTTGTAGAATTGTGTGGACGGAACGAAGGTCAAAATGAATAATTGCGAAGAAATGAGCTAACCTGTTTCCAAAATTAATATTTTCTTTTTCCAGGAAGAGAACAATAATAACTCGGTGACAGTAAATAACAATAACAAGAATTCTGCGGCTGCAGCACTGCTTCAAGAAATCCAGAAAAATTCTATATCCAATTCTCGAAAATTCAATATCGCAGCTGCAAACCCCCTCCTAGCTGGTAACTTGAAAAATTATTTCACATATTCTGAGGCTTAAACGTCTCCGCGGCATAGTGTGGATCACACTCGGCTTGCACCAGGGAGGGTAGATCGGGTCGAAAATTATTATTATTTTTTTTTTTTTCGAATTCTTTACTTGGTCTGGTTGTGTTTGGGGTAACTCAGCATCCTGAGGACAATTCAGTAGCTATTGTAATAGAGACAAGTGGTAGCATTATGTGGTAATGGCTAAGTATAGCTTATGGCTTAGAGATATCGGAGTGATTTTTAAAAACCTTGTATATGATGCCGACAAAAATTGTGAATTGTGACATAATAACACAAAGAAACCTACATTTACATATTTTGTGGCTTGAAATATTTATATGTATAGAATTACCCTGGTTGTTCTTTGGAAGCGACTACGCGCGACAACAAGCTCACGCTAAGACGAGCGACTGATCGAAATGAATGTACATAGTTTAATGGAACCTCATCCACTGTAAGCGTATATGTTATACGCTTAGAGTCAGATGCTGCAAAGGTTTATAATAGTCATTATATCGGACACGATTATGGCACTATTTATTGATTAATGCATCTGTTTTTGGAAGCTAAATAATTGATAGGGGGCCCCCAAAACCATGTCAATCACTACAATATAATTACGTCAGTAATACTAGGAAATAAGTAAGGTACATAATGATGTTACAGAATAACATCATTATGTTGCTTTCTGCGTTAATTTACAAAATCTTAGTTCGTCTCGGCTTGTGAAGATTTACAATTAGATTTCAAGAAATTACAACTTTACAAAAGCTTGAATTTTCCATTTAGAAGTTATAGTAAATACACTTTTAGGGGTACGTCTCTCAGGAGGGAATAGTTTTTTAACTTTTTTAGAGAAAACTTCCTTTAAATGGCCCGCCGGGATTGGGAGACGTATACCTAGTTAATAATTCTGCACACGTTTCTGAACACCCTGTATATAAAATCATTTTATTTTCAGAAAAACTTTCAATACCCACTACCCAAACCAATAATATTGAAAGCACCAAAGCTAGTTCACTTGACAATAGCAACACAGCAGCTTCCTCAACCATTTTTCCAGTTCCTCTCAAATTAATCAAAACAGAACCAGGCCTCAAATCAGGTAAGTGCCTATCTTCGAGATAGAGGATATTTTTGAATATACATATGTCTAATGGTGCTGACTGGAAAAACCATAAGTTTTATATACTTAAGATAAATCATAATTTTTATATACCTGCTTAATATAAATAAATGGTACGGAAAACCGTACTAGACTTTCTCTTCCTTAATCATTCCATCAGACTACCACCGAATGCAGATGTTGTTCTTCTAAAGTTTTAAGTTTTTTAGTTATATATTTTTGTTATTGTTATATTTCTGTTCATGTTTCTATTTTCTGTTATTTTAAAAAGATTTTGCAGCCTTCGGCTGCGGACTTTGCTCTTTAGTGACAGTATTATTTTGAACGATTTTGCAGCCTTCGGCTGCGGACTTTGCTCTTTAGTGACA
>CM022885.1:15703198-15720251 GCA_012654025.1 Pachypsylla venusta
ATTGACAACAGTATTTTCAACAACGTGATTCAGAATTTTGGTAAAAGATTGGGAGCCTGCCAAGCCAGTAGGGGTGGCCACTTGGCCGACATATTTTTTCATTATTAACCGGAACCTGTTTGTAATAAATTAAAATAAAAATATATTTAATATTTTAAATAAAAAGTCTTTTTTTATTAAAATTAAAATGATACCTCAAATTTGAACACCCTATATATATATTTTTAGTTTTTAATAAAGAAATAGCGACTTATTGGGATAAAAAAAATCAATTTTTCCTTTATTTTGTTGGCGGGTACTTTTTACCCCCCCNTTTGTTTTCGGGTACTTTGCCCCCCCCCCCCTTGGCAACGCACGTAATTGAATAGAGCTTGGCAATCCTAGGGTCTTACACTGAAAGAAACATTAGTTATATATTATGGTTATACAGGTATGTTGTTCAGATGTTCAGGCACAGAAATAAATCAAGCTAGAATCGCCTAATTTTTCAACCCAAGCTTTTATAATGAAAGATCAAAATCGTCTCTGTTTGAAAATAATATTCATGTGTTGTTAATTTTTTACTGCTGTTCTCAGATAAGCTAATTTAAATATCGTGCCACTCAGAGATGCCCATTCGGCCATTAAACAGGGTTGTTATTTCTTGTAATAACTTCACCATCAATTTTATCTTCCGTTTCATCTTATAAAGTGTTTTTCGTACAGATCTGAACACAGTATCTTGATTTTTTTCTTTGGTTGCCCTCTTTTTCTTAGTTTATGCCAGACTCAGTCTGAGTATATAAACCATTCCTTTTGTCCAAACAACAAACAACTTTAGCATTTCTTGAACAGTTTGCTCAACATGCTCTTTCCACACCTTCAGTTTCAGCTTCAAAGGATAGAATATTATATTATCATCATCGATACAGAATTAAAATATTGAAAAAGGAAATACGTCGCGACGTATTTCCTTTTTTTTTCTTTATTATAATTTCATTTTTGATAACTGCGTTGGAATACTAAGGATAAGGATAGAGTATTTCTCCTAACGTAAACGTATTTACTACAAAAAGGAAAAAGAAAATAGAACTGGCCATTAATTTGTGTTAAGGTATTAAAATGTTTTTACTATGAATTCCAATTAAAATAATTATTCATAACATGGGTTCATGATTTATTAATGTTGTCGCATTTTTAATGCATAAACAATCCTCAGTAACAATTTTTGTCATCGTCGCTTCCGTTTTATACTATTTTTAGCGGATTTTCCCTGCAACTTCCATCACGGAGACAATTAAAACGTTTGTGTTTTTTAAATTCTCTCTGAAGTGGGGCAGTAAAGCGTACACATATGCGCGCCGCGGCACGAACGCGGCAATCGCGCGGCAATGTTCGTCATATTAGGACGTGTTTTCACTGTGCTCGCGAGCACAACACGCGGCAAAATGTTATCTGTTCGTTGAAAATTTATTCCGACAAACAGATTGACGAACAGTTCGGCGAATGGTACCTACACATATGCGCGCCGCGGCACGAACGCGGCAATCGCGCGGCAATGTTCGGCATTGTCGCGTACTGTGTTTGGGAGCACAACACGCGGCAATTTACTCAATCCATCTCCCATGGGTTTTTTGACGAACACTTTGAAATGTTTGTGGCGCTGTTCGTTGTATTAGTACGTGTATTTTGCTGCTCTTTGTTTTCTGCGAACATCAGTTATTTATTTATTTTCTTGAAACTTGTGAGTGCTCGAAGTAAGGTCTAGTATTAACTTCAGCATATTTCTTTTGTTTATCTATTGGAATTTTTGCACAACTATAACTCTCGAACGAAGTAAGGTCTAGTATTAACTTCAGCATTTTTCTTTTGTTTATCTATTGGAATTTTTGCACAACTATAACTCTCGAACGAAGTAAGGTCTAGCATTAACTTCAGCATTTTTCTTTTGTTTATTTATTGGAATTTTTGCACGACTATAACTCTCTAACGAAGTAAGGTCTAGTATTAACTTCAGCATTTTTCTTTTGTTTATCTATTGGAATTTTTGCACTACTATAACTCTCGAACAACAACAACATCATCATCTGTTGTTGTTGAAAGTGCTAAACTAATTTGTTTCGTCAAACTGTTCGCCGAACTGGTCATCGAAATAAATTTTCAACAAACAGACAACATTTTGCCGCGTTCGTGCCGCGGCGCGCATATGTGTACGCACCTTAACACAAATATCTCAACGGGATGTACCCAATTTTTACTATTAGGTTAACAAATATTCAGCCTATAATGAAAGGAGTGTCTAGAACTTTGTTCGGTGTTGTTATGAATAAGTAGTTTTGGTGTAAAATACAATTCTCAAATTTTTGCTTTAATTTTTACTGAGGTATTTTGAATGGTTGGTGTAGGTATGTACAAATGTATATAAAGTCATATTTAAGGTCGAGGCAATCCTGTGAGGTCGCACATATGTATGCAATTTATCGGGAGAAATAATCAAATTTGTATAAAAATAACTAGTTAAAAATTGAAAAGAAAATATCTCCTGTTATTTCCGTTGCAGCTACTTCCAATAGACCAATTCAAATATCCAGGATCAGTTTTGAAAAGTAATGGAAAAATAAATGGCAATGCGAATCATAGAGTGAAAATGTCAGTAAAATTAGTGGGAATATAGTATAAGTTTAGTGAATCATGAGTTGAGTCCCAGAGTTCTGTACCGAAAGCTGAAATGAGAAATTTGTGCGTGTTGGTTTATACTGAAATACTCATAAAGAGTGAGGGATGAGACATTTAATGGAGAAACCGTAAAAGCGGGACCGTTTGGGAAGACGGGAAAGAAGATTAAGGTTTTGGGCATTTACGGAGAGAGGGGAATAATTATTTTTTTGAGAAGAAAGTAGAATACTGAGAAGGAAAGGAAAAGGGGAAGATGTAAGGATAAAGAATACTTAAAAAGGGGAAGATGTAAGGATAAAGAATACTTAAGAGATGGAGAACAGGGGGAAGCGTCAATAGGGGTCACTGGAAAAGTAGAATCAAGGATTGTAACACCGAATACAAATAAAATTTTGAATAGGTGCAGTGCAGCAGTGAAAAAAGAAACTTTAGAAATATTAAAATTTAATATATTATTCTATTTTATTATACACATAGAATAAGTAGAATGTCAACACATAATTATTTCAGTACCAGAAAATGTTTTATCACAGACGGAAAGCCCAAAATAAATTTAATAACTCCGAAATTTTCTTTACAATGAAGAATACTTTCCAATTTTTTTGACTTTTTCCTTGTAGTTGGTAGGTATATTTTTCATCGGGTGAAATCAACATTTTTGTTCCTCAGCTCAATAACAGTAGTGAAAATATTGTTTTATTCTTTTAAGAATGGACAGGTTATTTTTTCCCCATTGCTGCTGTCCTGATCTGGGAATTTAGATAAGTTTTCTCAGTTGAATTTAAAATTTTGGTAAAAAATTCAAGAACACAACCTGGTGATGTGTAATTCTCAAAAGAGGAGAGCCTGTTAAGTGTTCGGGAGATATATCTTGGGAAGATAAAACAATTCAGGATTTTAATTTCTTAAGAAGTCTCCATAAATGGATGATGACAATTAAAAACTTTAGCAGTACACAATAAAAATTGGACCTACAGTCTCTGGAAACGATGATGTCATTAATTAATGAATGAATTCAGAAAATTGATTCTAAAATTAAATCTAGAAATTTAATAGAAAATAAATTATGAATTACCTTATAGAAACAGAGATATAAATTTGAATACTTTCGTTTTGTAAACATTTAATTTAAATCCCACAGAAAACATAAATGTGAAAAATAAGGCCAAGTCCCAATCCAATAAATGTCGGCCCATTAAAATTCACTACTGCAAATATAATACGGCCAAGTCCTCTTATTATCAGAATCAGTTTGTGGTATATATGTTCAAGATCTATTAATCTCGCTCTATGCAAGATTGCTACCTTCATTTCCGTAATAAAATTTCGACGTTGGTCTCCGAGATTTTCGTGATTTCAACTTGGCAAGTTTTTTGAGAATAACACTAAAAACTTGCCAAGTTAAAATGACGAAAATCTCGGAAATGGTAAACGTTGAAATTTTATTACGAAAATAAAAGTAGTAGTCTTGTATGGAGCGAGATTAATAGATCTAACACATTGAATATATTTACTACATAAAAAGATCTAACAGATTGAATTTAAAACTGATTCTGATAAGAAGAGGATTTGGCCGTATTTTATTTGGATCTTACTTTAATGGACTGACATTTTTCGGATTAGGACTTGGCCTTATTTTTCACATTTATGTTTTTTGTGGAATTTCTTTTTTTTTTTTTACATTAAGGAAAGTACCTATTGTAGTGGGCTGAAATTTTTGATGTCGAGTTTTCAATACCAAAACACGTTTTGATGTCCCCAGAGCCCAAATCTCGAATTTCAGCCATTGGTCCGTGTGTGTGTCGGTCTGCGAACAAAATATCACTAGAACGGTAAGTGCTAGAGATTTGAAATTTGCTATGTATGTCAGCTTTATGTCATAGACGACACACAAATCTTTAGTTGACATCGAATAAACAGTTGTCGGTTATCACGAATCCTGCCTAAGAGGGGAACGGTAAGAGCTAGAACTGAAAATTTGGTGCCTATTCATATCAATTCTCTGCATGAAATGTATGACAAGAGTGACAAGACATTTTTGTTTGAATTCAAATCTGTCTTTGGCCGTTTTTGGACACTTCTGTTGGTTTTTACGAATCCTGTACTTACTGTTGTAGTAAGTATTAGAGACTTGAAATTTTGCTAGCATGTCCAATACATACAAATGTATGTATTGGGCGCGTTACGAAACTTTTAAATAAAGTCGAATGTACCGTTGGCCGTTTGCCTCTTTCAGCAGTCTCGAATACTGAAACTTGAGATTGGGGCTCTGGAGATCCCAAAACTTGCTTTAGCATTGAAAGCTCGGTCCATTGTCAGTCGGAAAACATAATGATTAATATGTTCCTATTTAAAGTGGAGAGTGAGTATCATTGGGTTACTAAACCCATCGTACAACTCGTTAAAAACAATCAAATTTAGACAGTTTGGTCTGTGCAATTGAACTTTATATCCAGAGAACTAATCGCATAAGCCCATGAGACTGAGGCGTATTCAGTCTAAAAACAAAGTACACACTCGTTCCGCATCACGCATCATGGGGTGGATAATGTCTAGAGAAATCATTTTTTCAATAGGATAACTGAATATATACCTAAATCAGAAATTTGTGTGTACCTTTGTAGTAGGGGATGTCTGTTCCAATACCACAGCCCAAACGGTAGTAGATAGGGAACTAGCCCTTGAACTTTTATTTTATTTCCCCAATCGCCTTAGGACTCCTTGTAATTTCCTCATCTTCGATTATCTATTCTAGATTGTTAGTGTTTGTTTTTCTTTTCCCCAATAAATTATTCTATTTTTTTCCACCAATAAATTATTCTAGTTTTTTCCACGAATTATGACCAAACCACTTTTTGATATTCTTAAATAACACAATATTGGGCCCCACGGGCCCCCTGGGGAGGGGGCAGGGCCCCCATTACATATCAAATGCACATCAAAATTTTACGTTTCTACAACAAACTGTTAAAAAGATAAAAATCATTTTAAGAAAACACAATATTATTGGACCCCTGGGGCGCTCTGGGGGCCCCGAAATATACAGCAAATTTCATTTATGTCCTACACATGTATACCAAATTTCGACAAAATCGGATGAAAATTATGGCTTGTATCGCGTAACAAACAAACATACATACACATTTTATTGAAATTGTATGTTGTGGGGTTTGTGATGTTGGTGTGATGTGTATTTGGATTGATTCTTTCACATCGAATAAAATGTAAATGTATATTTCCTTGTGTTATTATTTCACAATGTTTGTGGGCATCATAGCATTCCAAGGTATTTTCAACATTCACTCCAATGTCACTAAGCCTAAGGTACACTCCTAACAATTTCCTTATAATGCTACCACTTGGCGCTATTACCATAGCTACTCAATTGTCCTCAGGAGGCTGAGTTACCCCCAAACACAACCAGACCAAGTAGAAAATTCGAAAAAACCTTTTTCAAATTTTCGACCCGTCCGGGAATGGAACCGGAACATCCGTGGTCCAAGCCGAGTGTGATGCGCACTCTGCCACGGAGACGTCTTTCTTTTTCACAGCGAATACTGATAAGCTGTGACGGGTGGTGAGGATCGGGCGGGACAAGAGATGCGCTTTTGTTTCTTGCAATCTTGTATCTTCTATCAATCTATAATAATAAAACTCAATGTAACGATAAATGTGTGTATCGAATCGAAAAATTGATGAGAATGGACCCCCCCCAAAGACTTAGGCCTTAACTCTAGAAAAAATATCAGAATTTAAAAATGTCAAACCGTTTTCGAGTTACGGCCGATTTTTCGATTTTTGACCAAATTAAGATGGTCTTGGTCCAATATCTTAAATTTTGTCGCGACAACGTAACAACCATGCACGGATATAGGGGAGGGCCGGGGGGCACGTGCCCCCCAGTTTTTTTAAGCGGGCGGTGTTTCTGCAATTTCATTATACCTAATCACGTAAAAAATTTAAAAAAAAAAATCAAATGAATGGTGATCTGCTGTGTCTCTTATCCCATTGAGAGGGGGGGGCACAGACCCCTAAATAATTCCCATTCCTGGGACTAAGTAGAAATACGTAAATAAAAAATCGTCAAAAATTCTGTCATCCGTCATGGCACTTTTCTAAAATCGCTCAACACCCTTATGAGAGGTATTTGTGGTAAGTGATACAGCATTTAACAAATTAGGTATCGTACCTCGATTCCTCGATAAACATTGCATTAAAAAGTACTGCCCAGGACTCGAACACCTCCGGCCTCTAGGTGACGAGTACCTCCCCCCTCCATTTTTTCTATTAGGTATATTGTGCGATTGTGCCCACCCAAAACTTAGGGTGGTCTTTTATGCCTTAATTTGGATCATAGTTTGCAAAAAACGATCCAACCGTTTTCGAGTTATGGCCGTTTTTTCGATTTTTTAAAGGGAAATCATAAAATACTATTAGCACGGGAACGGTCATGCCTCTAAGGCGCCAAGCTATAGACCGTAGCGAAGCACGGGCTAAACAGCTACTTTTTTTATAATGCTCAGACAGAGGTCCAACGTACAATCATTTGAGTTCACCTCTCGATTGCAGGATTCAAGATCTTTTCTGTTCATAAAGAGGCGCACCTGATGTACCGTGCCCAGGCAATGATGCCCGGGATCGCCTCATTGTGGGATGTTAAAATCACCCATAACCATGAATTGTTTTTGAGCAAGGGTGTTATTTGCATCCAACTCACTCATGAATGTCTCTAGTGTCTGATGAGATGTTGGTAGGCGAAAATAGCAGAAGGCAATGTAGATGTCCTGGTGATGGACTCTACAGCTCTGCACTCCACCAACATTATCTCAGCATTTGGGTTACATGTACTTTGCAGAAGTGGAATGGAAAAATATTTTTGATTGCAATAATTAACTCCCCTCCAATTTTTCCCCGGTCTATAGAGGATCTAATCCTGTCGAACTACCTGGTAGTTTGGGCCGAATAATTCCCTGGAGTTGATGTCGTAAGGCTGAAATAAAAGTGGTGTGTCTCGCTTTTGAGGCCCGAGTATTCTGGTAAAATACACGGAGTGACGATTCTCGTTTGCCTCTCATAAGAGATTTGTCAATATTATTATGTTTTTGTTAATGATGTAATTATATTTCGGTGATTGACATGGTTCTGGAGACACGTGTCAATTATTAGCCTCCAAACTGAATGATGACATAAGCTTAAGCAGCAAACAACATTTTATTTGGAGCTGTAATCTCATACACCTGGCTACCATCGGAAAGGATAATTCAAAAATATATCTGTCAGAAATTCCTTTGAGCTGCAAGATTAATCCACACTGAAAGCTGACTTCAATGTCCTCTTTTTCTTAGTTCAATGTAAGAAATATCAATTTGTGAACTAAGCAATAACACAATAATAAAAGAAGAGGCAATGCTAAACAATACACACATATCAATAGAAGAAGCTGAGGAAAATATCCTATTTCAAGGCCATACCTTCCCTCAGGTTAGAAATAATAGACTGCGAGAAAATCTTTCTTCTCCGATTCAGCCGGCTATTCGATTAAAAATTTCGATACACCTTTGTCATATTTATTCATTTCTTTTATGAAATTCATTCTTCTTGTTAGACTTGGATATTGGAATACAAAGGAAGAGAATTCACTGGTGCCTCAAGCTTTTGTACTCAGGAAAAATAGTTTGAGCTCGTACAATGAACTGTAACATCTTACCTGTATATTTTATATAATTACTTCTCATTCAACTGTTAATATAATGTGTCTGTCATCAATTATGTTATATCAGACATGGTCACCTGGAAATTAATGGCAGTTTCGTTGTTCGAAATCAAAAGATACCCTTTTATTTACTTGAAAACAATGAGTCGCATCTGAGAGTTTCTTTGTGGTAAGCACCACGGCCTTTTCACAATTTTTGTGGATATCACGTAGGTACTAATAATCTATTAAATCTTTATCAAACTAAATTTTTTGACTCTGGTAATGTCGCCTCTGGTCGCTACTTAGTATTCAGATAAATATGGCTACGCAATCGTCCTACGAGCCCTAGTGTACCCAGAAATCAGAATTGAAATTGTTTTAAGTGCCCATGGTTCTCTATTAATATGTAGCTTTTTGCAAGATCTAATATTTTAATGGTACTAAATTATTATTATACGTCGCGTCGGTAAGTTTACTACCTATTCCCAATTTTTGAAGCATGTTGCCTCGAATTACGGCGTCTAAAATTACTTATTAAAAGTTCATTTGAAAGATACTATCGTCATGTAAGTCAACCGTATACATATAGGTTGGCCTGATGGGGAGGGGGGGGGGGGGGGTTTTTNGGGGGGGGGGGGGGGGGGGTGTATTTTTTTGTTTTCTTCTATGCTCGCATATCGGTGAACAACCTCAGTAGCTCAGATGTTTAAGACGATGGATTCGGAATGAGGAGGCTGTTGATTCGAATCTAACCCCATCCCCGCCGCTGGTCACAATAGATCTAAATAAAGATCGCAGTGATAATTGCAGTCTCAATAGAGAAATTTTTAGGTGGCTGTTTAGTCCTTATTTTAAGACATTTTCTGCAAAGCCATTCCAGAGTTACGAGTTTGAAAGCGGGAACGGGTAAAATAAAATTTAGAAAATACTAAAAAGTCAGAATGGTCGTGCCTTTAAGGCGCCTGGCGAAATGCTCAAATCTTGGTTTTTAAAGGTTGGAATATACAGGGTGGACACAAACCAATACCCCTGCCCCAAATTCCAAAGTCCTTGAAAAACAAAAAGAGAAATATAAGAATCGCAGCGAAGCACGGGCGAAATAGCTAGTAGATGATATAGTAGTAACTACCTAACTTTTTGGGGGTATTGAGTATCTTTTATCTAATTTTAAGGGTAGGCAGTTTATAAGTTTGATTTAATAATTTCTAAAAGAGAAAGTTGGCGTATAGTTCGGATGATCTGAGTTCTTCGTGTGTGTTCCGTGTTCGTCTCCTTTATATTTTGAACTTTCTTTAATTAATTATTTATTATTAGCTAGATCTACCCTTCTCTAGTGATCTGATATTCGTTCGTTTATGAATTTGACATTTGAGTGCTTTCCGAAAAAAATTCAAGATTACCAGGCACCGCGGCCGCGCCACAGTTATAATTTTTTTNACGGCGAACAAACGGATTATTTTTTTATTCGATTTTTGGATTCTACGTACCTTGAAACGTAAAATATCAAATTTTTTGGGGGGGGGGGGGCTGATTTTTTTTTCTCTCTATATGTACTCTGTTATGTATACCTATATAGGGTTTGCACTTTCTAGTTGTCCCATATAATTTTACACGGAAATTTCGACGTATGGCTGTCATATCCTCCCAGTACCAGTATGTCACAAAATAGAAATGATAGAAATTTTTGATGTAGGTAATTTTTAACGCGAATACCAATCAAGCCATTATCACAAAAATCGGACCTACGGTTCTGGACTTGAAACCGATCTGGTGGACTAAGGTTCCTTCATAGAATAATGGTTAATACTTTTAATAATTTGGGGAAAAATGTATGCAGAAAACTACTTTTTTGAAATTGTAATTTCCTCAATTATCAGAAACTGAGCTTCCTGAAATAACAGAAATGTACATACCTAGTAATACAAAGGACGTGGGTTCGAGTCATCTAAATGCATGGATTTCTTTAGTGGATATTACTCGCATATCTCCTGCTTTTCGTTTGATGAAATCTTGTTTAAAAATCAAAGTGAATCGAAATAGTCTTACTTGCTTGTCAAGTAATACTGTTTGTCTCTTGAGGTCGAGCTCGGAAGTTTGATTCCGGCCGGAGGTGGATATTCCTCAAAGGGTGGAATTCATTTTCAGATCGAGTGTTTTTTTACTTTCCTTATCCTATAAAAGGAAAGTATTGAAACTGAAATTTTCCATGTCGAATTTTCAATGCCTAAACACGTTTTGGGGTCCCCAGAGCCCAAATCTCGAGTTTCAGCAAGATAGATATCTCAAGAACGGTAATTGCTAGAGACTTGACATTTTATATGTACGTCAATTTTATGCTCGGAAAGTTTGGTTGGAATCGAATTTACTGTTGGCGGTTTTTTACCGCTCTTTAGCGGTTTTAATTAATCCCGCCTAAAAAGGGAATGGTAAGAGCCAGAAATTTGAAATTAGGTACGTATGTCATATTTGGGTTCTCAGTAAGGTTTGGGTGCAATCTAATATACCACTGGCTTTTTTATCGCTTATTAACGGTTTCCAGTAATCCTGTCTAAAAAGAAAATGGTAAGGATCAGAGACTTGAAATATGGTATGTATGTCAAATTTGGGGTTTGGTGCCTATTCATATTAACTTTATGCATTGTTTGAGCGTGGATACATTTGGCTGCAGTCTGATTTACCGTTAGGGGTTTTAGCGGTTTTCGGCTGCTTTTTGGCTGTTCCTGCCTAAAAAGGGAACGTTAAGTGCTACAGCTAAAATATCAATGCATGGAATGCAAAATGACACGTTTCTTTAAATTGAATCAACTCCTGTTAGTTTTTAGAGGTTTTCGGCCGCTTTTTGGCGGTTCCTTCCTAAAATGGCAAGTTCTAGAGCTTAAAATTTGGAGCCTAGTTATATCAATAAAGCATGGAATGAAAAATGACACTTATGTATGGTTGAAATCGAATTCACTCTTGATAGTTTCTTCCCGCTTGCCGCCAATAATTACAATATTTTAGCTCCCTCCATCGGGCGGGAACCGATCTCAACTTCGAGACACAAGTATCCCTACTTGACTAGCAAGCAAGACTGTTTCGATTTACTTTAATTAAACAAGATTTCATCAAACAAAAAGGAGGAGATATATACGAGTAATATCCACTAAAAAATCCTTGTATTACCTACTAGGTATGTACGTCACTTTTATTTTAGGCAACACAGTTTCTGATAATTGAGGAAATTACAATTTCAAAAAAATAGGTTTATACACACATTTTTCCGCAAATTATCAAAAGTATTAACCATTATCCTATGAAGAAAAATTAGTCCTTATATTGGTTCTAGGTCCAGAACCGTAGTTTCGATTTTCGTAATAATGGTTTCATTGGAATCCTCGTTAAAAATTGAATACACCAGTTCCCGTCAGATCACTGAAGTTAAGCAACGTCCGGGCGTGGTCAGTACTTGGACGGGTGACCGCTTGGGAACACCACGTATCGTTGGCTTTTTCCGGCCCAACCCAGGCTGGGTGAGGTCAATGTGGGTAGCTGGTTTGCAAGTTTCCAGCGAATGGAGGGTAAAACCCCCGTCTTGAATGACCAATAGATGTTAAAGAGACGTTAAGCCAAATTAAAAAAAAAAAAAAAATGTCACTATCACTTCTACTTTGTGACATACTGGGCCAGACGCCGAAATTTCTATGTAAAATCCTATGGGACAACTAGAAAGTGCAAATACTGTATACATACATAATATTATTATGTATTGGGAAACAACCGTTATGAAGATGTTAAAATAATGAAAGTTATTAAAAATAAATGATTTTTTATATTTACTTACAGTTATAGATTATTGGAATAATTATTATTATTTCTAGGTACCTAAGACCTAAGTCATAGGTAATATTCATAATTATGTAATCCACAAAATTTTAACGTCACTTTTAGGGGGGGCCCAAACCCCTTGCCCCCCCTGTAAATCCGCCAGTGATAGCGAATATCACCTACCTCAACCCACGAATAATAATACCGATAGTTCTAATACTTAATATCTATCTGAACATAGTGTGTAAGTTGAGAAGTACTGTTTATAGTTGTGTGTGTATATTCATTAAACCAATCTTAACTATGTAAAGAGTTGAACGATCGAAAGAAAAAGTGAAGGTCTTTTCAAATGTAGAAGGTGTACTGGTTTATAATATTATCCTTATTAGTGAGCAAGCCTTTCATCAAAGAGGAGGTCATGACTGTGAAACATGCATAAAATGAGAATGTCAGTTCTGTTATTTAGGATGTAGAATAGCGAATGTCGTATTGAGACACTGTAGAAAATATCATTGAGAATAGTAGTGAACATCTTATTGAGACAATATAGCAAATACCGCTGAGAATAGTAGCGAACGTCATATTAAGACACTGTAGAGAATTTCACTGAGAATAGCAGCGAACGTCCCATTAAAACACTGTAGAGAATCTCACTGGTAACAGTAGCAAACGACGTATTGATACACTGTAGAGAATATCATTGAGAATGGTAACCGTCCCATTATGACACTGTAGAGAATATCACTGAGAATAGTAGCAAACGTCACAATGAGACAGATGAGACACGGTAGAATGTATCACTGACAATATTGGCGATTGGCGAACGTCTCATTTAGTCTAGTAGCGAAGGTCTCATTGTGATTAGTAGGTAATATTGCTGAGAATAATGCCTCATTGAAAACATTAACGAACATCTCACTGAGAATAGTAGAAAACGTCGTATTGAAACACTGTAGATAATATCAATAGAATAGTAATGAACGTCTGATTAACACAGTGTGGCAAATATCGCTGAGAATAGTAGCGAACGTCCCATCATGACACTAGAGAATATCACTGAGAATAGTAGCAAACGTCACAATGAGACAAATGAGACACGGTAGATTATATCACTGACAATATTGGCGAACGTCTCATTTAGTCTAGTAGCGGAGGTCTCATTGTGACTAGTAGCTAAAACGTTGTATTGAGACACTTTAGAGAATATCACTGAGGATAGTAGTTCATATCTCACGGAAAAATATATAACTAATCGGAGTTTATGTCCGAATCACCGAAAATCTACATATACAGGGTGTCCTGCTTTTGTGTCAAGCGTAGTTTACTGCGAACCCGTTCGAATTTTCGAAAAAAAAATGCGTTATGACTCCACACTCCACAGAACTAACTCAATATCTTGAGAACGAATTCAAATTTGGAAAAACGCTTAAACACGTATTTTTTATCCCACAGGACTAACTTTTTTATTGGTTTCAATTTTTTATTATTGGTTTTCGAAATTTCTCTTTCAGGGGCGGCCCAGGCGGTTTAAATTTGCAAACTTATGTAGAACTACCCCTTTAGTAATACATACTTGAAAAGAAAATGAAAGTTATTTAAGATAGTTTGGGTTCGGTACACAAAACAGGGCCGGAGTTATTAATAGTTAAAGTACAAGATTAAAAATCTAATGTTTGGGTAAGTTTTTTGTTTGAGGAAAGAATTTGAAATATTTTAATTTTCGTCAGATAGACTTTTTCAAATTTATTTTTCGACGAAAATTAAAATATTTAAAATTCTTTTGTCAAACAAAAAACTTAAAATCACCAAAGACATTCAGTTATTTTAATTATCATTAATGTTTGGCTAAATATGTCCAACGAAGGTTATGAATTTGAAAAAAAAAAGGGCATTTCTCCGACACTGTGTGGATCCCATATCTACAGTGCGCTTTTAAAATTCGAAAAACGCTAAAACGTGTGTTGTTTTGCGAGGAAGAGAACCTTGATTTTTTTTTTTTAATTTTTAATTTTTGCAAAAATGAAGACCTATAAAAATGCTTAAAATTAACTAGGAATAACTCCGGCCCTGTCATATTTCTATCACCTTATCTAAAATCAAAGAAAATCCAACAGGTTCGGAAAAAACTGCGTTGGACATAAACGCTGGATCACCCTGTAAATGGATCATATTCATAAGCCTTGATATTAGCCCAAATTCGGACACTATGTCTTCATGGATGGAAACAAGAGAACAGCATGGCGATTTGTTATTTAAAGTTAAGTCAGGGCAATTTTCGGCGTATTTTGCAATCCCGTTAGTTTCAAATTAATTGTAATATCTGGATTGTTTTAAGTAGATTTAAAATCCAGCATGAGTTTATTGATCCCACCAGAGACGGAGACTGGTATCCACTATCCATCATTTGTTTTGCTTTACAACATGTCAGCAATGCAAAAACACTGTAATCGGGATTCTGTTTTGTTATTGAACACAGTATGAATCTAAACAACTGGTCAATACTTCTTAAAAGCAGACCTGTTCTTCAGGATGGTCGGAGGTTGTCTTATGCAACGATCCAGGTCTTGGCCCGTTCTCAAATCTCAATGCCATTTTATTGTGCAAGAGTTCCAACGCCCATATGAGTATCTTTAGGAAGCATGCCATTTTAGTATCATTCTAAATCAGTCTTATTGTTCTCTCAATTATAGTGAAGAAGCTCGACTCGATATTAGGTTTTGTTACATTGTCCCTACTATTCTCCTGTCTGTTTGAAGGTGGGAATAAAGTTGATTAAAATTCAGAGACACTTTGTATCCAATGCAAGAAAATCTCAAAACACACAAAGGGTGGTTGCAAAGCTAAATATGTTAATTCTATTGCGACATTATATTTCATAAGTATTTTGGGTAATTTATTTACCTTACATCACGCGATATGTTACCAGAAATTCCCTACGATGGTACTCTGCCGATATTTTTCATTCCAGTGGACAGGATTATTTCCTGTTTAAGAATGCCAAGCGTGGCCATTAATATGTTTGATCTTGAGTAACAGGAGCCCCACATTATCTTTTCCTGAGGCCCTACATTTTAATGCCGCCCAAGTTCCTTACCAAAAGTAAAAAAATAAATTAAACCGTATAACAGGAACGGTAAAATTTAATTTCCATTATTTACTCCTGAAATATTCGTACATTTTTATTTCGATAGACATGGTGTGATGGTTTTCTTGGGTACTATTAAATGTTTCAAATACCGCATATCAGATACGAACCAAACAAAATATTCATGATATACCATGCAAAAGTTTTTCCAAAATTTATTTTTCTACAGAAGTGTTAAAACTTTACGGAAATTCGTATAAAAAGTGAAAGGTAAATTTTATTTAAGTAAGCATTGCTCGGTATTATCTTCTCAGCAGAGAGAAAATTGGTGTGTTGTACTTGTCCTTCCTCTCCGATAACTACCTATTTTTTATAAGACTTATATCGCAATATACATTACGACTCGACTGAATCCTTATACTTTAGGTACTTGCGTAGGTTAACAAAATCTAATGAATTTACTAAAAATATTGTTTTAACAAGACGTTCTTGTTACCCATCAAAGAACAACATAAAAATTAATAAAAAATGTTTTATAAGGAAGAACCAAATTATCCATAATATATTATGCTAGTTTTAGGACTTTTAGTTCTCGCTCCCCCCCCCCTTACCCGTGAAAAGTATAGACACGCTGTGATGTTTTTTTTTCTATTGATATTATATTTCCTGGGTTTTACCCATAGTACTGAGAAGAGAAAATTTATGTTACTCTGCCATTAAAAAATCATCTGCGCCTGACTTCGCATAACTTCATACGAGCCGCTCAATTCTAATTTCGTGTGTCTAACTTCTCTTTCCTAACTCAAAAAGTAAAAAAGAAAGCGGAAATGTGTTACTCATAACGTAAGCATTACTCTACATTCTAGTGATCAAAAAGTAAAAAAGAAAGCGGAAATCTTAGACAAACATAGAAAATGTGTTACTCATAACGTAAGCATTACTCTACATTCTAGTGATCAAAAAGTAAAAAAGAAAGCGGAAATCTTAGACAAACATAGAAAATGTGTTACTCATAACGTAAGCATTACTCTACATTCTAGTGATCAAAAAGTAAAAAAGAAAGCGGAAATCTTAGACAAACATAGAAAATGTGTTACTCATAACGTAAGCATTACTCTACATTCTAGTGATCAAAAAGTAAAAAAGAAAGCGGAAATCTTAGACAAACATAGAAAATGTGTTACTCATAACGTAAGCATTACTCTACATTCTAGTGATCAAAAAGTAAAAAAGAAAGCGGAAATCTTAGACAAACATAGAAAATGTGTTACTCATAACGTAAGCATTACTCTAAATTCTAGTGATCAAAAAGTAAAAAAGAAAGCGGAAATTTTAGACAAACATAGAAAATGTGTTACTCATAACGTAAGCATTTTCTGCGTACGAACATACCTTCTATTTACAAAAAAAAGACAATATCGATTCTAATTGAAATTATTAGGGCGAGCTTTCAATAGCACTCAGGCTATCATCTTCAGGCCAGTGTTGACTCTATGATGTTCAGAATAGAAGTGAGCGTACGTTTACTTTTGTTGATCGAGCAGGTGCTGGTATATTCTTATATTGTTTTATAATTGATGGAGCTCGGATTTTGATTTATAAAGAATGCTTCAAGTATTTTTCTTTTTTTATAATGTTGTTCATTGGCAATAATTTTGGTGTCATCAAAATTAAAATTATGCTTATTTTCGAATGCGTGATTTGTGAGGGCCGTGTTGTTCTTTTCCTTTTTGACGTCATATTGGTGTTGGTATAATCGTTTCTTCAAGTATTGGCCAGACTCCCCTATGTAATTTGACCCGCAGTCCTCACAA
>CM022885.1:15733664-15747305 GCA_012654025.1 Pachypsylla venusta
TGACTATTTGAAATGAGGGAGAACTACTACTCACAGAATGGACATTGATATGGACATTTATTATGATCATAAAATTTGTTAATTTTTGGGCCACCTGGAAACCCATGGTGACTATTTGAAATGAGGGAGAACTACTGCTCACAGAATGGACATTGATATGGACATTTATTATGATCATATAATTTTTGGGCCACCTGGAGACCCATGGTGACTATTTGAAATGATGAAGAACTATACAACTCACAGAATGGACATTGATATGGACATTTATTATGTTCAAGAATTTGTTAATATTTGGGCCACCTGGACCTCATGGTGACTATTTAAAATGAGTGAGAACTCCAACTCACAGAAGTGCTAGTAATATACTAGTACACCAATCCCAATCCTGTTTTATAAATTGGTCATTTTTATCAATTAAAAATGAGTTTTAATTTTTTGTAAATATTAATAAATTACATGAAACAGTCAGTGATAAAATTGCATTTGACGGCTTGATAGATCTATGTTGCAATTTTTCTCTAAAGTTCTATGCTAGAAGTAACTTAACATGTATGTTGTAATTACTAATCTTAAACTCACTTAACATGGCAATAGTATCTTATTCATGTCAAGGAAGTCCACTTGTACTCCTATATTGCTATCTTGGATTGAAAAGAGAGGGAGAGAGACAGAACTTTGAAAACTTTAATGAGGTTCTCTAGATTGTAAATCATACTCTAAGCTTTCTGAACAAAACGACTGACAAAAATAACTTTGAAATTATTTGATTATCTGGTATCTGAATGTTTGTGTTATCAGCATTAGGTTGCTGTTGATTTTCACATAAAGAAAAACCAGAGCGGGGTTTTCGACATTTCCAAAGTACGCATTGGGCTAGCACTAGTGGATACAATTAATATTAGAAATGAAATAAATATATTATTTCATTCGCCGCACCGCTTGAATAATTGATGTACTAACTGGGTGATATCGTCTACCAGTGGGCTGTGGAAAAAGTTTGGTGGGCCGATAATGACCGGATGCAAACTTAATGGGCGGTATAAGTAAATTGGTGGGCAATAATGGAGAGCTAAAAATATACATTTTTCGTAGATACATATCAATTTTTTTTTTTTTTTTTTTTGTTATATCACCAGAATTAAGTTAATAAGGCGAGGGGGGTGGAAAATTTTTGCAAAACGCAAATATGGAACCATTTTATCATGTGCTATAGCGAGATTGCTAGGACGCGAATCTGGTGATTTTAAATTTCACTTTATGAAGGGGTGCATTTGGTAACTTCTTACATTATGTTTTTAATGGCATGCCTCCCTAAAAGATTTCTAGAAATGTGCGGTAAAATAAATTACGCTGAAAGTGGTCGTTGAGCTAAAAAAAAAGGAGAACCTATGTACTGGCCCCTAACGAAAGTCATCATTAGTATAATGGTAAGATTTAAATGTGTTTTTCTTCTTTGTTCTTCATGGAAACATTCTTTCACCAAACTTCCTTACGTGATTATTCTCGAAAAAACATTTTTTTGGACATCTTCATTAAAGAAATGAGCTTCACAACGGGTTTGTCATAGCTTTATATCCTTCTTTAGATTGTAACCAGTTTTTCATTTCGAGATACTCTTAATCCGTATTTCAAGATACTCTTATACGTCTCTTATCCGAAATATTTCATTATCTATGTTAAAGCTTGTCGTTGGTCTTGGTGGAACGTTTTTCCAGATTTAAGAACGTTGTGTAGCAATCCTCCTAGTCTTATTATTATCTGTCCCAAATACTTTCTCTTCTCCTCCGCACATCTCATTCGTAAAATCCAGTCTTGCGCCTTTATCTGTACATTGCTGTATACACCAAAATTGGAATGCCTTTAAAGATAAATGGACTTTACAGGTTAGTGATGACTGTGTACACAATACAAACAATGCGGGATTAAAAGCAAAATAAACAAAAATGTTTGTTGAATTCGACAATCCGACATCGATGGGAATGAAGGGAGATTTATTTATTTCACACTAATAATAACTATATATGAATATAGTTATTATTAGTGTGAATAAGGCTGAATAAATTATTTTCAAAGATAAACACTCCAAATATTGTTGCATTTATTGGTTGAGCGAAATATTAATTATTATAATGTTACTGGTTGACGGAAAAATGGAAAAATGCGAAATCAATCGGGGTTCGAAATAACTCTCTCAAAACAGAAGTACATCAGATATAACGAAAATAATACAAATGGCCAAAATATCTTTCCAAAACAAGAAGGTCTTGCTCACAAACAATAAAATTAGCATTGAAACGCGAAATAAATTTATTAAACCGTTTGTTTGGAGCGTTTTGAAAAAATGTGAAGCATGGACTTTGGACAAAAATGAAAAGAAAAGACTAGAGGCGATGGAGATGTGCTTATAGAAAAGGAAGTTAAAAATATCTTGGAGAGAGAAAAGAACAAATGAAGAAATACAGGGTGGGCCAGAAGTCACCATGGAGTTTAAAAATTTAATAACTTTTTCGTTTATATATAGATATCCATACTAATATTATAAATGCGAAAGTAACTCTGTCTGTCTCTCTGTCTGTCTGTCTGTCTGTCTGTCTGTATGTATGTTACGCTTTCACGCTTAAACTACTGAACCGATTTTGATGAAATTTGGTATGGAGATAGACTAAACTTTAGGAAAGGACATAGGCTAGTTTTGGGGTTGAAACTATAAACGGCCATGCCTTTAAGGCGCCAAGCGAAGCGGGCGTATCCTGCTAGTATATATATATATAGACGTCTCCGTGGCAGAGTGCGCATCACACTCGGCTTGCACAAAGGAGGTTCCGGGTTCGATTCCTGGACGGGTCGAAATTTTGGAAAAGTTTTTTCGAATTTTCTACTTGGTCTGGTTGTATTTGGGGGTAACACAGCCTCCTGAGGACAATTGAGTAGGTATGGTAATAGCCCCAAGTGGTAGCATTATAAGGTAAAAATTGTTAAAGAGTATCTTAGGCTTAGTGATATTGGAGTGAATGTTGAATAACCTTGTAATACTATGATGCCCACAAACATTGTGACATAACATTGTCCGTAAGGGTTTAATTTCTATGAGAAAACAAATTAGTAAGATTTTCCCAATATCAATAAATTCCTTTGAATTTTTTCTATTTTACCTACAATGCTGGCTCCGGATCGCATTGCGCATTTATCTCCATAGCTAAACATTGTCCTCACGAGACGGAGTGGGCCCCGAAAACATCCAAACCAAATTTTTGCCCCCCCCCCCAGGGTTTGAACCTGGGTCTCCCGAGTGCAAGACTAGTGCAGTGACCACTGAGCCATGGGAGCTGGCTGGTAAGGAGCGAGTATATGTGAACAAGCCCGAGACAATTCCTGAACTCAAGGCCAATATTGTTGTAGAAATTCGAACGCTACAGCCACAAATTTTGAAAGATGTTATAGAAAATTTTAAAACGATCCCATCATTGCGAAGCTGAAAACGGAGATCATTAAGTTACATTATTTTACATAGTAAAATTAGTGTAAACAAATTTCAATTTTGTATATTTTATAATCTGTAGAAAAAAAATATAAATATATATTTAAACGAAAAAGTTATTAAATTTTTAAACCCCATGGCGACTTCTGGCCCACCCTGTATTAAAGGAAATAGAAGATAAAACAAATCTTTTCAAAAATATTAAACTGAGGAAAGTAAAACTTATTGGCCACCACTTCAAGTAGTGAAAAGATGTGGACGACCAAGAACTTCTCCCTTCAAACTTATCTGCACCAGAATGGAGTTCCAAAATTATAGCGAAATGAAAATAGTAGCATTTGACAGATTTCAGTGGTGGGAACGACAAGGCATTGCCTTTAGAAGATGATAATGATGACATCCTATATTCTCAAAAGGATCAAGTGGAATCAAGTGTCTAAAATTCTGATGAAGATCTCTCTCAATACGGCACAACTTCATACTCGTAGTAGGATAAACTTTAGAGCCCTATTTCGGTGTGGTAAAATACTCAAGGGTTAGAACTAACCCTTAGAGATCTATCCTCCTGGGTTCAATCCCCAAGTAAGATTACCAGGTTACTGCTTGACCAGTATGCAACAGAAGATTTTTAAGTATGAACAATTTAAAAAGCACCGTTTAGACCATTTAGTATAGTCTAAATTTTGTCTCAGAAAACATCGTAAATATTATAGAAAGATCTTCATTCAAAATAAAAAGCATTAAAACAGTTTTTTTTTTTAAAAAAAAATTACATTTCTTTAAAATTTATTGAGGCGAATTTTATACCTCACTGAAATTTATTTAACTTTTTTGTTCGTAAACTTTTGTAGGCTCTGTATATCGGATACCAACAATAATATTCTTACATAAGATACATACAAGATACGAGTCAGAGGAAGAATAAGTATAGAATTAATTGAAGCATGGAAATGAAAAGGCCTTGTGCCCATTGATTGACTAACGTGGCAGCACTTTGCCTCGCCAAGTCAATAAAAAAAAAAAAAAATTAAGATATTTTTTCTGTGTTATTGTGTCGCAGAAAAAAAATCCCGAAAAAAATACTTAACCTGACTCAAATTAAAATAAAACAATGCCAAAAAGAAATTTATTATCTACATTGTATAGAATGATGTTTTGCGGGCTTGTATCTACAAAAATCTAATTGTACTTTTCTTAGTTGTGTTTTGGGTAAGATTTAGAATATTATAATTTTTGAGGAAAAATTAATTGAAAATATTTGTGAACGTTAGTGAACTCCGCTTTTGACCCCGGTATACATCCCGAATACACAGTGGTGATGCAACAGACAACATCGAATCGATGAAAGTCTTCAATCATGTATGTATATGTCTATGTATGTTTGTTAAGCGATAAAAGCCACAATTTTCATCCGATTTTGACGAAATTTGGTATACATGTTTAGGACATGAAGCGAATGCGCCGTATTGTAGGGACCCTGGGCCCCCGGTTGGTCCCAGGGGCCCCAATATTGTGTTTTTTTTAAAAAAAAATATCTTTTAGTGGTTTGTTGTAGAAACGTAAAATTTTGATTTGTTATGTCTGGTGTAAAGGGCTCTTCGATTTTGAAAAATTTGGGGGCCTTGCCCACCCCGGGGGCCCATTATTGTGTTCTTTGAAAATTATTTTTATAAATTTTATTAAGATATATTTTTTTTTTAAATGACTACAACAATAACGTGAACACCTGATCATCTTGATCCACTAGTTCTTTTTCTTGTAGTATTCTTATCAGTCTTGATTATTTTAACCATCATGGTAATATTTACTTTGTTTATGGTTTTGCATTCCAGCTTACGGATTTTGCCTGCATAATAGTTGTAGGACTTTCTTCTTAGATTCGTTTTAATTATTAAAAATATAGTTTTCTTTATTTACAGCGTCGGTAGATCAGCTAGAAGAGTGGAGGATTCGTTTTGTGGAGGCTGTTGGTTCGAATCCAAACATGAATATAAAATTTAGCATTTTAACATGGGGAAGTAAATTATGACAAGCATAAATATTTAGCAATTGTACTTTGGAAAAACGAACTTTGTTGTAGTATTTCTGAAAGTGCGTCTTTGTTGTAGTATTTCTGAAAGTGCGTCTTTGTTGTAGTATTTCTGAAAGTGTGTGGGATGAATATACGATTACAATACACTGGAAAGTTTTGTTAATTTTTATATTTACAAAGCTCATTTGTATGATTAAATTAAAATGAAAGAGCAAGTACTTATCGTTAATTTAATGAAATTACTATTGCAGACATTGGCTGCAATACTGTTGGCACGATATGATTCACATGAGTATTACAAAACGCGTAGTATTGTACACGACTCTCAAGTAAGGTCTTCCTTTACATTATTATGAACTACGAAGCAGCAAAATATATAGTGGAATTGATTGAGCGGAGTGAAAGTAATTATCTATGCCAAGGTTTCGTTCTAAACCGGGTCACGTCAGACTTACAATATCGTATTATACTTGCCAATTCAATTCACTTCTCCACCCGCCTACTCCAGTTAGGAAATCCGTGTTATATCATAACACGTTTATTCGGTCTATCTCATGATGAAATAACAACTGAGAAAATATTAAGAAAACATCTGTTGATGAAAATAGGTAAAGATGTAACATAGTGAGAAAATTGAGCATGCATCCGATACCGGGTGGGCAGAAAACAAACACATTATTATTTGTACACAAGCAAGCAAAAAATCAAGTAAGAAGGTAGTCGAATGAAAAACGAATCTGCTTCCTCGGTCTCTGAAATATTCACAATTGTATAAATTAACAGAAAATTAAATTGAAGAAGTACCTAACTACCCAACATGGGAAATAGAACGCCTGATATGGAGTGGCTGAAAACGTGTTTGTAAGTAGAAATTTCAAATAAAAGCAAACGTGCTACCCATACAGGTTGGCTTAAAACTTATACAGTCTTATTGGAAAATGGTCTTAATGTAATGAACTAAGAAAACTTAAATTTAAAAATTTTAAGAAAAAATAAAGCTTTCATTCGTATCCAATGTAAGGGGAGGCTATGTACACAGTTTTAGGTACATTAAACAAAATTGACTAGTGCAGGGGCAGCAAACGAATATTATCTAATTAAAAGTAACGCTGCCTGGGCAAAAAAAGTCACGTGATTTTCCCTTATGTCAAGAATTTCCTATTGTGAATAGCAAATAAGCAAATGAAAAAGTTTAATTTTGGGGGGCCTTATCGATTGCCAAAATAAAATCCCACACGCAAATAATTATGTGAAATATTCGGCTAACCATTTCTTACCGTTCCTGAGTCAGCCGGTTATTATAGGCGTGGAAATGGAATTCTGGAACCCTATATAAGGAAGACATATATTGTTTCTTTAATATTGCTTAATTTTTTATGTTGGTTTTTTTTATACAGAATTACGCTAGTGTTAGAGCTTCCCTCAGGTCTCAATGTTCCGATTTTTTCATTCTACCATCAAAACAATATGGACCTGTACCACATAGCAGCAGTGGCGGCTCGTTGATTTGAGAATGGGAGGCTCGGTTTAAAACAATCTCACAAAAAAATTATCATTGAAAAAAGGCCAAGTTCCTCCAATTCTTCCAAAAAATTCCGCCTATGAAAGTAGTGATATCGATTATTGGGGCCAAGTTTATTGTTGCTGCTGTATATCCCGCACTTAAATTTATTATTGCACGTTCTGCTGTCTCAATTCTTATAAAGTAATACCGACTTTACACTTGGTCAGTTTTTCTAAGGGGATTCGTAAAATGCTACCTTTTTACAAACTGGCCAAGTGTAAAGTCGGTATTACTTTATAAGAATTGAGACAGCAGAACGTGCAATAATAAATTTAAGTGCGGGATATACAGCAGCAACAATAAACTTGGCCCCAATAATCGATATCACTACTTTCATAGGCGGAATTTTTTGGAAGAATTGGAGGAACTTGGCCTTTTTTCAATGATAATTTTTTTGTGAGATATCAATACTTTTTGTAAAGATTACTATATGTAACTGATTATTTGGCCGTTTTTTCTTTATTTCTTCTTCTTCTTTTCGATTACACAACATATCGGAAAACAGGAAATTTCTGTGTAAACCGGACCCAAATGTCCAATAAAATCTAACACCAAAGTATTAATAAAGTAATATACACTACAAAGCAAATAAAAACAGCAATATTTATAGTGTATCTTCTTCCCTGAAGTTATAGCACTGAGAATTGACGAGTTTCAATTTTGACACTTGCGGGTTTAATTGAATTTAAGTCTCTCTAACTTCATGCAAGATTTCAGAGTCTTAGCAGTTGAAACTAGATTTCGTGCATTTTCTTCCCTGAAGCGGAACCGTTTTGGAGCACTGGTAGTAAAAGAGTGAATATATTTATTTATCCATTTAATTGCATGTAAATATCTTCTTTCATGCAAGATTTCAGCGTCCTACCAGTTTAAACTAGTTTTTGAGCATCTCCTTCCCTAAAGCGGAACCGTTTTGGAGCACCGGGAGTGAATGGTTCAAATATAAATTATTTCCTGCTAAAAGACATGTAAATATCTAACTTTATGCAAGATTTCAGTGTTTTATCAGTTAAAATTACATTAAAACACGTTGTATTGTCTTCCCTAAAGCGACACCGTTTTGGAGCACTTAGAGTTAAAAAGTTCAATTTTTCGGATTTTTCCCTTTACGTGGATGTCAATTGCTAACTTCATGCAAAATTTCAGCGCTCTAGGTATACGGGAAGTGCCTGAAACTTATGATGATGAGTGAATCAGTCAGTCAGTCAATATGTCAGTCAGTGAGTATCCAAAAGTACAAACTTTGAAATTACCTATCTCCTGTCCGGGTTAATATTAACTTTTGAAGTTTATCCTGTAGTATTGTACTATACTACGGAATGTATGTTCAAAATTTTAATGACCTATTCCTTGTAGAACCGGATATCTGATGGTGTGAAAAACCCGGTGAATTGCTTCGTGTAAAGATACACTGGTGCTTTCCGGAACTTGGCCTGGCGCACTGCCGTGCGCTCAGATATTATGAATACTGAGTGTGTCCGTGGACAAAAATAGGCGGAGCCATTCGCTGTTCCCCGAATTTTTGCGCACCAGTTTGATATTTCCTGTCATTTTGAAATTTAATTTTTTATTTGTTCCGTTAAAACAAAGATATTTTTGAGGATATCACACCTCTCTTGATTGCATCGTGTCTGAATAGTACGGATATTTTGAAAAACATTGATCTTTATGTTGCTGAATATAGTCCAGCGTGGTAAACTTTGTTTGTCGTACTAGTTTCATCAGCTCAGCAGATCTATAGGGAAATAATGAAGGAAACGCCATGCTTCGTATTTTTCGCACAAAAATAAATTAAATTATTCGTATCTTGGGCCCAGCTTAGGAAAACCTGCTGTTTTCCGTTATGACACTTTTACACACAGTCATAGTTGCTTGGATTATCGGAATCGATAATTGTTTATGACTTGCATGTTAGGGCAACAGGGGATAAGTACCTACAAAAAAATCCATTTTTTGAAAGGGTATCATTGGCTTCAGAAAACAAGTTCTATCAAACGGTACTTATGATTCAAGTCCCAAATAAACTGATTTAGAGAAATTTGAAAAGTCTGACATAATTCCAAAACATATGAAAATATTATGCTACTGGGAAGAATGTTACTTCAAAATTTCAAAGATAGATTTTTAGAGTTAAATCAAATATTAAAAAAATACAAAAATCAAAGTCTTGTTCGTTGAAAAAGTTTATTGTAATGTGCTGAAATTTTCGATGTCGAATTTTCTATTCCAAAACACGTTTAGTAGATGTCCCCAGAGCCCAAATCCCGATTTTCAGCTATTGGTCCGCGCGTTTGTGTCTGTCTGTAAACATGATATCTATGATATTAATGTGTGCCATTTTTATCCCATGGACGACACACGAAACTTTTGTTTGAAATCGAATAAAAACGGTAAGAGAACTTGAAATATGGTCCCTGCTCATATCAATGTCATGCGTTTGATGCGCAAAGTCTAATCTATTTTTGGCACTTGTTTGCACTTTTTGGCGATTCTGCCTAAACCGAGAACGGTAAGAGCTTAAAAACTTTATAGATAAGAAAAGTCGTGTGATGTTCACACCAGATTTTTGTTTTTCTTCTCCTGAGAAGTTGGGTTTTTGGACTTAAGATGATTTATGCACTATCATATCAATTTAATATCATTATCAATTTAATGAATTACTAGCAGGCTGCGCCTGCTATTAATTGCCACATTAGAGGTATGGCCGTTTCCATGATAATAGTATTCAATGATTTCCCAAATAAAAATGGAAAAAGCGGCCATAACTTGAAAACAGTTAGAGAGTTTTAATTCTGCTATATTTTCCCATCAAATTTTTGATATCCCTTTCGCTTTGGCTAAACAATTAGTACAGGGTGCGGCAATTAGTATTTCCACATTTGAAAGAGCTGGCAAATAAAAACGAAATGAGATATTTGAAAAAATATTTTGTATTCTGAAAGTTTGTGTATTCTAGATTTTTTTTATCTGTTTTATAAATAGTGTCGTACATATTTGGAGTTTTTCACAGAAGTTTTCCATGACTCTCGTCAGCATACCATCATCAATTTGGATGATTTCTTCCAAAATCCGGGGAACATGTCCTGGAGAATCTCACGAGTATGGGCCGTATGGGCCGTAGTCCCATCCAGATTGGCTGTATGGGCCGTAGTCCCATCCTGCTGGAACCAGAAGTCCTCTATGTTGGGCTCTTCCCGTATTCCTCAAGCTTTGTACGCAAAAATTCCTCTAACATGCTGCAGTATCTTTGGGACGTCACGGTAACTGTAACGCCACCTTCCTCAAAGAAGTAAGGGCCTATGATCCCAATGGCGGACACGGCGCACCAAACCGTAACCTATGGGCTGTGAAGTGGTCTATGATGAAGCTCTTGAGGGTTTTCGGGTGCCCAGTAGCGGCAGTTTTGCTTATTGACGCTGCCCGACAGGTGGAAATGTGCTTCGTCGCTCGTCCATAAAACTGCAGTGGGTGGCACTTCCTCAAGAATTGCTTTGCAACAATCCCGTCGTCTGCCCCAGTCAGCTGGGTACAATTATTGGAGCATAACAATCTTGTACGGGTGTAACTTGAGGTCGCAGTGTAAAATTCGGCTCAAAGTTCTGTCCGAAATTTGAAGAACAGCCGCATGTTTCCGTGCCTAGCTCCTTGGGGACTGTACAATGGATTCACTCACTGACGATGTTTTCAGAGGTCCTCTTCCATTTTAACGAGCCTTTCCGTTTCAAACCTAAAGCTGATGATGTAGTCCTACTCGTATAGTTGTGAACCCAACTCAAAATTGTTTTTCGACCAGGAACTGAATCTGTGGATTGCAAACCATACCTTGTGCGGAATGTCCTCTAAGTGGCTATAATGAATTCCTTTTTTTAAAAAAACACCTCGACAACGAACGCAAGATGCTCGCGTGACCAAATCATTGCGACAACTAAAAACTAGATGTCATTTCGTAATGTCATTTGCCATTTGCCGCACCCTGTATTTTTAAAATTTTATTTTGCCCCATCTCGCATTCGTACTTGTAACTCTGGATGGTTGGTCATAATTTTGCAAACTATGCCCTAAATTAAGGCTTAAGATACTACTCAAAAAAATTCGCTATGGATTGATGTGTTGTCGCAACAAAATTTAAGATATTAAATCAGATCCTTGAGTTTTTAACAAACACCACTATTGTATTTAAGGTTCCATATTTCATCCTAGTGTAGTCATTATGGAGAATCGGACTTTTGGATACTTTTGATCTTGTAATTCAAAAGACCGCTGAAAAGAGGAATATGGGCTTGTGTAGCTTCTTCATATTTTTTTTTTTTTTTTTTTTTTTTNTTTTTTTTTTTTTTTTTTTTTTTTTTTTTTTTGATAATAATATTTAAATCTCTGTTATGAATTCAATGTGGGTAAAGAAGATGCGCATTTTTTTATATTTAAAAATCTATTATTTTCGACACCTTTAAATTATTTTTACAAAATTAATTAGGCCTATAGAAAAACGCATGATTTTATTTTTTTAAAAAATGACATTAGACTTTGTGGAAATAAGTTTTCGGGCGGTCTCCTGGATTAACTCTCGATGTTACAATCCATAGAGGACCTCATACTAGTTTGCTAGATTATTTCTTCGCATTCACAATTAAAGCATATTTCCAATTCTAACAATTATTATAATTGCGTAGATAAGTCTGTCAGATTGAGGATAAATGGGTTTATATAAACACAGAATGTGCTCTGCTAGTAAATCAAGGTTGTTCTAGATTCTCATGGTGGTATTGCCCCAGAAGCTAAAGTTAATAATTCTCATTTCATATTAAAAAATCGGTATAATTCTTACATTTTTATAATAATAAATATAATATAAAGTTAGTGAGTACTCGTAGGTATCTGCGTACTTGAGTATTGATTTTGTAATTATTGTTATTGTATCCAGGGAATGCTTGTTTGGTTCACACGAAAATGAGAGAAAAATTGTAAAATTTTATTGAAATAGATTTTGAAATGGCAATATGCAACAGCACTATTGTATATTTCATTGTTTAGTGATTATAGTTCGCATAAGCTTTCGTATTCAAACGAATATTTTACAAATCCCTCAAGTGAATAATCAGGTCAAACACAACTATACATACGTAAATATAATGACAAACAGAAAACCTATAATACAGGTACGCTGCATTCGCCCATTTTTAAAGCCTAATTTAGAATTGTATGTATATTTTTTTGTTTAATTATGCCACCTATGCATAAAAATAAACTTATCAATTTTGGTGGAAACTTATCTGGGTGTCGCAGCGTGTTTAACTTTTAGATCCTATTTATTTTATTATTATTATTATAATAATAAGCCCTAGGCACCCTTTTCAGAGCATGGGCCTCCCATAAGGGGTATTTATTGATTGACAAATAATATATACATAAGAAATATTGAAAGGAGAAAAATAATATGATAAACTTATCCTCGCTCGATGTGTCGTGTCGCGGACCGCTCCGTTCCACAAAGGCCGGTTTTCAGGATTCGAGTACTCGTAAACACCCAAAGCTGAAAATAATATATTTATGTTTATTATAATCTGGTCTTTCTTTTATAATGTTAATTTAGCATCTGTATTAGATGCGTAGGCCAACGGAGCGCCCTTGTCCGCATTTTGATTTTTTTTAATGACATACACATAACCATTTACATACTTATACACACACACAGATACACATACATACATCCGTACACACACTCCAACAAACTTGGTGTTCAATTCTATTAAATTATATCGGCAATAACGGCTTTTGTACAAAAATGTATTTAAATCGGACAAAATTGTGCAAAAACTTGAATTTCCATACAAAAATCAGAAAATCGGCTTTAACTCGAATTTTTTTTCTGGGGTCCCAGTCATTGCTTTGGGTGGGTCCATTCCTATCAAATGTTCTATATCTCTTACCGTTTCTAATAGTATTCTATGATTTCTCATAAAAAATCTGAAAATCGGCCGTGACTCGGCCGGTTATAGAGTTCTGGTTTCCGAAAATTTTACTGGGGTCCCAGTTTTGGGGAGCCCATTCTTATCAATTGTTCTATATCTCTTACCGTTTCTAATAGTATTCTATGATTTCTCATAAAAATCGAAAAAATTTACTGGGGTCTCGGTCTATGTTTTTTTGGAGGAAGGGTCTATTCCGGTCATATTTTCTATATCACCCACCGTTTCTAATAGTATTCTATGATGTCCAATACAAAAATCTAAAAATCGGCGGTAACTCGAAAACGGTTGTATATTTTTGAACTATGATAATTTTTTCTGGTGTGTAAATCTATGGTTTTTTGGGGTCCACTCCTATCAATTTTTCTATATCTCTTACCTATTTGGCTAAACAATTAGTATTGTCTAAATTTTCTTTCGGTTGATTCCGGATTCGAACCTATAACCCTGGAATGGCTAGCCACAATTTTGCAAAATATGTCCTAAATTAAGGATTAACATATTACCTAAAACTTTCTCTCTTTTTGAGTTGATGTCGTGACAAATGTTAAGATATTGTCCAAAATTCAAAATATTTCGTGGAAAAAAAAAATCGTCC